>VZQC01008018.1:591697-718189 GCA_009823505.1 Rhizomys pruinosus
AATGGTTTGCTCCAGGCTCTTCTTGCTTTCATAGTTTGTGTTGAGAAGTCAGTTGTAATTCTGATAGGTTTCCCCTTATAGGTCACTTGTTTTTCCCTTGTGGCTTTAAGGATTTTGTTTTTGTTTTGGGTGTCTAGCATTTTAACTATAATGTGGCGTGGAGAATTTCTTTTCTGATCTTGTCTGTTTGGAGTTCTATGTGCTTCTTGTATTTGTATTGGTTTGTCCTTTTTTAGTTTGGAGAAGTTTTCATCTATTATTCTGTTGAAGATCTGATCAATACCATTCTCTTGGGATTCTTCTCCTTCCTCTATTCCTATCATGTGGAGGTTTGATCTTTTCATAGTGTCCCACAGTTCCTGGTTGTTCCACTTTTGTGTATTTAAAAATTTTTCATAATCTTTCCTTGAGGTTTTTAGTTGTTCTGTGTTATCTTCCAGCTCTGATATTCTTTGTTCTGCTTCCTCCATTGGCTTCTGAGGCTTTTTCCATTCCTTTCCTCTTGATTGGATGAGTGTTTGATTTCCCTTTTTCATTTCTCTTCTGATTTCTTTAGTATTTCTATTTCTTTTTGGAGCTTCTCAATCTCTTCCTGTAGTTCTTTGCTTTGCTGGTTGGTTTCCTTATCTTTTTCAGCCTGGGATCTTTTCAGTGTTTCTACTTCCTTCCGGAGTTTGTCATTCTCTCTCTCTAGGTCCTTCTTGAGTTCTTCATTCTCTTTTCTCAGTTCTTTGATTTGTTCTTTGTAATCTTGTAGTTCTTTAAATATGTTCCCAATTGTGTTTCTGATATTTGTGTCCTGGGGCATCCGCAGAGGAATCCCACTGCAGGAGTCTTCCATTGGGTTGGTAGAGCTTGGTGCGGGATTATCCTGCCCCTTTCCAGTGTTGTCTCTTCTTCGTATTCCTGGCATATGGGCTTCTCCTTGCCTGTATTCCAATGTGAGTCCTAAATGCCTCTTCACCGTGTTGAAGGCTTGCTTTGCTTGCCTCCTTCAGATGCCTTTGTAATCCCAGTTGGGGGGAGGATGGGGGGCCGGGGGGAGGGGCGGGGGGGGCGGGGGCGCCTCTGCCCCGGTGCCTTCCACTGGTCTCAGGAGATCTCAGATCTCAAGAGTTACACAACCCTACCTTTAATACCTGCTGGGAGGATAACTGCCCCCACAGCCACAAAAGCCAATTAAGCCCTAAACAGCTGGATTAATGGATCAACAATCAGCCTTGCTGAGGCACAGATCTCAGATCTCAAGAGTCACACAACCCTACCTTTAATACCTGCTGGGAGCATAACTCCGCCCCCACAGCCACAAAAGCCAATTAAACCAAAGACAGCTGGATTAACGGATCAACAATCAGCCTTGCTGAGGCACAGATCTCAGATCTAGTCTATTATAATTTTTTAACATTAACTACTGGCAAAGCTATGCTACCATGCTTTAATATTAATGTGAAATTTGTCGGTGTTACTATAATGTGAGTTTGCCATTCACTCTTTAAAAATTCTCCAAACTAGCCGGGCGTGGTGGTGCATGCCTTTAATCCTAGCACTTGGGAGGCAGAGGCAGGCAGATCTTTGTGAGTTAAAGGCCAGCCTGGTCTACAGAGTGAGTTCCGGGACAGCTGGGAGTAGAGGGAGATCCTGTCTCGAAAAGATAAAAAAAAAAAATTCTTCAAACTATACAAAGTCTTTCAATGTAATCATGTTATTTCTTAAAGTGATGTTAATAAGTCTTTCTAAAAAAATGTTCTCAGGCTGGATATATGGCTCAGCAGTCATAAGCTAGCATTTCTTTTCCACAGGATCTTAGTTCAATTCCCAGCACCCATGTTGAGCAGCTTACAAACGCTTGCAACTCTAGCTCCAAGAACTCTTTTAACCCCTTGCATGGACACCACAGATATGTCCACAGACACACACACACAGATAAAAATAAAATAAATCTTTGCATAAAGGTATTTTATACCACAGTGCATTCATATATGGACATACCATCCAACTTAATACTTAAACATTAAGTTTTATTTTTTTTAATTTTTTTTTTTACTGTTATAATCTTTCTTTTTTTTTTTTAAATTAGTTTTTATTGATGCTTTGTGCATTTCATACATTTTTTCCAATTCAGTTCAGGCTTATTTCCCTTTCCCTCCCCCCCCACCCCCACCCCATCCCAGATCATGCATTCTGCCATAACTGTCCTGCATCTTTCTCTCAGTTTTTTTTTTTTTTCATTTTTAGCTATAAGTGATAATCCATGAGTACAAGCATCCTTCATGCAAAACCTATCTGCAGGCTGTTGTGCCCAAACACCTACAGCCCCACCATCCAGTGGGGGGTGACAGGTTGTTTGTTCAATCAAGTTGATCAAATGAGTGTCCAGACTACATTGCTGTAGTTTCACCATTCACCCCAATCGCAGCCCTTACATTCTACCACGCCCCCTCTTCCGCAGGTTGTTCCCTAGGCTTAGAAAAGGGGCACAGGTGGATGAGAGGTAAAACAGTCCACTCTCTCTGGAGCTGTTGACTTGGACTCTGGTCAATTCTGGCTGTTTCCTTTCATGGGCTGACAGTTTGTCCAGGAATAACCTTTCGATCCTGGCCTGGCGCGTTATGGCGTCTAACATTAAGTTTTATTAAGATAGAAGAAACTTTCCTTTTTAAAATTAACCTTTTGTTTTGTGATAAGTATAGATTCATATGCAGCTGTAATCCAAAGAGACATTGTGTATATTTCTTCCAATGTAATATATTGCATAATTATAGTATAATAGAAAAATGAGTAAAATTAGCATTGATAATTATACCCATATTGTTTCAATATTCCACCAATTTTACATGCACTCATTTATTTTTAAGCATTCTTTTATAAACATTTATTATTTTTTATTTTTATTTTATATGTTTGACTGTATTGCTGCATGGAAGTACACCCATGTCGTGAAATGCCCACAGAGGCCGGAAGAGGGTGACAGATCCCATGGAACTGGCGTTATGGATGGTTCTTCACCACCACATGGGTGCTGGGAATTGAACTTGGGTTCTTTACAAGAGCAGGCAGTGCTCTTAACTGTCAACCCATCTCTCCAGCCCCAACATGCACTCATTGATATGCTTGTGGTTTTAGTGTGATGTTATTTTATCATTTATAGAATCATGTATGTGTTACCAAAGTCAAGATATGGGACAGTTATTACAGGCATGTCTTGTACTATCTTCTTAGCAACGTACCAGTTACCTAATCTCCCTCCCTAACTCCTGGAAACTATTAATGAAAATTATATACTAGGGCTGGAGGCAAAGCCACACATAAACATAAAATAAGAAGAAAATATGTGATTTTTGGCACTAGCTTTTCTTTTTAAAATTTTATTTATTTATATTTATTTATTTAATTTATTTTTATGTGTATGAGTGTACTGTCTGCATGTAGGTTGGTGCACCTGTGTCCTGCAATGCCGCAGAGGTCAGAAGAGGGCGTCAGATTCCCCTGGAACTGGAGTTAAAGATGGTTCTTAGCCGCCATGTGGGTGCTGGGAATCTAACCTGGGTCCTCTGCAAGAGGAGTCAGCACTCTTAACCACTGAACCACTGATTCATCTCTCCAACCCTGGCACTAGCTTTTCAAGTCAGCATAATTCTCTTGAGGTCTAGCCAAGTTCTGTACATCAATAACTTGTTCCTTTTTATTCCCGAGTGGTATTCCATTGTCTGCAAGTACTGTATGGCCATTCACTTGCTGAAAGACATTAGAATTGTTTCTAGTTAGAGGACATGTACCCACATTCATGCACGCACACACACACACACACTCACACACACACACACACACACACACACACACAGAGCAGATCCTTGGTGGTTATTAGCAAATAATCTTATTCACTCACTAAATCTTGAGAAGGAAGATGTGTAAACCAGTGTGCATGAGACCTTGTATAGCAACAGCATCAGAAGTAACAATACTAGTTGGATTTTACTGTGGAATGCCCTGTGGTGCTGGAGGAGGTCATAAAGTGGCTTATTAAAGATTAATGCTATGTAAAATAAGATCCAGTTAAAATGGTCAGGGCAGTAGGGATTGATGAAATCATATGAATACACTTTAATGACGTGAATCACTAAATTGAGTTATCTAGATTTCCTGACCACCATATGCAAGTTATGAGTCTTCAATATATGCCTGCTTACTGGTTAATATGCAAATAAGAAATAATTTTTGATGTTTCCAAGTTTCCAAGTAACAGTTCAGAAATACAGTGAAGATGGCTATAACGCTACAGGATTTTCAGATCCTAAACTACTTATGGCCCTTCGATTCTCTTCACTCCTAATGTTCATTCATGTTGGAAACATCTCCCTTTTTCCTGTGTTAAAAAGAAGCCAACTCCTCTCAGGCCCTGCGATGTGGAGTAGGAATGAGTACTCAGACTGGGGTATGGGGGGGGGGCAGGAACAACCTCATCTAAGAAACAATTAGGTATAGGCTTTAGTAGATGGAATTAATTTTGTGTAAGGATTAACCCATTGACAGGTACCAGGATATTCATCCAATTAAGTGAGCCCTCTATACTGTGCCATATTTTTTCCTAAGTCTTTGGAAGCAGAGTTGATTTTTCATTTATATAAACTGTTATAAATGAATTACTACCTCCAAAGCTTAAGATTTGAAAAACATATAATATGAATTATAGCTTACTTTAGTAGCATATCTGGACATTACAAAATATTCATATATTTTTAAGTATTAATTTTATTTAGTGTTATATACCAAATTGTTTTAAAACTACAACAGCACATTTTATGTTAACTTTTTTTGAAGCTACAGGTTATTTTTCAAATTCTTTAATAGTTTTATGCATTTCTTTTTCTTATCAAACAGATAAATATTGTTTTTATTGTTTTTTTATTGTTTCTAATACATTACCTTTTCTGTGAGTGAATAGAATGAAACAGTTACTTAGAAAATATTTTTTAAGGTGAGGGAGCAGAAAAATAAAACTCAACAGAAAAGATATATAACAAGATGAATAATTATGATAAGTAGTGTTTTATAGGCTTTTGAACATGAGGCTATCTGGTTTCATCTTAAAAACTTACATTTAAACTTGCTTTTCCAATAAACAGGGCACCACGATTCTGTGTTACTCATTCATCCTCAACGAGATATGCTAGTGCTGAGCTGAAATTGTGGCGCCTCCGCCAAGAGAAGCCTAGGAAGGATGTTGACCCTTTTCCACAGATGGCAACCCTCTTGCCACTAAGACCTAAGTCTTGTATTCCACAGATGCCGGGGGTCCAGGTAAGGTGTGGAGTGGATGGCTTGGTCTTTTTAAAGTGTACAGGTAATATCCATGCTTGGGTGTTTTCCTACTGTTGTAGTTTGAATATGAACTGTCCCATAGGCTCACATGTTTGAACACTTGGTCTCCAGCTGGTGGCGCTGTTTAGGAAAGTGTAGAACCTTTACAAGGCGGAGCTTCACTGGAGGAAGTGAGTCAGTGGGTTGGGCTTTGAGGCTTTATAGCTCTGCCCTGCTTCTTGTTCACACTCTACTTCCTGAGTGGATACAATGTGATCATCCAGCCTCCTACTCCTGCACCATGCCTGCCCTGTCATGATGGACAGCATCTCTATGGAACTGTCAGCCAGAAAAAAACCCTTGTCCCTTAAGTTGGTCTTAATCAGGGTATTTTATCATAATAAAGAGAAATCAATTAAGGCATCCACTGTCCTCCCCCAATGATGTGCTTCCTCCAGCATGGCCACACCTTCTAAGACATCCCAAAACAGCAGGACCAACTGGGGACAAAATGCCCAAATATTTGGAGCCTCTGGGGGACATTCTCAATCAAACCGCCACAATCTCCTACTTCAACATAAAGTAGTTTCCTTTGTTACATGCTTATCTGTAGAACAGTGTCTAGCATAGCACATTGCTTAGTAAATTCAATGTAAGTTGAATGAATAAGCAAGAAGTGGGGCAGAAAAATTAGAGGAAGTGAGCCTTGGTCACATGGGAAGAATAAAAATCACAAAGGACGGGGCTGGAGAGATAGCCTAGTGGTTAAGAGCACCCACTGCTCTTGCAGAGGACCCGGGTTCGATCCCCAGCACCCACATGGTGGCCGAGAACCCTCTGTAACTCCAATTCCAGGAGAACTCCAGTTCCAGGGGAATCCGACACCCTCTTCTGACCTCCGAGGCATTGCAGGACACGAGTGCACAAACCTACATGCAGAGAGTACATTCATACACATACAAAAATAAATAAAATTTTAAAAAATACTTCAAAAAAACCCACAAAGGACAAGGGAAAATCTGAAAAGAGAAGGAAAGGTAATTAACTATAGAAATTAAAGAGCCTTTTTTTTTTTTTTTTTTTTGCAATAACTATAGATGAGACCCACATTTCAGTGCTAAAGACCTTCATTAATCTGAGTGGTCTTTAAAGGTACAGCAGAGTATTCTGTTACTGACCACAGTTACACACAACCTGTCCAAAAGACTGTTTTAGATTCAGGACATCTTCTTCCAAAAGGCAGTAAGAGAGTACAGTTTTAAGTGTTTACTTTGTAAGTTTAATGCTGTAGAGACACTGTAGTTTTTGTTTGTTTTGTTTTTTCTTTCAGTGGTTCTGAACTCCAGGTACATATTAGAAATCACCTGAGAACTCTTAAAGCATAAGAGTTGCTGGGTCCCACCTTCACAGATTGATTTAATTGACCCAGAATAGTGGGGGTCACTGAAAATCAGTAAGTTTGTTTCGAACTGATGTTCTCAACCCTGCCCGTACATTAAGGCCTTGTGTTAGAACCTACATTTAAATTAAAAAAATATTTTATTATTATGTTTTATGTGTATGAGTGCATGTGTATAAGTGCACCCAAGATGTGCAATACCAGAGGACTCAGAAGAAGGCTTTGGATTCCCCTGGAACTGGAGTTACTGTTAGTTGGTAATGCTGGCTGGTGGGTCTCAAGCTTTTAGCATCAACTAAGAACTTGTGCAAACAGACTATGGCTCTGCCAGAGATCAGGATTTTGGGGGTCTGTGTTGGGGCCCAAGGACTTGCATTTCTTTTGTTGTTGTTGCTGTTTTGGTGTTTCTGAGACAGGGTCTCCCTGAAGCCCCAGCTGTCCTGGAACTCACTATGTAGACCAGGCTGACCTTGATCTCACAGAGATCTGCCTACCTCTGCTTCTTGAGTGCTGGGATTAAAAGTGTGCACCACTACTCCCGGCTAGGACTTGCATCTCTAACCAGTTCCCTCCCTGGAGATGTTCCTGCTGCTAGGATCACACTTTTAATTATTGTTTCTTCAGTGCACTGTCTTTTCTTACTCATCATTTTGACTTCTTCCTGACCTCCTTTGCAGTTGTGGCTTTATCACATGCCACTCTGATGATAAATTTAAGCTTCCCACTTTGCTCATGGGATTTAGTGACCTAGCACCAGGCCTTTGCTGATATATGTTGGAAACGTTGTACAGGAAGCATTCATCTCATAAATGTAACATGTAAACATCTGCATAAATATTGTCAAATTGAGCAGTTGTTGGGGGAGAAAAAGTGACATAGTTAAAACACTTGAATATGTGAACAGTGTCAGGGAATGGGGAAAGTCTCACTTGTGAAAACCTGACATAAACACGACTGCCCCATCATCTTCTTTTGCTTATTTGAAAGCCATCACCATGTGATGTTTTCTAGCTGGACAGAGTGTTCTGGCCCCACACTAACTCACTATCTCTGCTTGGCA
Source organism: Rhizomys pruinosus (assembly GCA_009823505.1). Lineage (NCBI taxonomy): Eukaryota > Metazoa > Chordata > Mammalia > Rodentia > Spalacidae > Rhizomys > Rhizomys pruinosus. Next base: position 599,455 of record VZQC01008018.1, read on the forward strand.
GAAAACACTCTGAATAGTAGAGTTTGATACTGCTTTATTTTTCCCATTTTTAAGAACTAAGGTATAATTTATTGGTGGTAAAATGTGGCCTTTTAGTGTATAATTCCATAGAATTTGGCACATGTACCCAGTGTATAGGTGTCATCACACTGGGAGGGGGCTTTCCTTTATCCCCCCCTCAATTTCACTGTGACGTCTTGTTTTCCCACATTATTTACTTTCTATTGTTTTGTTGCTATTTATTTATTTTGTGTGTGAGTGTGTGTGTGTGTGTGTGTGTGTGTGTGTGTGTGTGTGCATGCTCATCCCACAGAGCACATGTGGGGGTCAGAGGACGGCTTATAGGAGGTAGTTCTTTTGCTCCACCATGTGGATTGAACGCAGGTTGTCAGATCTCTTGGCAAGTGGCCTTACCTCCTGAACCATGTCACTGGCTCTACTTTCTGAGTATTCTTATTGCTTTCACTCAAACCACAAAGCTCAAGATCAAAAATCCTAACTTTGGAGCTGGAAAGATGGCTCAGCAGTTAAGAGCACTTGCTGGGCTCAGTTCTCAGCACCTATATAAGGTGGCTCACAACTGTCTGTAATACTAGTTCCAGGGGATCTGGGAACCTCTTCTGGGCTCTGCAGGCATCTGCATCCATGGAGTGCACATCCATACACACTCAGGCACACACACATACACATTTTAAAAAGCAAATGAACTCTAACGTATGATTTCCTCTAACATACTTGAAATGTGTTTTTTTTTTTAATTGAAGAGAATGAGGTGGACAGTTGGCTCGATAGTTAAGAGTGTTTGGTGCTCTTCCTGAGGGCCTGAATTGAGTTCCCAGCATTCACTTCGGATAGGTCACAGCCATCTATAACTACAACTCATTGGATCCAACATCATCTTCTGGTTCTTCTCTCTCTCTCTTCTCTCTCTCTCTCTCCTCTCTCTCTCTCTCTCTCTCTCTCTCTCTCTCTCTCTCTCACACACACACACACACACACACACGTTTTTAAAAATAAGTAGTTTTTGTTTATTTGTTTTTTTAATGTTTTATTTTTTATTTTTACTTTATGTGTATATGTGTGTTGCCCCAGTGTGTGTAAGTACACCTGTGTCATGTACTGCCTAAGGAGGTCAGAAGAGGGTATTGAATCTCCTAGAACTGGAGTTATGGATGGTTGTTAGCCACCATGTGGATGCTGGGATCTGAACCAGGGTCCTCTGCAAGAGCAGTCAATGCTCTTAACTGCTGAGCTATCTCTCCAGCCCCTGTTTATTTGTTTTGAGACAGGGTCTCCATGTAACCCAGGCTTTTTGCCTCTGCCTCGTGCATACTGGGATTAAGGAGTATGCCATCATACCTAGCAAAATTTACTAATGGTGCAGGGCAATGAACCACAGCCTTGTGTGTGCTAAGTATGCATTTTACCACTGAGCTATACCCTGGCCTAAGAAAACTTTTTAAAATCATTGTGATAAAAAAGACCTAAAAAATAAGAGACCCTACCTTAACCATTTTTAAGTTAATACAGTAGTGTTGAGTGTTGAGTGTATTCACATTGTGCAGGAAAACTCCAGAAATTCTTAATTTTGAAAATCTGATTCTATCACTATGAAACAAGTCCCTTTCCCTCCTCCATGTCAGAACCTGGAAGCCACCATTCTGTTTTCTGTTTCTAGAAATTTAACTGCTTTTATATGATGTATTATTTTATTTTATTTTTTATGTGTATGAATGTACTGTCTGCATGTAGGTTTGTGCACCCGTGTCGTGCAATGCCGCGGGGGTCAGAAGAGGGTGTCGGATTCTCCTGGAACTGGAGTTAAAGACAGTTCTCAGCCACCATGTGGGTGCAGGGGATTGAACCCGGGTCCTCTGCAAGAGTAGTTGGCACTCTTAACCGCTAGGCCATCTCTCCAGCCCCTTGATGTATGTTTAATCATAAGCTCATCCTCTTTGGGCACTGCTCATTTTCTGTTGTTTAATATCATGCTGTGCTCGGAATTAATAAAACATATGTGAACCTTCATATGAGAGCCTGGAACACTCTGTGTAGACCAGGCTGGCCTTGAACTCACACACGTCTGCCTGCCTCTGCCTTCCAAGTGGTGGGATTAAAGGTGTGTGCCACTAGGCACCAGCTTGAATAATTACTTTTTTCCATAGAATTCTTAAAAAGTTATTAACAGTTATTAGACATATAAAGTGTATAAAAGATTGTATTGTTTATTTTTGGATTAAAAAACACCACAAATGTAGCACCTGCTCTTCCATAGTAAGTGTAATAGCATAGTGGAAGCTGACATATTAGAAAACATTTTTCTATTTATTTCTCAAATTATAAAAAAAAATTATGCTGGGCGTGGTGGTGTACACCTTTAATCCTAGTACTTGGGAGGCAGAGGCAGGATGATCTTTGTGAGTTCAAGGCCACCCTGGTCTACATAGCGAGTTCCGGACAGCCGGAGCTACAGGGAGACCCTGTCTCAAAAAGACCAGGAAAAAAAATATAAAGTTAGAAGTAGGATAGAGACAAATCACTCTGATCCCACCTACTTCTGGAAAACTACCAACTATTTAAAATTTCTTTAAGTTGATTGTAAACTTTTGTTTTAGTGAACTTGTTTAGTTTATTTAACTAAAGTTAACTTCAGTTTTTTCCATGTGTCTGTTCTCATGAACATTATTTTAAGCATTATATAATATCAAACTCATGTATATTACAGGCACAAACATTTTTTTTCTTCTATTTGGGCACTTCCCTCTTGCTTCGTGTACATAGCATCCTGTATTCTGTATTTAAAGTTCAATTTTGCCATAAAGATCTTTCAAGAATGGGAAAAATAACAATGAAAGCATACACAAAAGGAAGGAAATGGTGCTTCAAAGGCAGAGATCCCTTCTCCTGGGCCGGTGTTTGATTCCCCTGCCCCTCCACCCCTGCCACTTTCCCACACAAGCTCTGAACCTTTACATTTGTCCTGGGAGAAATGTTTGCTAGCAAGTTCTTTCTCTGGAGAGGAGCCTACCTCCATTACTGGAAGTGGCAACACACGAGCCTGTGGCTCTTCTTTTTGTATACTGTGTTTCACTCTGCTGCTTGTTTCCTGGGGTGTAGGAAAGGAAAGCATTTTTATTTAATGGAAAATATGGTAGGAAGTAAAGTGGGAGCCAAGATCTGTGATCAAAACAAACTTGAGGTATATGCACACAGCTATGCTTCATTATCTGTCTTCATTTTGCAATTTTTCCATTTCGTTATCTTCCCACTTTTTAGAAAGAAGAAATCAGTTCAGCACACTTGTCAAAATCTCCCAAGAAATCACCGAAAGGCAGCCTAAGGACTCAAAAACTTTGGAGGAGTGAATCTTTGAATCCATCCTCTTCTAAGGATGATGGGTTTGAGAAAGGGTAGGTGCAACTTTTTGTGTGAGTGCTTTTCTGCAAGAGTAAGTTTTTTGAAGAATTTAGAAATAAATAGAAACTTAAATCTAGTACATTGGTCTTTAATATGGATTCTAGGACTTACTAATATGTATTAGAGGCTTATGACTGGCATGCCTACTCTAAATTAAGAGTAGAATCCCAGATACTTTTATTGGTACTTTTCATTATTCATTTATTTTTATTTGGTTGTATGTTAGTGCACCTGTGTACACAATGCCATGGAGGTCAGAAGAGGGCATCAGATCCCCTAGAATTTGAATTATGGATGATTGTTAGCTGCCATATGGTGCTGGGCACCAATTCTGTTCCTCTGCAAGAGCAGCCAGTGCTCTAACCACTGAGTCATCTCTCCAGCCCCCATTGGGACTTTTAAAGAGATGGTGTCTTTTGTCCAGCCTCTCATGACCTGTACAGTCAAAACTTCTCTGAAAAGATTGCTTTCTGATAGCTTTCTACTTGCTCTTTAATAGTGTTCTATATTTTCAGTGAGATTTTTCCTTTCTCCTGAAGATTACCCTTTGGTATTAATTTTGTTAATAAATTCTTTGTTTAACAATTCGTTACTTTACATTTATTCTTTTTATTGAAATAAAATTCATGTAACACAAAGTTTACATAAATGATATTTAAGTGTATAATTAGTGATTTTGAGTGTATTTCCAAAGTTGTGCAACCATAACCACTGTATAATACTGAATACCTAAGTTAATTTTCACATTTATGAATTTATTGTGCATTTGTATGTGTGTGTGTGTGTACATGTGTGAGTCTGCACATAAGTGTACAATGTGAGAAGACAGCTTGCAGGAATTGCTTCTCTTCCTCCGAGTCATCTATGTCTCCAGGGAGCAAACTCAAGGTTGTCAACCATGCCAGCAAATGCCCTTACGAGGTGAATCATCTAGCCATCCCAATTCCTGCACATTTTATCATGCCCAGAAGGAGCCCCATAACCCGTCACAGTCATTCCATAGTCCTCTTCCCCTAACCACTGGCAAACACTGGCCCAAATCTACAGATTTGTCTCTTATAAGTATTTCTTATAAATGGAGTCATATAATCTGTGGCCTCTTGTGTTTGGCCTTTATATTTATACTGTTTTCAAGGTCCTTCATGTTGTATTAATTTTTACTCTTATTTTTTTTTAATGTAGGTTATAGAATTAGAGATTGGTAGTTGTTTTCTTCCAGGATGCTGAAGGTATTGATCCAGTGTTCTGACTTTGCTGTTGCTGTTGCAGTGTCCTGTCCAGCTAGTTGTTCTGAGGAGTCCATCTTTTCCTCCATGACTTCAGGACTGTTTCTCTGGCTTTGTTCTTTTCAGTTTTCTCTGGTGTGTTTGGGTCTGGGGTTGAAGGCCATCTTCAGTTCTAGAAAATCCTCAGCTGTTGTTCTACTCATCATTTCCAGCATCCTTGTGCTCTCCTCATCCTGGGGTTCTGCTCAAATGTGGGCTAGACCTTCGCAGTCCATCCTAGCACCTGTGCTTTCTTCTAGGTATTTATCTTCTGCAATACTAGTTCTCTGAATCTGAAACTAGTCACACCTTTTGAGTTCTTGATTTTTGTTATTGCATTTTATTTTATTTTATTTTTAATTTTATTTATTTCTGTATGTGTATGAATGTACTGTCTGTATGCAGATTTGTGCACCTGTGTCGTGCAATGTCGTGGAGGTCAGAAAAGGGTGTCGGATTCCCCTGGAACTGGAGTTCTCCTGGAATTGGAGTTTCAGATGGTTTTCGGCTGCCATGTAGGTGCTGGGGATCAAACCCAGGTCCTCTGTAAGAGCGGTCGGTGCTCTTAACCACTAGGCCATCTCTTCAGCCCCCAAACATGCTTTTCATCTCTTTCTCAGTCTTTCTTGATATTCTCCATGTGGAAGTTGACTGTTTTGAGCAGAAGTTTACTGTTTCAGTCAGTTCTTTGATGCAGTCCTTTCTGTTGTTGTTGTTGTTGCAGTTGTTGTTGTTTCCAATATGCATCACTCCCAACTGCTTGGACAAAAGCTCAAGGGGCCATGCACAAGAAATACTTACAACTAGGTAATTGGCACTAGCATCCACAGATGAGGGATACCATTCGTCATTTGTTTTTCTGGGACTGTGGTACTTCACTTAGCATGATGTCCTCTAGCTCCAGCCATTTTCCTGCAAAGCTCATAATGTCATCTTTCTTTACTGCTGCATAGAACTCCATTGTGTAGATGTACCACATTTTCTCTATACACTTGTCAGTTCAGGGCATCTGGGTTGGTTCCAGCTCCTTGCTATTTTGAAGAGAGCTGAAATAAACATGGCTGTGCATGTATCTCTGCGGTGGGGTGAGTCTTGGGGGTACATGCCTAGGAGTGGTATGGCTGGGTCAGGTGGCAAGTTCATTCCAAGTCTTCCAAGGGTTCTCCACACTGCTTTCCATAGTGGCTGTACGAGTTTACATTCCCACCAGCAGTGGACGAGTGTTCCCCTTTCCCCACAACCTCTCCAGCACTTGGTATCATTTGTTTTCTTGATCCTAGCCAGTCTTATTGGAGTAAGATGATATCTTAAAGTTGTTTTGATTTGCATTTCCTTAATGATTAGTGATGTTGAACACTTCTTAAGGTGTTTCTCAGCCATCTCTAATTCCTCACTTGTGAAGTCTCGGTTCAGCTCTTTGCTCCATCTATTGAGTGGGTCATTTGTTTTTCTTTCTTCTTTGTTTTTTGAGTAGTTTATATATTCTGGAAATCAATGATTTGTCAGATGTTTCTGTGGTGAAGGTTTCCTCCCACTCTGGGATTTCTCTTCACTTCCTTGATTGTTTCTTTTGATGTACAGAAGCTTTTGAGTTTAATGAGGTCCCATTTGTCAATTGTTGACCTTAATTCTTGTGCAGCTGCTGTCTGATTTAGGAAGTCTTTTCCTACGCCTATGTCTTGCAGTCTGCTGCCAACTTTTTCTTTTATCACCTTCAGAGTTTGGGGTTTCACATTGAGGTCTTTGATCCATCTGGAGTTAACTTTTGTACAGGGCGAGAGGTAGGAGTTTAATTTCATTCTTCTACAAGTGGTGATCCAGTTTTGCCAACACCACTTGCTGAAGATGCTGTCTTTTCTCCATTGTGTCTTCTCAGCCCCCTTGTCAAATATGAATTGGCTGAAATTGTATGTGTTCAGGTTTGGATCTTCGGTTTTGTTCCATTGGTCAACAGGTCTGTTTTTGTGCCAGTACCAGGCTGTTTTTATGACTATAGCCCTGTAGTATAGTTTGAAGTCTGGTATAGAGATCCCCCCTGTGTAGCTCTTTTTTCAGTCAGGGTTGTTTTGGCTATTCGGGGTCTTTTGTTTTTCTAAATGAATTTAAGGACTATTTTTTTCCAAGCCTGTGAAGAAACTCTTGGGGATTTTGATTGGCATTATGTTAAATCTATACAAGAGTTTCAGTAGAATGGACATTTTTACAATGTTAATTTTCCCAATCCATGAGCATGGGAGGTTTTTCCATCTTCTGATGTCTTCTTCAATTTCTTTCTTTAAGGGTTTAAAATTTTTGTTGTAGAGATCTTTGGTGTCTTTGGTTAGGTTTGTTCCTAGGTATCTTATTGTTTTTGAAGCTATTGTGAGTGGGAAAGTCTCCTTGAATTCTTTCTCCAGTTGCTTGTTGATATAAAGAAAGGCCATTGATTTTTTTAGGTTAATTTTGTATCCTGCCACTTTGCTGAAGCTGTTAATCGTTTCTAGGAGTTTTCTGGTGGAGTTTTTAGCATTCCTTAAGTAAACAATCATATCATCAGTAAATAGGGACAGCTTGACTTCCTCTTTTCCAATTAGTACTCCTTTAATTTCCTTTTCTTGTCTCATTGCTCTAGCAAGTGTTTCGAGCACTATATTGAAGAGGAGTGGTGACGGGGCAGCCTTGCTGAGTTCCTACCTTTAAAGGGAATGTTTCTGTGATTTCCCCATTTAGGATGATACTGGCTGTGGGTTTCCTGTATATGGCTTTGATTACATTGAGGAATGATCCCTACAATCCAGTTCCCTCTAGGACTTTAAGCATGAAGGGATGCTGGATTTTGTCAAAGGCTTTTTCTGCATCAATTAATGATCATGTGGTTTTTGTCTTTCATTCCATTTATGTGTTTGATGATGTTTATTGATTTTCGTATGTTGAACCCTGCATCTCTGGTATGAATATATCATATTTTATAGTTTCTAGTTCTATGCTGAAATTCTTCGTCTACTGCTTTAATCTCCTTGGTGACAGTTGGTTAAAGTCTGTGTCTAGTATTTTTAATATCTGGAGCTCTAGTGACTTTTTAAGGTGCTGTTTTTAGTGTTTGCTGTTGTTTTGTTTTTCTTCCTCTTCGGACTTATTTTTGTTTACCTTTTCACTTGAAAACTGTTCATAGAGCTTATTTGAGGTTTGAGTGTGACACTGTATTTTTCAGGAAGACATTTTTTCCTTTGCTTTTACCAGACAGCTCAAGTACTAGTAACCAAACTAATCTTAATCTAATTCCAGGGATTTTCCTGAGGCAAGAAGCTAACTCCAAGTTATATCATAGTGTATGCCAAGATCGATGTGATTCTAGTGTGCCATTATTACCAGGGTGCAGCCCTTCAAGTTCCCAACCAAAAGTATCTAAGCTTACTGATGCCCTCAACTCTGTTAAATATTTTACTAAGTTTATTAAATGGTCTTTTAAATAAAATTTTATTTGTTTTTGTTTTGTGTGTATTTGAGTACTTGCAAGCATGTATGTGCACTGCCTGCATGCTTGTTGCCCAGAGAGGCCAGAAGAGGGTGTCTAACTAGATCCAGGGAGTCAGACACCCTATTGCCTTCAGTGTGAGAGCCCGTGTAAATCACCTTACCAGTATTTTCAGAAGCAGCAGTTAATGAATTTTTCTGGGAAGACATTTTGCTTGTATTATATCAGTTAATTTTGATTGTTTCTCCATGATGAAGATATTGTACTAACTTTTCAGGTGATGACATAAATGAAAAGACATAGACACATGTTTGTCTTCATTTTGTTTATTTAATGAATACACCTCAGAAGTATCATTCGTGGCAGCAGCAAATGCACTATAGAAACAGATGCGTCATAGTCTATTTTGGCTCTTGTTCTCTCTGGTGCATCACCTCTATGTCTGGTTATTGTTGATTTTATACCGTATATTGTAGTTGTACTTTAAGGACACAGCATCATTTCCAATATTTTTTGGCATTACAAACAATTTGGAAATGGTCATTCTTGTTCATTTTCTATATTTCACATATATGTATTCATGTGAATACAAAATTTCTAAAAATAGAATTTCTCAAAGTTGACATGATTTTTAAATTGTTTTTCTTGCAAGTTGTAATCATTTTTGCTTCCTTCAGTATGCCCTACCTTGTTAAGTGTACTATTATGTGGTGTGTGTTATCATTGCTATGCAGATAGAAACTTTTTTATTTGGACTCATGGTGAACTTTTTTTTTCTTTTTTTAAAAATTTATTTATTGATGTTTTATGTATTTCATACATTGTTTTTCATTTCTGTTCAGGCATATTCCCCTATCCCTTTCCCCCACCCCACCCCATTCCATCCCAGATCATGCATTCTGCCATAACTGTCCTGCATCTTTATCTCAGTCTTTTTTTATGCTTAGGAATTCACATTTTCCTCCATTGATTTTATATTACCCTAAAATATGGATACATGCTCTCCACCCAAATATAGTAATTACAGAGTCTGAAAATAATTGGTGGGTGGATTCTAGAGCCCATTGAGAGATTCACATTATAATAACATAGTTGCTTTCAGATAAACAAAAATATAACCATACTATTGTTCAGCTTGCCTTTCTTCTGGGGGATTTGGTGTTAGCGTCCACAAATGAGGGAAATCATTCTCCGTTTGTCTTTCTGGGACTGTGTCACCTCACTCAGCATAATGGCTTCAAGCTCCATCCATTTACCTGCAAAGTTCATAATGCCATCCTTCTTTACCGCTGAATAGCACTCCATTGTGTAGATGTATCAGGGTGAACTTTTTAATATTGGAACCATTTTATGTTAATTTTTGTAAATCCCATGCTCAGAAATAGAAAAAATAGAATTGTAGAAGGCAGATAATTCATTCAGTTATTGATACAGCCTAGGTGAGGGGAAAGTGGATTATCTAATACAGCATGTGGCGCATAGTATATATGTAGTTAACATTGAATATATGAATATAGAGCTTAAAGTACTCAGGAGGTATGAGATACAACTTTATTGGGTTCCAATTTCTTTACATCCTTGCCAACAAAAGTTTTATGTGTTAAAAATGTAAACTATACTTTAATAAAATATTTAAACTACATTAGGATATGCATAGGATATTCGTGGCAAAAAACAGGTGGAAAAAGGTTTGGAGTGCAGGAAAGAGACAAGCATAAATAAAGAGATTTGGGGAGCACTGTCGGAGGTTGTGAGAAACACACACAGCAAAGGAGGGTGTGGGAGACACAGAGAGAACTTCCATGAATGTCAGATGCTGGAAACTGGTCAAACCAATAGCAGTGGTGATTTTTCCACGACAACGTGATTGATTAGTAACAAAGATAAATTTTGTGAGTCCCAAACCAGATATTAGCTGACAGACTATTTTGAAGGTGAAGGTGAACCAATTGATAACAGAGCACCCTTCTTTTAACTTTTTTATTATTTTTATTTTATGTGTATGAGTGTATTGCCTGGATGTATGTAAATGTACCTATGTTGTGCAATGTCCATGGAGATTAGAAGAGGACACTGGATCCGCTAAAACTGGAGTTACAAACAGTTGTTAGCCACCATGTGGGTGCTGGGACAGATCCTGGGCTCTCTGCAAGAGCAGCCAGTGCTTTTAACTGCTGAGCCATCTCTCCAGCCCCTTAACCTTTTATTTTGAGAAAAGTGTAGCTGGTGTGTAAGAAATGAAGTTGGGTCTGGTGGCACAGACCTGTAATCCCAGTTATTTGAGCAGTTAAGGCAGGAGAAACACAAGTTCAAGACCAGTATAGACTACAGAGTTTCAAAGTGTAAAACAAAAATAGAGATAAGTCATATATCTTAGTGGAAGAGTGTTCGCCTAGCATGTGTGAGATTCTGGGTTCAATCTTGAGTACTGAGGTGGGTAGGGGAATCTTAAATAACTATAATATATCATTACAAACAGGAAAATGCATTCGTGTCCATCTATCCATCCAGATTCATGTTGCTGAAAACCACAAATCTGTTCTCTAATTTCTATAATTTTGTTACTTCAACTATATATATATATATATATATATATATATATATATATGGAATTATGGAAAGTACAATCTTTTGAGTTGACTGTTTCATCAGCATGATTCTCAATCCAAGTTGCTGAGTGAATCCTTAGTTTGTTCCTCTATTGCTGAATAATATTCCATAGATTATTCTTTAAAAATTTGCAGATAACTGAGCAAGGTGGCATCTGCCTATAATCCCAGCACTCAGGAAGCTGAGGCAGGAGGATGGTAAGTTTGAAGTCAACTTGGGCTACATAGCAAGTTCTTGCCTTTAAAAATACACCTCTTTTAGAGCCCATTAAGGGATTCACATTATAAGATCACAGTTTCTTTCAGATAAAAATATAACATTAACATTGCTCAGTTTGCCTTACGACTAGGGATTTGGTGCTAACATCCACAAATGAGGGAAACCATTCGCTGTTTTTCTGGGACTGGGTGGAAGGTATGTATGCATATTTTAGAATAATATAAAAGGGAAAATGTGAAGTCTGAAATATGATTTGGAATTAACATACAGTTTATTTTCAGAAGACATAATTTTGGTATATGTGTGACATATATGTGTATATATATACATATTTTGGAGCAATACAAATTGGAGGGAACAACAGCAACAAACGGACCAGGACAAAGAACTGACTGAAGCAGTAAACTTCTCCCCTAAACAATAAACCTCTGCATAGAAAAACTTTTAAAAGACTCAGAAAAAGATATAAGACATGTATGACAGAATGCATGAACTTGGGTGGGGTGAGGGGCATGGAAAGAGGAACGAGTCTAAATTGGACTGAGAAATGTTGTATGAAATGCACAAAACTTCAATAAAAATATTTTAAAAAAATATACGTAAAGAGGCTGGAGAGATGACCTAGCGGTTAAGAGCGCCGACCGCTCTTACAGAGGACCCGGGTTCGATCCCCAGCACCCACATGGCGGCCGAAAACCGTCTGAAACTCCAATTCTAGGAGAACTCCAGTTCCAGGGGAATCCGAGACCCTCTTCTGACCTCCGCGGCATTGCACGACACGGGTACACTGACCTGCATCCAGACGGTACATTGATACACATGCAGAAATAAATTAAAAAAATATATACCTAAAATTGGACATAACGATTTGAAGTAAGAATGATAGTTCAAAATCACACAACTCACAGTGGCTTCAGTGGAGACTGGTGACCCAGGATGGGGACCAGATCTGAACGAAGACCCACCTAGGCTACTCTCGTCCTTGGTTAGAGAAGCTGGACAACAGTCAATGCAGGGACATGTAACTGGTCAGAGTGCTGGGAAGAGACTGAATGCTTAGCCCTCAATGGGACATCTTCATCCGCCCCAACCCCCGCCAAGGCTCAGAGAACATAGAGGAAAAGGAAACAGAAAGAATGTAAGAGCACCATGAAATGCCGTTCTCTAGACATGAGATGGTTATTACTCAGGAACTCACACCAGCTGTGGTTACCATACAACACCTACACAAGGTCAAGTCAGCCAGAATTCCCCTCGGTTCGATGATCACCAGGCCTCCCTCCTTACTGAGGAGTTATTGGAAGTTGATAGTTGCTGGGGAGGGAGAATCATTTTTCTTCGAAGGTGTGGACACTGTTAGGTATGGACATATGGGCAGTGCTACGTGGACTTAGTGGATACGCTGGTTCGGTTTTTTTGTTTGTTTTTTGTCAGTTTGACAAACTAGAGTCACCCACGAAGAAGGAGCCTCAATTAAAGAATTTTCTCCATCAGATTGGTCTGTGGTCATGTCTGTGGGGCATTTTCTTGATTGCTAATTGATGTAGGAGGGCCTGACCACTGTGTGGTACAGTTGCTGGGCAGGTGGGCCTGGCCTATATAACAGACCAATCCAGTAGGGAGCATTTCTCCATGGTCTCTGCTTCAGTTCCTGCCTCTAGGTTCCTGCCTTGGCTTTCTTGGATGATGGCCTATGATGTGGAGTATAAGCCACATCAACTTCCTCCTCTAAATTGGTTTAGATCAGTGTTTTATCACAGCAACTGAGAAGCAAACTAAAACAGTGGGATGTGTGCGTATTCACATATCTATATATCCATATATATCTCTATATATGACAAACTTAGAAGGGAGGCATTGGGATGATATGGAGGGAGTTGAAGGCTGGATATGATCTTATTGTATTCATGCATGAAATTCTCAAAGAATAAATATATAGAATAAAATAAAAATAGATGGGCATATGTTTTGTCATTGATTAATTTAGTACTCTGGGAATTATTGTATTTATTTAGGTTGTTCTCATATTTGTTCGAGCACAGTAAAAGCACTTTACATAGTATCTAATTATAAAAAAAGATTAGTAGTATGAGCTGGAGAGATGGCTCAGTGGTTAAGAGCACTTGTTGTTCTTGCAGAAGACCCAGGTTCAAATCCCAGCACCCACATGGCAGCTAACAGTTGTCTGTAACTCCAGTTACAGGGGAGTGGAGGACCCAACACCCTCTTCTGGTCTCTGTGGCTGTTGCATGACACAGGTGCACTTACGTACATCCAGCCAATATACACATACACATAAAAATAATAAATAAAATAAAATGAAAAAAAGAATAGTAGTTTAAAGGACTGGATGTAGAGAACAGGATTTTTGTTAAATTTGATTTTGAATGTTTTGTTTTTTAAGCCTACCATAATTGGAAATGTTTTCATTTTTGTACAGCTTGTTGCTAATGTATAGAAATACAATTGATTTGGATATATTTAGCTTATATCCCATGAACTAACCAAACTCGCTGATTAGTTTTAGCATTTTTTCTTAGTAGATCCTTTGTGTTATCTGAGAGTAAAGATAATTAAGTCTTTCTTTCTGATCAGGACAGCCTCTGTCTCTTCCTTCCCCTGCTCCACTGTGGGCCAGAAGTGGAGAGAACAGGAGTCCATGTTTGGCTCCCAATTTGATGGCAAAGCATTCATCCTTTGACCATAAGTGTGGTGTTAACTCCGTGCTCCTCATGGATTCTCTAACATTTTGGGGATGTTCTTTGACGTCAACAGTACTCAGATTTGTTCATTGATCAATTTATTCTCACATCTATAATTTAGGTCAAAGTACTTACCAGAAAAGAGATCAGTGATTCGTTTAACATCTTTTACTGACATTTCTGAATGTCTGAAGCCCCAGCTGGACAGAAAATATACTTATACAGAAGAGCATAATGTAAGTATCTTGAGGGCTGAATAACCATCTTTCTCATTTAACCAACCAGTGTCCCTGATTTTAGAAATTTTTGTACTGATTCATCATAGTTTTTCCTCTGCTAAACAACACATCTTATTTTTTTCATTGCAGAAGGATTTTTTCCAAAAAACCTTCCCCCGTGTTTCTTTTTCCAGCCTCTGGCTGCTCTCTTTTGCATTGATCACTGTTTTCAGAAACAACTGGCTTGGGTTGATGGGTTGATGATTATCTCAGACACAAAACAAGACCCCGTAGTATTTTTGTTCAAATTTTAACACTTGACAACAGTAAAAAATTGATGATATGTTTTGGAAATCTAGAATTGGTTATGAAGGCAAGTTATTTCCAGAGTGAAGCTACCTTGATAGCAAGCATTCAGTTCACCTATTCCAGATGAAGGTCTCACATCTCCCAAGAATTGTAGTGTAATTAGAAACCTTGGTAGTTCCAATACCATCCTACTACCCACTATTTGTATTTTCACGTAACTATTTTATTCCAAGCAAATACTTCTCCTTAGTAGTTTTTTTCTACTAAAATTATGATATTTTAGTTTTGAATGATGTTAGTTAAATATTTAAAAAGTGTTTAGCTAACTCACCTCTGAATATGTTTAGAGGCAGCTAATGAGAGAAATAGTATGATGAAGAGAAAGAGTAAAGCCGTACTCAAACCTGATCATACCGTATTTGTTTTAGGATCATAAAGATGTCCGAGTTCCAGAAAACAAATAAGTGTTCATGTGAACAGTAGATGATGCCCTTTTCTATTCTGGAGCATGCTTATGAAGCAGTCAGCTCTCTGCGTTTCAAGGATGGTATTAGAGTTGCTAGCATTGTTGGCAGAGAAGCCATAAACAGCAGAGTTTTATGAGAACTTATACTGCCATTTACACTCTGAAGGCCATGACCTGAACGAGGGTGAGATTGTCCAAAGAGGGGACCCCTAAGGACAGTTAATGAGCAGCAGCGAGAGGCCTTGAAGACAGTTCTTTTTATAACCCTCTTGTAGCTATAATAGCAGCACCTCAAGGCTAAAATAACTATAAATATGTAGGAAACAGGCCACCAACAGAGATTTGGAAGATTCCCCAAGTGGAACTACTATGCCTGAAACGTGAAAGTAATTGAGGTCAGGGAATCCCTTCAACATCAAGCTTGAAATCAGACTGTTTTATAATAGAATGAATTCTCCTGCTATAATTGGGTTTCATAAATGAATCTTACATGACAGTCAGATGCAAACATATTGTATTAATTATATATATGCTACAAAAATAAAATGACAGTCTGGCAGAATTTATGAAACCCACTTATACAATGTTATAAAGAACTACAATGTTTTTGGGTGGATAACAAACTTCTGTTTTGTTATCTAGGTTAAAACTATATCAGATGTTGGAGCCTTGGGAGGATTTGACATGGAAAATTTGTTGCAATCTTTATATGTAGAAAATAGAGCTGGATTCTTCTTTACTAAATTCTGTGAGAAGTCAGGGAACAAGGTAGGAAATAATTACTTGAAATCTAAATTTATGATTTTATTTGATTTAAAAATGAGTGGCATTGAAATAACTTGGTGCTCAAATAAATATATTTGATATTCAAATTCCTGTCTGATAAATTAAAATCCATACTTAGTATTTAGTAAAACTCTAACCATCTGAATTGTATTCTCTTTGGTTTACCATCCTATTGAAATTACAAAGTACAATACAGCTATGTATTGACATGTATTACTAACACTAGTTTATCTTCATATAATTTTATTTCAATATAATGTTTTATTTATGGTTGATTTCTATTAGTACCCTATTTCTAATAATTCTAACAACTTTAAATTATAACGAATAGAGGCAAAATTCTTTCCATTAATTAATTTTTATTTTTTTATTTTTTATGTGTATGAGTGTACTGTCTGCATGTAGGTTGGTGCACCCGAGTCGTGCAATGCCACAGAGGTCAGAAGAGGGTGTTGGATTCCCCTGGAACTGGAGTCAAAGATGGTTCTTAGCCGCCACGTGGGTGCTGAGAATCGAACCCGGGTCCTCTGCAAGAGCAGTCAGCACTCTGACCCACTGAGCCATCTCTCCAGCCCCTCCAGTAATTTTATAAACACAAACAGTATTCTTTTTTTTTTTTCCTTTGGTCTTTTTTTTGAGTCAGGGTCTCCCTGTAGCCCCAACTGTCCTGGAACTCACTCTGTAGACCAGGCTGGCTTGGAACTCACAGAGATCCGCCTGCCTCTGCCTCCTGAGGGCTAGGTTTAAAGGCATGCGCCACCATGCCCGGCTACAAACAGTATTCTTATGACTTAAATGAGAAGCGATTAATTGGCTCAACTATTAGAGTTTGGTTCTGCTATGATATACATTGACCCACATATTAATATACCAAACACCTTTAGATTTTGCTTTCATACCACAAACACATGCTCTTTAACTATTAACTAGAATATTTGCAATTCTATTATTTTCCATTTCTACTTTTAAACATTTACCATTTTAATGACCAATTATGAGAGAATTCCATGCAAAAATATGCTCTAGTGACAACACCAATAAATATTTTGTATAATGCCAGTTTGTGATAGAAGATTGAAACCATCTTAAATTGAACCTGATTTATGGTAGTAGCAAGGAAATAAAACAATTATTTATACATTTGAAATTAGAACTCTGTAGGCCTTTGTTAATTGGGCGGTAATAATTTATGTACTTCTCCATCTGCAGTTGTGGAAAAACAGTGTGTACTTTTGGTTTGACCTACAAGCTTATCATCAGCTGTTCTACCAAGAAACACTTCAGCCTTTTAAAGTATGCAAGCAAGCCCAAGTAAGTAGTAAATAATACTGGCTCCATGTGAAGCTGTAAGAACACAGAAAAATGGAAATTGTAACCAGCCCCAAATACAAGAAAGCAGGGATTGTAGGTATTATATTGTTGCTGAGGGGTCAGTTTACTTAAATGCCAGCAGAATATCGGTTTGTAATCTTATTCGTGAATTTTCAGTTTTATCTGCTTTGCTCTGTTTTCTTTTCCTGCCAACTACTTGTTCTTCCAACAAAGAATGCCTCAGCCCCACCCCCCACCCCCTGCTTATACGTTGGGTTTGGGTCTGGGGATTTGAAAGAACCCTGTGGTGGAGCTGCTGTGAGTCCAGGACTGGCTGGGGCAGTGGTGCTGACCAGCGTTCTCTGAGCTCTCTCCCTGTCCCTTGTCAGCGGTTGCATACGGCCTGCTGCTGTTGACTCGCTGTGTGTGTGCCTGTGCTCCTGTCTACATGCCACATTAGACGGATACTCAACGGGTGGAGGAGAGAGCCTGTGAGACCACCCTGAAGCAAAATAGGGAAGGAACAACAACAGAACTAGAAGAGGAACAGAAGATCCTCTGCAAATGGGAACAGAGAGAGTGGCCTCTGGGTGCGGGGGCGGGAGAATTATGACTTGAGCTGACATTTTGGTTATTTATTCTTAGGCTCTTCAGATCTTTTATGGAGAGAGGTCTCCAAGACTAGAAAACTACTAACCACTTCTCTATCTGTTCAATCACTGAAGTGATTCTTAATAACCTCGAATAACCCGTCCCAGAAGATCTTCCTCCCAATACATTGCTGAGGAAATTAGCTTCATCATATTATTTTATAATCTTCCTCAGGACACCAGAGCATACTGCTAGATGTCTGTTGCTGCTTCCATCCCCCCTCCCTGACTCTGGCATGAATAACCATGCTTTGTAAATCAGTGACAGCTTTGTACTTTTTGCCATGAGAATAAGGACTTCAGCTCCTACATAGCCCAGATGTCTCCATGAAATCATGAAATTAATTTGTAATTTATCAGTACCATTTTCTGAGACCACACAGTTGACTGTTCTGCTTGTTAATCCTTTACCTGTAATTCACTGTTTATCCTCCTCCTAACCCTCTGTTTGCCCCATCTGCTCCAGTGCCATCTGTTATTTTTATTATGTTTTCACTAGTCAAAGTGTACGCTTCCAAAACTCTTCAGCTGCTAGTGAAGTGAGATATTTTTTAGTTAATAGTTAGCCAGATTTTCATATACTTGTAAAAAAGGAAATTCTATTTGAGTTTTTCAGACTTATTTCTTAGTAATGATACTGTTCAACTGGCTCTAAATGATTATAGTTTGAGTTCTTCAAAGTGGATTGCTCTGTTCTGGAATTGCCAAGGCCTTTAAATTTTCCCAAGTTTGCCTTTTTTGGAGTCAAAACAGGAATGGAAGGAGGAAATAGTGTAGAAAACTTGCTTCTTAGGAATGTGAGTTTTTAAAAAAAATTTTTTCATCTTGTATCTATGGTTGTTTTAATTTTTGTCTTTATAGGAGGCACAGTTTTCTAAACTACTTTTGGATTTTATTGTCCAAACTTTTGTGCCTTTAGATAGAGGGATTGGGTGTATCATTATATTCTACATTAGTTTCACAGCATGAAATGTCATTTATTGCCAATAGAAATATTATAAGGCTTTCTTCAAAGATTCATTTATAATATAATTCTTTAAATGATAATGCCACCAAGAGAAATATTTAACTGGAACTATGTGTTGAAGTTGCTATAAACCTGATTTTATATGTTTTTCATATGTCTGCCAAGTTATATGCTAAGAGATGAAGAGTTGATGCCAAAGGACATATGTGATTTTCTGTGTATATAGTTTTATTCTCCCATGTAATGTTATAGAAATATCTATAGGTAGAAGAGATGGGGAAGGGTTAGTAACAAGGATGGAACATGACTAACCACTCCAAGGCTGGGTATAAGTTGAAGATTTCTCTGCAAACCTTCAAAAAAACACAGTGAAAATTAGAACCAGCAGAGATTTTCTTGGCAAGGAGAAGGGAAATCATAGACATTGCATAGATGAAAGATCTTTACTAGGGGACCATACAGCACTGAGAAAATTTGGAGACTAGATTCTGCACGCTTTGACATTTCACACTTGTAGTGCAGGAAATGACAACAGATTGAGATAGGCTTGGGCACTGCTGCCTCTTGTAATTTCTGTTCTTAAATCTTTCTAACAAACTTTATATCCCAATAACAACTGCATTTAGAATTTATCACTCTCTAGCATAAACTTTGATTTAAAAAAATAAAAATAAACAAAACCTGGAGAAATGGCTCAGCAGTTAAGAGCACTGGTTGTGCTGGCAGCTCTTGCAGAGGACCATTTCTAGCGTCTATGTGGTGGCTCACAACCATCTGTAACTCCAGGTCAAGGGGCTCCGAAGCCACCTTCTGGCTTCTGTGGGCATTGCACGCATGTGGAACACATACATTACTTACAAAATGCACAAAAAACACTCATACACATGAAAGAAAACTAAGCAAATAAAAATTAAAAACAAGTGTATATGATATATTCATATTACTCATGCTTACAAGTATATATACATACTGACATACAGAAAATTTAAGAAAATGAGACATAGGGCTAGGAATTTGGCTCATTTACATAGTTCTTGCTTAGCATATGTGAGGCCCTGGATTCAATCGCTAGCATCACAAAAATAAATAAATAAATAAATAAATAAATAAATAAATAAATAAATTAAAAAACAGGAAAAGAAAGTGGTTAAAAAATGTTTTCATTTGTCTGAAAAAAATGTCCGTTTTATTCTCATGATTTAGCTCAATATTGACTTGTAGACTTGACAGTTTTTGTTGGCTTTTATTAGGATATATTAATTACACATTATATGGGTATAGTTATGACATTTCCATACATGTGTATAATGTATTTGAGTATACTCACCTTCAGTAACCCATCTTGCCCGTTCTGTCTCCCCCTGATCCCCTTCTCCCAGCCGTAAACTGCTTCTCCGCCCCTTAAGGTGCTGCTCTTCTGCTGCTACTGTTGAGGGATTAGCTTCTGTTCCCTGCAGGAGGGTCTTTCTTGATGTTTTTACAGTCTTCCCCTTGACTTTGGTGTTCTGTGTTTCACCACACTATGTTGACTACAATTATCTTTCTTGGGTTTCATTTGCTTCTAGAATCTCAGGAATCATCCTTTTTCATCAATTCTCAGCTGTCTGAACAATGCTGGTACTTTGCAATATGTCTTATATCTCCTTTAACCTCTGTGAAGCCTTCTCATCGTCTGATACCTACTGTACACTGTAAGGTTTAGAAGACTTTACAGTTGCCGTTGATCTGTTTCTCCTTTATATATTACTTTCTTTTTTTTTTTTTTTTTTTTTTTTTTTTTTGGTCTTTTCGAGACAGGGTCTCCCTCTAGTCCCAGCTGTCCTGGAACTCACTCTGTAGACCAGGCTGGCCTTTAACTCACAAAGATCTGCCTGCCTCTGCCTCCCAAGTGCTAGGATTAAAGGTGTGCACCACCACACTGGGCCTTATATTTGTTCTTTAGTTGTTTTCATTTTGCTATTCAACCCACTCATTGAGTTGTATCATTTCAGAAATTGTTTTTTATTCCTGAAGGTTATATTTGTGTATTATGACTTCTTTGTTTTTCCTGTGTTTCACACATTTTCTTCTTATATATCTTTAATAATTTTAAATATGTATAATAGTCTTTAGCTATATTAGTTATCCATGCAAAACAGTATTATCTCAAACCTTGTGGCTCAAAACAGCACACATTTATTATTTCAGTTTTTGTGGGTCAAGATTTTAGGCACAGCTGTGCTGAGTCCTTTGCAAGGATGTGCTTTAATGTTCACACCGTTCTCAGTAACATTCAGTTCCTGGAAGACTACCAGGCTAAGGACCTCAGTTTTGGGTGGCTGTGAGCCAGAGGCTGTACTCAGTGCTGTACCACTTGATCTTTTGCATATGGTGGTACACAACATGGCAGCTTGACCTTTTGCATATGGTGGTACACAACATGGCAGCTTGACCTTTTGCATATGGTGGTACACAATATGGCAGCTTGCTTCTCTAACCAGCTAGGAGGGGAGTTCCTTAGCAAGACTGGCATTCGCTTCTTACATAATATAGTTGTGTACATGTAAACACACACACACACACACACACACATCACTCCGTTATTGTGTACTACTAGTTAGAAGCAAGCCCCACATGCCCACACTTGGGGAGAAATTAAGAGAGGATCTGAACATTGGGAGCCACCGTGTTTATAGGAGCCACCCTGGAGGCTGGCTGCCACAGTGTTCAATAGTTCCATGATTTGTCGTTCTTGGAAGAACTAATTATTGGTTCTGCTGACATAGTGGATTCTTGTATGTTTTGTAATTTTGAATTATGAGCTCTTTAGCGGGCTTTTTATATCATTTTTTCCTAGGCACATTTTAAATGCTAATTTCTTATCTTGGACAGATGTGAAATTAGACAAGTGTGAATTTGAGAAACAAAGTGTCATGAGGGGAAAAATAACGAATTCTCAGGAAATGTAATTTTATTTTTCCCTCTCTCGCATAAAGTAGAACCAAGATAAGCATGTCACTTTTCTGTTTCCTGGGTTCCAGAGGTGTAAAGAATCTTGTTTTTGTCATGTTTGCTGTAGATACTAAATAGGAAAACACTTGGTTGTTTCCTTCAGAGACTTACATTTCTGATAATTTGGCCACCTAGATTACTTGAAAGCTCTCCTCTATAAAATTTCTAGAAATTCTGGTTAAAAATATAAACAATATCATTCTAATTATATGGCTGTTATAGTCCAGGAAGTCACAGGGGCCAGAGTCAAGGACTATCCTGAAATCCTGGGGATGAACTTTACATTTAATTTCTTCTTCTGGTTTACATTTCATCTATAACCCAAAGTAAGCATACGACAGGTTTTTATCCTTTTTTTTGTACTAATCTTTATTATTTTTACTTATTCTGTATGAGTGCATGTGTGTGTGTGTGTGTGTGTGTGTGTGTGTGTGGTGTGTAGGTATAGGCACATACCTATCACAGCACAAATGTGGAGGTCAGAAAACAACTTTCTGGAATGGGTTCTTCCCTTCCACTGTGGGGATCCAACTCAGGCTTGCGCAGTAAGTGCTTTGCCCGGTGACTCATCCCACTGGCCGTATCCTTGTTTTTTATATACAGAAGGCCACTAGATCTCTGACGTGTTAATCTTGTTACGGTCATATAGCTAGGGACAAAACTGAACTTAGTCTTTTATTGAAGGGAAGTTGGAATCTATTGTGAAAATGTTTTAAGTAGATTCCAACAAAAATATTAGAAAGGGTGTGAAAGAGAAGCTAGTGAAAAGAACAGCTGCACATGCACAACAGGGTGCGTGGGCTTCCTGAGCTCAGTCCTGAATTGAGAAGCCTACTGTTGTGCTTTGCTTTCTCTGCTATCTAACAGTTCTCCTGTCTTTCCTGTATGAGTTTTATAAGGATTGCACAAGATCATGTAGGCAAAAGCACTTTATAGTATAGTGCAGAGCACTCTGTAAAGATGTAAGCTTTGCTGTCACTGGGGTTAATATTTAAGGCTCAGTCAATGTCTGCATAACAGAGAAGGAAATAGAAGCTTGAAGTAATTGAAGTAAATAGAATCAAGGAACCACCACTCCTAAACCAACAACTGCTACTATCCAGTACTGCTATTTATCCTGATTTTTAGAATACAACTTGGCTAAAAAAAAATACTGAATAGAACCATGATCTTTTAAAAATATTTTATTATTTTTCTATTTTATGCATATGAGTGCATTGCTTACATATATATACGTGCATCCATGTCATGCAGTGCCCACAGAGGTCAGAAGAGGGCATAAGATCACCTGGAACTGGAGTTACAGTTTTTAGCTGCCATGTGGGTGCTGGGAACCAAACCTGGGTCCTCAGCAAGGACAGCCTGTGCTCTTATCCACTGTGCCATCTCTCCAGCCCCTAAACGACAATCTTTAGAAATCTCTTTCACAATATTTAGCTGATCACTTATTAATTAACTCACACTGCTGGGTACCGAATAATGTTCTCTGAATGTGAGGATGTTAACAATGTTCTTGGAGTAAAAAGCTCACTCAGGAGGAGAGAGAGAATTACTGAAGTACTCTGTACTTGAAACAAAAACAAAAGAGTAGGCACAGCATTGTACCGGGGGAGACGATATGTGTCATTCCTCTTCTACTGGTAGCTAACAGTTGATGATTTAAAAATAATCGTAGTCCCTTTCAAATACAGGACGAAGGAAACTTTCTCCTTATTTCTAATTTTTAAAAATTCTTATGTGTCTGTGTAATTATGGAGGCAAGAAGAGGGCATTGGAGCCCCTGGAACTGAAGTTACAGATGGCTGTGAGCCGAGAACTTAGCATAGGTCCTCTGAAGTAGCAGAAAGCACTTTTAACCACTGAGCCATCTCTCCAACCTCCTTTTTTCTAGTTTTTGAGCCAAAAGCTTTTCTTGTTTGGCCTTGTTCATGCTTTGTGCAACAATACAAAATAAATCTTTCTTTTGATGACAAACTCTTACACAAAAAATGGTGCAATCCTATTTTATTCATATTAACAGCTTCAGACTAAATCTGAAGCATTTCAGTATTTCCACCATAGCTAGGTGTAGTCTTCATGACTGGAAGCTCCTATTCCTGAATCTTCCTGCACCTGGTGACTGACAAAATACTTTCTAGCCCAGTCCTATGGAGAGAGACTTACATTGTTTCTATTCACACACATTCCTACAAAGGTGTCTCCTAATAGGCCTCATTAAGTTAAGCTGGCCAAAGCGATTCCAAGGTTTAGAATACTGTCACCAATTGGCAGGAGGCAAGGTTGATGTCAGGTGTCTCCCTCAATCTCTGTCTACCTTATTTTTGGGTCAAGGTCTTTCACTGAACCTTGAGCTCTCTGGTTTAGCTAGACTGGCTGACCAGCATTTCCCCAGGCTGTGCCTGTCTCCTCACCTCTGCTCTGGAAGTACAAATATGCACTGTCACATACGGCTCCTTTTCTTTTCTTCTTTTCTTTGTGGTGGGGATCTGAGCTTGTATCCTCATACTTAGGTAGCAAGCACTTTACTGACAAAGCCATCTTCCCAGCCCTACTGTCACTCATTTTGTGTTTTCATGAGGGAAAAGGAAACACAAAAGCTGAGCCAATAAATGTCACAAGACCTGCCTTCATGCACTGGTGGCCTTAGGTAGCCATAGTTGCGGTACAATGCATGGTTTGCTAATATAGCCCTTCAGAAATCGCTTACTGCTATCCTTTCCTCTGAGTTTACCATGTGGTGAGATTAGACAGTGGGATCCAAGCGATGTCCACACTGAATTGTGTGGTGTATATAGTGTGCCTGAGAATTCTCCAAGTCAGTACATCTGTCGCCTCCTGTTTCTACTACTGTAGCAGCAGGTAGTCAAGAGAAATCCAATAGCAATTAGATCACCAATTGCAAGTATATTTTCTCTTATTGATATTTCCACAGACATTTATCAAGCATCCACTTCTGAGTAGGCTGTGATCTGAGCTGGGTACACGTGGGCGAACAAAGTGCCCATAGTCGCTGCCGCCGCCAAGACCTGGTCCTCTCAAGATTGGAGCACGTGCAGCCTTTGCTCACTTTTCAGAGAGCTATAGAAAAATAGGGAAAGAAGAGTCCAGGCAGCCCTTTCCCTATAAACTTAGCGTTGTCCTGGCTGCATTTTCCAGTGACATCTGAGCTAACTTTCGCTTTATCAAAACCTTGGGTGTTACCACAGATTCATTAGGAAAAAAATTGCTGACACAGGAGGGGCAGTGCGGAAGCTGTCTCTCTGACAGCAGCAGCCTTAGTCTTTTCTTCCCTCACTGCCGTCCATTACCACAATTGTTTAACTCCTCTCCTGACATTTACAGGACTTACAACCTTCAGGGTGGTCCTGACTTTTTCCTTAAAGTGCTGTGAGCTAAGTGCTCCTTCTCTTGGCAGTGGTGTGTTTTCAGGTGCACTGAGCTCATTATTTCTTCACTCACTAGCAGCATTAAGAACGGGCGTGGTGGCGCACGCCTTTAATTCTAGCACTTGGGAGGCAGAGGAGGCAGATCTCTGTGAGTTCAAGGCCAGCCTGTTCTACAGAGTGAGTTCCAGGCCAGCTGAGGCCACAGGGAGACCCTGTCTCAAAAAGACACACACACACACACACACAAAAAACACTGGGCCTTATATTTTGTTCTTTAGTGTTTTCATTGTGCTATTCAACCCACTCATTGAGTTGTATGCATTTCAGAAATTTTTGTTTTAGTCCTGAAGGTTATATTTGGGTGATTATGACTTCTTTGTTTTTCCTGTGTTTTACACATTTTTTTTCCTTCTTATATATCTTTAATAATAATTTTAAATGTATGTTATAATAGTGTCCTTTTAGTATATTAGTAGTCCATGCAAAACAGTAGTATCTCCAAACTGGTGGCCAAAACAGCACACATTTATTATTTCAGTTTTTGTGGGTCAAGATTTTAGGCACAGCTGTGCTGAGTCCTTTGCAAGGATGTGCTTTAATGTTCACACCGTTCTCAGTAACATTCAGTTCCTGGAAGACTACCAGGCTAAGGACCTCAGTTTTGGGTGGCTGTGAGCCAGAGGCTGTACTCAGTGCTGTACCACTTGATCTTTTGCATATGGTGGTACACAACATGGCAGCTTGACCTTTTGCATATGGTGGTACACAACATGGCAGCTTGACCTTTTGCATATGGTGGTACACAATATGGCAGCTTGCTTCTCTAACCAGCTAGGAGGGGAGTTCCTTAGCAAGACTGGCATTCGCTTCTTAATAATCCTATTTCTGTGTATCATAACAACACACACACCACACACACACCAGTAACCTTATTTGTGTACTACTAGTTAGAAGCAAGCCCCACATGCCCACACTTGGGGAGAAATTAAGAGAGGATCTGAACATTGGGAGCCACCGTGTTTATAGGAGCCACCCTGGAGGCTGGCTGCCACAGTGTTCAATAGTTCCATGATTTGTCGTTCTTGGAAGAACTAATTATTGGTTCTGCTGACATAGTGGATTCTTGTATGTTTTGTAATTTTGAATTATGAGCTCTTTAGCGGGCTTTTTATATCATTTTTTCCTAGGCACATTTTAAATGCTAATTTCTTATCTTGGACAGATGTGAAATTAGACAAGTGTGAATTTGAGAAACAAAGTGTCATGAGGGGAAAAATAACGAATTCTCAGGAAAATGGTTAATTTTATTTTTCCCGCTCTCCCATAAAGTAGAACCAAGATAACATGTCCACTTTTCTGTTTCCTGGGTTCCAGAGGTGTAAAGAGACTTGGTTTGTCAGGTGTTTGCGGGTAGATACTAAAGAGGGCATGATAACACGGGTTGTTTCCTTCAGAGACTTACAGGTTCGTGATCAATTTGGCCACCTAGATTACGTTGAAAGCTCTCCTCTAGTAAAATGTTCTAGAACATTCGGTTAAAAATATAAACAATATCATCTCTTTATATGGCTGTTATAGTCCAGCGAAGTCACCAGGGGCCAGAGTCAAGGACTATCCGAAATCCGGGGATGAACTTTACATTTAATTTCTTCTTCTGGTTTACATTTCATCTATAACCCAAAGTAAGCATACGACAGGTTTTTAATCCTTTTTTATTGTACTGATCTTTATTATTTTTATTATTCTGTATGAGTGCAATGTGTGTGTGGTGTGTGTGTGTGTGTGTGTGTGGTGTGTAGGTATAGGATTGTACCTATGCACAGGCACAATGTGGAGATCAGAAAGAAGCTTTCTGGAATGGGTTCTTCCCTTCCACTGTGGTGGATCCAACTCAGGCTTTGCGCAGTAAGTGCTTTGCCCGGTGACTCATCCCACTGGCCGTATCCTTGTTTTTTATATACAGAAGGCCACTAGATCTCTGACGTGTTAATCTTGTTACGGTCATATAGCTAGGGACAAAACTGAACTTAGTCTTTTATTGAAGGGAAGTTGGAATCTATTGTGAAAATGTTTTAAGTAGATTCCAACAAAAATATTAGAAAGGGTGTGAAAGAGAAGCTAGTGAAAAGAACAGCTGCACATGCACAACAGGGTGCGTGGGCTTCCTGAGCTCAGTCCTGAATTGAGAAGCCTACTGTTGTGCTTTGCTTTCTCTGCTATCTAACAGTTCTCCTGTCTTTCCTGTATGAGTTTTATAAGGATTGCACAAGATCATGTAGGCAAAAGCACTTTATAGTATAGTGCAGAGCACTCTGTAAAGATGTAAGCTTTGCTGTCACTGGGGTTAATATTTAAGGCTCAGTCAATGTCGCATAACAGATAAGGAAATAGAAGCTTGGAAGTAATTGAAGTAAATCGAATCAAGGACCACCCTCCTAAACCAACACACCTGCTACTAGTCCAGTACTGCTATTTAAGGCCTGATTTGAACGAATACAAATTTTTTTTTTGGTTTTTTCAAGACAGGGTCTCCCTGTAGCCCCAGCTGTCCTGGAACTCACTCTGTAGACCAGGCTGGCCTTGAACTCACAAAGATCCGCCTGCCTCTGCCTCCCAAGTGCTAGGATTAAAGGCGTGCGCCACCATGCCCGGCTGCCTGTTAGGTTCTTTGGTAATAAATTTGTATGGATAATTTAATTCTTGACAATCCTAAGAGGTAAATACTGAGTTTATTTCTCCATCCTATAGATTAAGGAACTAAGACCTGCAGATGCTGA
Source organism: Rhizomys pruinosus (assembly GCA_009823505.1). Taxonomy (NCBI): domain Eukaryota; kingdom Metazoa; phylum Chordata; class Mammalia; order Rodentia; family Spalacidae; genus Rhizomys; species Rhizomys pruinosus. The sequence continues at coordinate 626,983 of VZQC01008018.1, forward strand.
ATACTTTGCTAAAGGCCTTCATTTAGCAGTTGGTAAATTTGGAATTAGAATCAAGTGTTGTAACTCCAAACCTTACACTATGAATATTAAGCTATTGTCCAATTATTATGAATTCCTTCTATAAAATGAGTGTCTATTATCATGTTTAATCTTTCACTTTAATGGCTTAAAATATCTTAGTGAACATTACATTTCAAACTTCACCCTTAACATTTTCCTGACTAGACTTGTGACTCCATGGAGATAATACCCTATCTACCTAGTATGTTCAGGAATAGAGGCTGCTTCTGGAAGATTCTCAGTGTAACAGGTGACAAACTCATTGGTATGCTTATATTCTCAACTAGATTTTATAGATCTACTTACAGTTAATTCTTGATTATTTAACCATGCCCATGACTTCCAGCCAGATTTTTATTTCATTATTTTATTTTATTTTATTTTATTTTTGTATGAGTATATTGCCTGCATGTGTGTAAGTGCACCCATGTCATGCAGTGCCCTTGGAGGTCAGGAGAGGGCGTTGGATTCCCTGGAACTGGAGTTATGGACAGTTGTTAGCCTCCATGTGGGTGCTGGTAATCAAACTCAGGTCCTCTGCAATAGCAGTCAGTGCTCTTAACAACTGAGCCATTTCTCCAGCCCCACCAGACAGGTTTTGTAAAACAACATTGTTGGTGTCTTTTTTTTAAAAACAACTTTCTTTTGGTTTTTGGTCTTCATATACCATCACCCAACTTTAACAATCATCAACAGGCTGGCTTTCCAGACACTACATTTGTATTCCAAGTCTGCTCCTAATAACTGGCACTGGAACAATACAGAAATCTCCTATCCTTACCCAAGGAACTTAAATTGCTTTCTGAAACATAGGCCATGAAATTAATGTATAATAATTTAGAACAATGGTGAACAGTTGTCCAGAGATGGAACAGCTTCACCAGCCTGCCTTTGTAATGACTGCTAGCACATCCAAACATGGAGCTTTCCAGTCAAGAGGAGGGGTTGCTTATCAGTGGCATCCCAACAGAAGCTGACCTTGACTATGTTCTGGACTCACTGTCCCGAGATGTCTACTCCTCTGAGCATCTAGTCAGCCTGCTATACATAGTGTGTTTTTGTACGTGATATGTTAGGTAATGATAACATGTAACCTGCCCAATGGTTGATTTTTCTCATTATAACCATTTGATGCTGGGGTCTCATGTAGTCTTGTATGCTTTGCTACCATGGATTGGCCTTCTTGTGAGACAACTTTTTAATTTTTATTTTGAGTTTGTTTTTATTGTTGAGACAAGGTCTCCCTATAGCCCCAGCTGGCATAGAACTGGCTATGTAAACCAGGCTGGCCTTGATCTCACAGAGATCTTTCTGCCTCTGCCTCCTGAGTGCTGGGATTAGAGGAATGTGACTCCACACCTGGCAACATTTTTTTAAAACAACAAACAACAACAACAGAATATAATCATGTGCTCCTCGTTGAGTTATTGTTCACTGATTTCTAGTATTTAATTTTAAAGGTTAAATATTTCAATTCAGTATATATTTTGCCTTTGTTAAATGTTTGTTTTGATGTTTTTTTTTTTTTTTTTGAGACAGGGTCTCCCTATGGCCCCAGCTGGTGGGGAACTCACTAGTAGTCCAGGATGGCCTGGAACTCACAAAGATTTGTATGCTTCTTCCTTCTGAGTGCTGGGATTAAAGCCGTGTAGCACCATACCAAGTGTGTTAAACGTTTGTTTTGTTTCTTGTAATCTGAATGTGTTAAGTATTTAATAGATATATTGAAGTAAATTGTTTTAACAAGTAAAAATTGATAAAAAAAATCCCCCTTTGTTCTTTAGATTTGTTTAGATTATTTACCAGGAGTTCTGATTGTTGTCAGTGTTATTCCATTGTATAGTTGATTGATTTTGCTCAAAATGTCTTAAACAATGGCTCAAGTCAGTCATAAAACCCTGATGTTTTATCCCTTGAGTTTAAGGTTTGTTTTGGCTTTTTTTTTTTTTTAACACATTCTTATTTCCCCTTCTGATTTTTCATTCTGTCCCAAGTGATCCAAGTTTGTTTTATTCTTTTATCCTGTTGGCATTTTCTGAAGTTCTTTCACTTTGAATTCTCCTTAGTAAGGTCTGAGAACTGCCAGAAATGGTTTGATTTTCCTCACATTATCATCCCTTTTGTGCAGTTCTGTTTGTGTTGATCTCTGTAGTAGTTTGCCTTTCAGTATCAGGATGTTGCAATCTCTAGATCCCCATCTTTAAGATCCCTAATTGGGAAAACTCAAGGTTTGTCACATGAAAATCCCTTTGTGGAAAGCATCATCTGAAACACATCCCTCTCAGCAGAGCCTCTCAGCAATGTTTGGAGCTCCTAGTGGGATATGAGAAGTCATTAAAATCATCATTTTTTCCTCTTTTGCAGAAAAAAAGGTTGGATTGCTTGAACTTGCTTGTTATTTTCTTTTTCTGCCTCATATGAACTCAGATAATAGTGTGCTGTGCCCACTAGAGCTGTGCATGGTTATAAAAACAGACTTCTCTTTCTGCTGAATTTTGTGATCTCTGAAAGTATCCTGTATTGGGGCATGTATATTCCTTTTATAAATACCTCTAGGGACTCATTTTGCCTTTAGCTTTGGAGAACAGTTTCATCTCATTGTTTTATATAAATTCCAAGAGGAGAGTTACTGAGCCCAGTTGAGAGGTTCCCATGTTCCTCTGTTATTGGCCTTCAGTACAGATATATGTTTTGTTGTCACAGTGTAGTGCACATCTGCTGCATTGTGTTGAAGATTATCTGTGAAGTGATTTGGCTCTCTTCACAGGCCAAGCTCCAAATTAAGACCCAGCAATATGAATTTCACTTCTCTCCAGACTTTAAGGTTGTCTCTTCAAAGACGCTCCTTATACTTTCTCATGAGGAGGAATTAACAAGTTTTTCTCCCACTAACTCTTACCTCTCCTGCTCATTTGTCAGACTGAAGTTAAAGTCAACATTTGAAGTTTAGCTTCACCCTTTTCTCAGTATTGTTCAGAATGTGAAGAGACAAATTTAAAGAAAAGCTTCTTAGCTTTCCTCCAGATCAGCTTGAGACTCTGATGAACTCATTAAAAGGAACTGTATGTATATGGCATTCGCCGATGGGACTTGGTACCTTCTAGTATGTGGCTTTACGTCCAGTAAATATTTGAACTAGCTGATGTCATTCCCCCTTTCCCATTTTATTTCTTTTAGTGATTATGATAAAAACAGATAATTATGTTTGCCTTTGAATCAGTGATGTGATGGTAAATGTTTAACAACCAGCGTGGAGAGCAGTTCTGATCTGTAGCACACACTCCTATCTGGTGTAAATGCTCTCCATATAGGTGATTTCAAAGCACCGGTATGACACTGGAGTGCAGAGCTGGGTAGAGAGGTTCGGCAGCACACCATCACGTAATGCTTTTGCCAGATGGACGCAACCACAGGGGCAAACGATGTCATGCTCATGAATAGTAGTGAGACAGAATCATTAGGAAGCCTTGAGTTTTGAGTGTCCTGTATTTTGGTATAATATACAGTTTACGTAATTTAACTTTTGGTGATGACCAAATTTAATAACCGATTTACAAAATTTCTGAAAATTTTTCTTGAGCTTCTATTGTCTGTTGCTTACAGTGGAGGGAGGAAGCGGATGAAGAACTGTTGCTCTGATCCTCCTCATTTTCATTGTAACTTTCTCTAATATAAGAGTTGGAAACCCTGACCCTTCACCTTCAGGATTTTCTTCCATGTTTTAGAAATTGCTTATGATCATTTTGCTGGTACCTGTCAGTGATGGCATTTCGCCTTTGCATCAGATTATCAGGTCCTACACAGTTTGCTTACTATGAACTTGAAGAAGAAATTGATTTAAAAAAACCTTTGTTATGGGCCCTGTGGGCTATCTGTCTCATCATCCCTTGGGGTCTGAGGGCTCTGTTGATACTAACCCTGTTAATCCATCAGGCCAACCCCATGCTAATCTGCTACAAGTAGAGGGACATAGCAACTGTAGACAGATCTTTCCTTGCTACACTACTTTGGGAGGCAGCTTGGAGCCTTCCCAGAAGAATGTGAAAGATAACGTATTAAAATGACTGCTGCTGACATTTACCTTTTTTTTTTTTCTTTTTTGAGACAGGGTCTCCCTTTAGTCCCAGCTGGCCTGGAGCTCGCTATGTAGAGTAGGCTGACCTTGAACTCACAGAGATCCACCTGCCTCTGCCTTCCAAGCGCTGGAATTAAAGGCATGCACCACCACACCCCCGCCCAACATTTACCATTATAATCAAGTTTTAAATCTAAGAAAAATAGATCTGTAAGTGATACAAAATGCTGACTCATGAATATTTTCTTCTATTCTTTGGGCTACTTCAAAAAATTATATTGAACATCTATTGCTTGTTAATCGTTTTTTTTGTTTTGTTTTGTTTATTTATTTATTTATTTATTTTTTGGTCTTTTTGAGACAGGTCTCCCTGTAGCCCCAGCTGTCCTGGAACTCACTCTGTAGACCAGGCTGGCCTTGAACTCACAAAGATCCGCCTGCCTCTGCCTCCCAAGTGCTAGGATTAAAGGCGTGTGCCACCACGCCCGGCTAGTTGTTTTAATTAGCACACCAGAACTGTGCATATTTACCAGTTACCGTATGTGATTTGATATGTGCATGCCTCAGATAGTGCACAGATTAGGGTAATTAGTGCAGCAGTCACTTTATGCATCTCTCGTGTCTTTGTGTTGAGATTATTCTAAAGAAAATTTACTTTTGAAGTGTCCTTAATCTTCACTCACCTACCTTATCATCTGCTAGTTTTCCTATAGGCTAGTGTTAAGGCCTCGAACCATACAGGTTTGGAAGCATCTTACAGCTTTAGTTTTATATTTCTCTTTCTCACTTCCAGTCCTGGCCTGGTGGTGACAGTAAAACATCATGCAATGAGTGTAACCAGGCAAACCTAGAGATACATGCACATGGTCATTAAATGAGCACATCAAAAGGAAGTATGTGAAACCATTCCATTAGCAAAACTAACAGCTGAAATGTAACACGGCAGATCCACATGTGTGCTTCGGCGTTTGGTATTGTTCCTGACTTTGCCTTTTAAGGACGCACAGAAATTGTTCTTGTTTTCATTGGAACACAGATGAGTGTGGAGCTACAGCTTATCACACGGCCCGTGCTTGTGGAGAGGAGCCCTTCCCAAGACTGCTCACCCTTGTCACAATGAGAAGGCTTTGCAGGGTGCTTCCTATATCTACACACAACACGCATCTACAACATAATTGGAATCTCATTCCAGGACTGTACAAAGAGAAAACCAACCAGCACAGAGAATTGTGGAAAGTCTTATTGTTTCCTTGCTTTTTACATTGTTAAAAAAAACAAAGACACATTTAAGAAGTCCACAGTCCTCAGGTATGCTTCTCTAGCTTTATGATACAAATCTGCTTCTACCCAGGAAGATGCTCGTGGTTGCTCTTTATATTTGTGGTGCTGGGGATTGAATCCAGGGCCTTACAGATGGTAGGCAAGTGCTACAGCCACTAAGATTTTGAAAACTATTGATCAGTGATACTGTAATCTAGCATGCAAAATATTATAAGTCTGGAAAAAATATAAATTGCAGTGGCAAATGTCTTACTGTGTTTGATCTATCTCCTGTGTAGTGCAGTACAGTTACGATGTACAGGACATCATCTCTGATGAAGAGCTGAGCTTTTCTTATGGAGGCAAAAATACAAATGTTTTCCCCTAGGACGCCAAAAAAATTAATGGTTATTCTATGTGTGTGCCTATAATTTTGACACTCAGGAGGCAAACACCGGAGGATTGTAAATTCAAGACCAGCCCAGGCTACAGAGTAAGATCTTGCCTTATTACCCTCCAAATTAAGTTAAATTTGCTCTTCATTTTGTGTCCTTTAGAAACAAAAATATTTATCAAAATATTATTTTTTCTCTTCCACCCTCTTTTTTTTTTTATTATTACTTTTGGTCTTTGTTTCTTTGAATTCTTTTTTACTTTTGTCCCTCCTCCAGCCAGCTCTGCTGTACACGTCCTACGTCTTTTTCCTCTTGCTAGTCCCACTAATAGTCTTAGGAATTTAGTTCAATAAGACAAGAAAATGAACTCCAAAATTTCAGGACTGTAAAAAGAGTTTTTTTGCGGGGGAGGCCTTGCCCCCCCGATTTGATATGCTTGCCAAGAGAGTGAGTCACAGGCACAGGTGTAGAGAGCATGGGCAGGCCGCCCAGTGTGCATTTCCTGATTATATAACCTTTGAGTGTCTCCAAGAGAGATGGAGCTCAGAGCTGTGTTGTGTGCAGTGCCAGGCAGTCTGATCATAGACAGGCAGTACTTGTATCCCTTCATAAAACTTTCCTGCTGGGCTGTTAAGGCATCATAGAGTAATGTTTAAGTTGGAATCTTGTTGGCCACAGCTGCGTGTGAGGGAATCTGCTTTACAGTCGATCAGAGTGGCCGAACAGAACATGAAGGGAGCATTTTCTCTCCAACAGGAACTGCATTATTATTTACTCTGTGGTTGGAAAGGAAGAGTTGGGTGGACAATAAAGTAGCAAATGGCCCAGGACAGACAGCGTATAATGCTTCTGACTCATAATTGCATACGTTATTCACGTCATAGACGATAGTCTTTATATTTCTAATGTTAATTTTTTATATTTATATTCCAAAAGTTAAAAATATTCAAAAAGTTAATTAGGGGGCTAGAGAGATGGTTCAGCAGTTAAGGACACTGATTGCTTTTGCAGAGGACCTGGGTTCAATTCCCAGCACCCACATAATAGTTAGCAACCATCTATATAACTCTTCTGACCTCCGTGCAACTGCATGACAGGGGTGCACTTACATACATGCAGGCAATACACTCAAACACATAAAATAATAATTTTTTAAGTTACTTAGTACCACTTTTAAAGTGATTTTCATCTTTCTAAAACTGAAAGGAGCTTAACATTTTTGTTTTTTAGTATATATTGCTTTATTTTTTATATATGAGTATTTCTCCTATGTTTATTATGTGTCATCAGGTTGTTCCTTGATTATTAGAAAACATAGACATATTCAGATTTTATTTTTTTTTATTTTTATTTTTTTTATTTTATTTTATTTATTTCTATATGTGTATGAATGTACTGTCTGCATGCAAGTTTGTGCACCCGTGTCGTGCAATGCCAGTTGCACTATAAATTTACTTTGTATCTTGATGTTGTGGAACACTGTTCTCTGGAGATAGCACAGTCATTATTATCTTGAAATCAAAGTAGCAGGGAATGCCAGCTTGAGCCCCTCACAAGGCTGGGCCTGATTATTATTCTTATAGAAGGAGAGTAAGGGAGAGTCATTAGACCCTTACCTGAATTTCCAGACACTGCCTCCTGACCTTCCAAGCTGCATTTTATATATATATATATATATATATATATATATATATATATGTATATGTATATGTATACATATGTATACATATACATATATATACACATATATGTGTGTGTCTGTGTGTGTGTGTGTCTGTGTGTGTGTGTCTGTGTGTGTGCGCGCATAAGGTGGAGTGGAAAAATTAGCTAAAGAGGAAGGTGAGGTTGAACTCACTCCTGCTGGGAGGAGACTTCAGCTCTTTGGGATCAGCCACACTCCTGTAAGTAATCCCTCACTCATGTTCCTGTAAGAAGCACCAATAAATGCGTTAGTTTAGCAAGCTGGCCTGTCATCAGTATCCTCTCTGGGATGAGTAGATGGGATGAGTAGATCTCCCCAGAAAGACTAAAGCAACACCTGGGAAGAATATAATTCTGTTTTCTTATCCTTACTTTCTTTTTTTTTTTAATTTTTAAATTTTATTTATTTTTTATGTGTATGAATGTACTGTCTGCATGTAGGTTGGTGCACCCATGTTGTGCAATGCTGCGGAGGTCAGAAGAGGACGTTGGATTCCTCTGGAACTGGAGTTAAAGATGGTTCTCAGCCACCATGTGGATGCTGGGGATCGAACCCAGGTCCTCTGCAAGAGCAGTCAGCACTCTTAACCACTAGACCATCTCTCCATCCCAGAAAAGCAAGTTTAAATTTAATTTTCTAAGATGAAACCAGACAATAAGCCTCATGTTCAAAAGCCTATAAAACACCACTTATCATAATTATTCATCTTGTTATATATCTCACCTGTAGTTCTGTGATTTTACAATGACATGGGTAAAGAAATCAAGGAAACAGGGAAAGTCCATTATTCTTTTAAAAAATATTTGTGTGTGTGTGTGCCTGTGCCCCTGCCTGTGTGTCTGTGTCTATGTCTATTTGTGTGTGTGTGTCTGTGCCTGTGCCTGTGCCTGTGTGTCTGTGTCTATGTCTACTTGTGTGTGTGTGCACATGCAGACAGGTACCATTGAAGGCCAAAAGAGGGCATTAGATCCCTTGGAGCTAGAGTTACAAGTAGCTGTGAGTCACCCAGTGTGGGTGTTGGGAATCACACTCTGGTCTTCTGAAAGAACAGCAAATGTTTTTAACTGTTGAGCAATCATTCCACCCCCAAATCTAACACCCTTAAGGATGATGCTGATCATCATGGGAACTAATAGTCGAACAAAGAGAAACTACTTAGATAATAATAAACAGTACTCTGATAGCCTAGCTATTTGGAAGCAAAAGAAAGAGGAATGGCAAATAAATACCTACTTTAGGTATGATTATCTAGCAGCAGTGTTCAGCCTTTTGACTCTGTGATACAGTGTCATCCACAGAGTCTACACTCAAAAATTGTACAGTCAAGTTACAGAAGAAAAAAAACACAAAACTCACATTTTAAATAAATTTACGGTTTTGTGTTGGGTACATTCATCGATGTCCTGGATCACAGTTCAGACACAGATCAACAGTTATTTTTAATAAGGAATCCTTTGAAGCATCAGCCTAAATTCCTCATTTGAGATTACGGCTTTTGAGCATGGCTATTCATTTCCTGAGACTAGAGGTTAGATAAATATCTGTTTCCTAGCAAGAAGCCCTCTGCCTCTCTTCCCTGTATCATCAGCTTGAGCTATGTGGTGAGTATTTCTAGAAGCTTGGCATTAAAGAAAATGTGTACCCTTATCTAATGGGTTAAATGTAGGCAAACCATAGAGTTTATCACCTAGACTCAGCTGCTTTTGAGAGTGAAGGTAGAACAGTGAATACCTGTGTCAGCACACTGGGCTTAGACGATAATGGAAACATTTGATGATCCTGATCATAGCTCCTTACATGTGTGGATTATTCCCCTTAAGGAAAATGTATGGCTTTCTGTGGCTGCAGCACAGGGTTTTGAGTGTGAGGCAGGAAGTCATTAGTACCCTCAGGGAAAGGTGGCCCAGCCCAGACAGGAAACTGGGTTGTGTAAAGTTCTCCTTTGGAGAGAATTGGTCCCATTTATTTAGTTATATGCTTTTCCCTGCTAGTTCTCCTTTGTTTCATTGTAGAGATTAAATTCATAGGACTTTAAGAAGAAAGGAGAGAGTCAGTGTGCTGAGACTGGTATATTATTAATGAAAATTGGAAACATGAGAGGAAAAAAAGGCTTGAGAAGTTAGGAAAAGGTAATTTGTTATGTTAATGAGTCACTGAGAGCCTACAGAACATTTTTGTAGCTGTATCAAGTAGGCAGCTAAAAATAAAGATTTTGAGTTCAGGGTGAAAAATCTATATAAAGCTAAATATATTTGGGTTTCTTCTGCATATAGTTGGCTGTTAGGCCACTGGGAATGCATGAAATCATTCATTCATTCATCCTGAATTCTGCATTAAGCTTGATGCTAGGTAAACAATCATAAATCTGTCTTCAAATAGTTTGAAGTTACAGGGTCTGTGGGAGTACATAGGAAGTATCAGCGAACTGGAACTGAGGAATAAAGGACGTAGAAGCTCAGTGAAGCAAGAGTAAGGCTGGAGTGCCAAAGTCCTGTGAGAGAGGCCTGGAAGTGTGAGGGATGGTAGGGATGTGAAGTCTGAGAACATCGTTAAGCGTGGAGCTTTGATGAGGGGTAGAAGAATAAGAGAAGGATACTGGAGTGGAACTAGAGAGTCAGAAGAGTGTTGGAGAATGGAGAGCAGAGTGTCAGGGAGGTAATTCGTAGGCCAAGCTCCATAGAGATCTCATTGATGAAGCTTAAGGAAAGAAGCTATTGAATTGGTGTTGGGATGGTTGAGCTTGAAGGTCAATTTCATTGACATGGAACCAGATTGCATTAGATTGAGGGGTAAGTATGAAGATTTGAGAGATGAGGAAAGAGGAAGAAGGATTTGAGGGGAGAACCTCAAAAGTGAGGGAAATCTTTCAGAATGGGAGAAGCACTTCTTTCACAGCTCTGTAGCAAGAGGAAGCAGTGGAAAGGTGGGTTGAGGGAACTGGGCATTAAGGGAATAGTCCCTGTGGGTGGTCCTGGAGCCACGTGGCCAGAGTACGTGCGTGTGGTTTGGACTTAGAAAGGTGCTGCCCTTGAGACTTAAGAGGAACAAAATGGTTCAGAAGAGAGTTCCTGGAGAGCAAAAGTGGCATTCATGCTGAGTGTTTCCCTGGTGCGGCAGGAAGCAGAGTGTGCTCAAAGTGCTTGGGCAGTGAGGTACAGGTAGGCACTTTAAAGGATGCAGCTTTTAGAAGTGTGGAATTGGAGTTGATTACAAATCAAAGTTTAACAGGTCTTGTGTTAAGAATTGAGATGTATTTGTCATGGATGTTTCAGTCTTTTTATAATGGACTCAATCATCTTAATTTTTTTGAGACAGGGTCTCCTTGTAGCCCCAGCTGGCCTGGAATTCACTCTATAGACCAGGCTGGCCTTGAACTCACAGAGATCCTTCTGCCTCTGCCTCCCTCGTGCTAGGATTAGAGGTGTGCGCCACCATGCCTGGCTTAAAGACAGTTCTTAGCTGCTATGTAGGTGCTGGAAATCAAACCTGGGTCCTCTGCAAGAGCAGTAGGTGCTCTTAACCACTGAGCCAATTGTCCAGTCCAATCATCTTAATTTTTATTGAGACCTCAAGAATAGAGTTGGAAAAATGAGTGACTAGATTAGACCAGAAGTGAGTCTTGCTCAAGGTGAGAAGAAACTAAGACTGTTTGGGTGTGTGCACTTGACATAATCGACAGTCCTGGCATGGAAGAAAGCGAGAGGAACCAGGCAGTGTGGGGTTCCTGTAGAGGACAGGAAGAAAAAGCTTCAGGCTAAGACAAGAAAAGCTCCCTCGGAATCAGCAAAGGATGAAGAGTGTGGCCAGGGAGAGAAAGTTCCCCACGGATATGGTAGCTGGTAGAGAATCTTGCCGTCAGAGAACCATGAAACGAAATTCTGAGGGTAAAACCTAGGGCCGCTGGATACAATGGCAAACAGCAGCTCAGCTGTTTCATTTTGTTTTTAAATCAGGTCCTTCAATTTTTGTTTACTATATGAGTATTGGACTATGTGTTAGAACATAACAGTTAAGAATTCACAGATAATTTAATCAACATCTCATTTCTCTGTAATCCTGACTGTGCCAAACAACCACCATTCTATTCTGTTTTCAAATATAACTCTTTCTAACATACATTTTTATTAAATTATTGTGCATTTTATATAAAAATCTTAATCATCTCTATACCCACTTCCCCATCCACAACCTCCCATGATTTCATGCATTCTGTCATATGTGTTAAGGCCTATCGAGTCAAGTTAGTGTATTCAGATATCTCTCAGTGCAAGTTCATCCACTGGGGTCTAGTCAGTCTATCTGGAGTCTCTCCCTTAAAGATCAACTCTCCCTCACCCAGAAGTAATTAGCTGCCAATAGTTCTTCAGCTTAAGTTGGGGCCTGCTGTCCATTTCCCACTTCTATTCTGGGTTTTTGTATGAGCTCACGTGGGTCTTATGCATGCTGACACCATTGCTGTCAGTTCATCTGAGCAAGGTCTCAGGAGCCTGTCAGGCTATTTCCTTAGGGTCATGGTACCTCTTCCCCTGCCCCTTAAAATCATTCCACCCCCCTCTTTTGCAATGGTCTCTGAGCCCTGGATTAGGTGAAGTTCAACATAGGAGTCCTGTCCAGGTACCCACACTCTGCAGACTCTTATTCTCTACATTTTGGCCATTTGTGGTCTTTTGTGTTCATTGGCCTTTTGTTGGATGAGAAAGCTTCTCTGATGAGAGCTGAGAGATGGATTGGGTTCCCTTCTGTTCCATAAGCCTTAGGTGTAAAGGTCCAGTTGTAGATGTATCACTGAGAGTTCACAGATACTTATTCTCTGTGTGTAACCAGTTGTGGAACTCTGTAATAGTCTGTATCTATTGCAAAAGAAGTTTCTTTGATGAGTGGTGACTGGCATACTTGTCTGTAGGTATAAGGATCCATATAGTGTACAGGAATTGTATTAGTCAATGTTCTCTAAAGAAACAGAATCAGTAGAATGAATATATATACATACATACATATATATAACATATGTAAATATAACATATATTCACATATATGGATTTATAAGATTAGCTTACAGGATAGAGACTGAGTTGTCCAACAGTAGCTGCATGACACTGGAGAGGCTGAGAATCTGGTAACTGAGGATGGATGTCTCAGTAGTCACAGTCTGGTGCTGAAGGCCTCATGGATTCCAGGAGATCTGCTAGTCTTCAGTCTATGCTGGAATCTGAGGAGTTCATCACAGCAGCAAGATAAACTCATGAGAGAGAAGACAAGGGAAAAAAAGCAAGCACTCCCTTCTGCTATGGTTTTTTATGTGGGCTGCCATCAGAAGGTAAGACCCACATGGGTGGGTCTTCCAGCTTCAAATGATCCAATCAGAACGTCTCTCTCATTTTAGTTAATTCCAGATCCAGTCAAGTTGACACCAGGATTAGCCATCACAGTAAGAAATGTATTAGACAAATAGGGACGTGACTGACTTAGAGTTTTCTCTAAGATGTATGACCTCTCCAGTCATGTGTAGTTGGCTATGTTTACAATACCCCACATGAGTTCCTTCCAATTAGGTAGCTATTGATTATCCCAAGGTAAAAGTCCCACTATGGCATCAACATAGTTTGCTGCACCAGTCATTGTTGGTGTTATTAAACTTAAAAGCTGGGATTGGATCATTGATCTATTCTCTACCTAAGCAACTTGCATAGTGTCCTCCAACACTATGAGAGCTCTTTCAAGGAGGAGGCTTCCAGGTCAGTTCCAGCTACATTGCTCCAAGTTATCTCTTCAGCAATAGGGTCTTACCTTCAATTTCTGGGAGGCAATCAAGGGTATATTGGACAGCCAGGCAATCAAGGATATATTGGACAACCAGGACTTGAAGGCTCTCTCCTGTCTGGCTTCAGCTATACACATACATTCATACATATATTGGAAGACTTTTAACATGAAAGAGTGTTAGGTTTTTGTCAGAAACTTTTTCTGCATCTATTGAGATGACCATGTGATTTCTACCCTTGAGTCCATTTATGTAATCTATAACATTTATTGATGTCTTTATTAACCATTACTGTTTCTCTGGAATAAAGCCAACTTGATGATGGTGAACAATCTTTTTGATTGTTTTTGAATTTGGTTGGCAAATACTTTGTTGAAGTTTTCATTTATTTATTTATTTATTTATTTATTTATTTATTTATTTATTTTTGTCTTTTTGAGACAGGGTCTCCCTGTGGCCCCAGTTGTCCTGGAACTCACTATGTAGACCAAATCAGCCTGGAACTCACAGAGATCAACCTGCCTCTGCCTCCCAAGTGCTGGGATTAAAGGCATGTACCACCACACCCAGCCAAGATTTTTTTGTTTATATTTATCAGGGAAATTAGTCTGTAATTTTCTCTTTGCATCTTTGTCTAGGTTTTGTATCAGTGTTAACACTAGTTGTCTAAAAATAGATAATGTTCCCTTTTCTTCTATTTCATGGAATAGTCTAAGAAGCATTGCTTTTTGTTCATCTTTGAAGTTCTGGCAAAATTCACCATAAATCCATCTGGGCCTGGATGTTTCTTAATTACTGCTTCAATTTCATTGCATGTTATACATTTGTTTAAACTGTATTTTTTTAGTTTAATTTTGGTAGGTCATATACGTCTAGAAATTTCTGCATTTATTTAAAACTTCTCAATTTAGTCAAATATATATTTATTAGATATGATCTAATAACTTTCTTAAATTCATTGGTGTTTGCTATAATGGCTCCCTTTTCATCTCTAATGTTATTAATTTGAGTCTTCTCTCTTTCTTTTAGTTAATTTCCTAAGGGCTTGTCTATCTTGTTTATTTTTCTTTTTTGAGACATGTTCTCCCTGTAGCTCCAGCTGGCCTAGAATTCTCTATGTAGACCAGGCTGGCCTTGATCTCCCAAGGATCCACCTGCCTCTGCCTCTTTTAAAAGAGTTCTTTTTTGTTGATTTTTTTTGTATTTTTTGTTTACTTCCATTTGGTTAATTTCTGCCCTTATTTTAACGATTCCTTCCACCGACTGAGCTGGCATTCAGCTGCTTCTTTTTCCAGAGCTTTAAGGTATAGCATTAAGTTATTTTATTTGAGATACTCTGACATTTTTTGGTAAACATGATTAAATATTTTTATTTTTATTTATGTGTATGTTTGTGTGAAATATGCCACGTGTGTGCAGAAGAGGGCATCAGAGCTCAAGGAGCTGGAGTCATAGGCAGTTGTGAGGCACCCCATGTGGGTGCTGGCAACTGGATTTCTGTCTTTTAGAAGGGCAGGAAGCACTCTTAACTACTGAGCCATCTTGCCAGCCCATGCTCTTGCTATTTATTTATTTATTTATTTATTTATTTATTTATTTATTTATTTATCTATCGGTCTTTTCGAGACAGGGTCTCCCTGTAGTCCCAGCTGTCCTGGAACTCACTCTGTAGACCAGGATGGCACTTAGATATGAACTTCCCTGTCAGGGCTGGTTTCATTTTATACCATATGTATTTTTTCATATGTTCTGTTTTCAGTTTCATTTGATTCTAGGAATGTTTTTATTTCCTTCTTGATCTCTTCATAGTACATTCATTGTTTAATAGTGCATTGTTTAATCTCCATGAGCTTGCATATGTTCCAAGGTTTCTCTTGCCATTAATTTGTACTCCTATTCCATTATGATCAGATAGGGTACAGGAATTATTTCAGTTATCCTGTATGTGTTAAAACTTCCTTTGTATCCTAATACACAATCTACGTTAGGGAAAGTTCCATGAGATGCTGAGAAAAAAAATGTGTATTTTGCATTGTTTGGAAGGAATATTCTATAGCTGTCTGTTAAGTCCATTTGATCTGTGATGCCATTTAATTTGGATATTTATCTGTCCATTTTTTTAAATTAAAAAAATTTATTTTTTATGCATATGAGTGTACTGTCTGCATGTAGGTTGGTGCACCCCTGTCATGCAATGCTGCAGAGGTCAGAAGAGGGCGTCAGATTCCCCTGGAACTGGAGTTAAAGACAGTTCTTAGCTGTCATGTGGGTGCTGGGAATCGAACCTGGGTCCTCTGCAAGAGCAGTCGGTGCTTTCAACCACTGAGCCATCTCTCCAGCCCAGAAGTTTACTGTTTTGGTCAGTTCTTTGAACAAGAATTTTTTGTTGTTCCCTTTAATTTTTTTTTTTTTTTTTTGGTCTTTTCGAGACAGGGTCTCCCTGTAGCTCCAGCTGGCCTGGAACGCACTCTGTAGACCAGACTGGCCTTGAACTCACAAAGATCCCCCTGCCTCTGCCTCCCAAGTGCTAGGATTAAAGGCGTGTGCCACCACGCCCAGCTCCTTTTAATTTTATATCACACCAAAATATGCATATATACACCAAAATTATGTACCAAAATTACAATGTCTGAAAATAAACTATAGGTTAATTACAAACATGTTTAGGGATTCACATTTTAGCAGTAAAGTTGCACGGAGGTAAGAAGAAATATAACTTTATATTCCTAAATTACACAGCAAGTTGATATGTGTTTTAATGTACTTTAAAAAAAGATTTATTCTTTCTCATAAATCTTACAACTCATGGAAACAGAGACATAAACTTCAAGCTATATCTGTAGTAATATCAGCCAATGTGGTATTTTTTTTTCTAACAAATTACTCACTTTGACTTACATATAAGGATTTGGTGCTAGGATACACAAATGAAGGACACCATACATTGTTTCTTTTCTGAGACTGGGTTATTCACTTAGCCTAACAGCTTCTAGCTCCATCCATTTACCTGCAAAATTCATGATGTCATCTTTCTTTATTGGTGCATAGAACTCCATTGAGTAGATATACCACATTTTCCTTATCCACTCATCAGTTGAGGAGCACTTGGTTGTTTCCAGGTCTTCACTATTGTGAAAAGAGCTGCAATAAACATGGTTGTGCACATGTCTCTGCTACATGATGGATCCTTTGGGTATACACCCAGGAGTTGTATGACTGGGTCAGGTGGTAGATTGATTTTTATTCTTTTAAGAGTTTTCCACATGGGGCTGGAGACATGGCTCAGTCATTAAGAGCACTGGCTGCTCTTGCAGAGGACCCAGGTTTGATTCCCAGCATCCACATGATGGCTAACAACCATCTGTAACTCCAGTTCCAGAGAATCTGATGCCTTCCTCTGACCTCTGCAGGCATTCCACAACACAGGTGCCCTTACACACCTGCCCTTAAACACATTTATACACATAAAATAAAAGTGATAAATAAAATATTTTTTTTAAAAAATGAGTTTTCCACACTGTTTTCCGTAGGGGTTGCGTGAGTTTGCATTCCCACCAGTAGTGAATGAGTGTTCCCCTTTCCCCACTGCCTCTCCAGGATTTGGTATCCTTTGTTTTCTTGATCATAGCCAGCCTTATTGGTATAAGATGAAATCTCAAAGTAGTTTAATTTGCATTTCCTTAATGACTAACAATGTTGAACACTTTTAAAATGTATTTATTATTTTTTATGTGTACGAGTATACTGTCTGTATGTAGGTTGGTGCACCCGTGTCGTGCAATGCTGTGGAGGTCAGAAGAGGGTGTCGGACTGGAACTGGAGTTAAAGATGGTTCTTATCCACCATGTGGGTGCTGGGAATCAAACCCAGATCCTCTGCAAGAGCACTTGGCGCTCTTAACCACTGAATCATCTCTCCAGCCCCTGTTGAACATTTTTTTTTTTTTTTTTTTTTTGTGGTCTTTTTGAGACAGGGTCTCTCTGTAGTCCCGGCTGTCCTGGAACTCACTCTGTAGACCAGGCTGGCTTTGAACTCACAAAGATCCGCCTGCCTCTGCCTCCCAAGTGCTAGGATTAAAGGCGTGTGCCACCAAGCCCGGCCCTGTTGAACACTTTTAAAGATGTTTCTTAGCCATCTTTATTTCTTCTCTTGAGAAGTCTCTGTTAAGATCTTTAGCCCATCTTTTAATTGAGTTGTTTGCTTTCTTGGTCTTTTTTTTAGTAGTAGTTTATATACTCTGGATGTTAAACTTCTGTCAGATGTGTCACTGGTGAAGATTTCCTCCTACTCTGTGGGTTTTCTCTTCACTTCTTTGATTGTTTCTTTTGCTATACAGAAGCTTTTTAGTTTAATGAGGTCCCACTTGTTGATTGTTGACCTTATTTCCTGTGCATCTGCTGTCTAATTTACAAAGTCTTTTTTCCACATCTATATTTTGTAGGTTATTGCCAATGTTTTCTTTGACATTTTCAGAGTTTTAGGTTTCACATTGAGGTTTTTGATCCATTTAGAGTTGACTTTTGTATAAGGTGAAAAGTAGGGCTTCATTTTCATTCTTCTACAAGTGGTGATTCAGTATTGTCAGCACCATTTGCTGTAGATATGCCTTTCCTCCATTGAATGTTCATGGCCCCTTTGTCAAATACGAGGTGGCTGAAATTGCATATACTTAAGTTTGTGTCTTCACTTTCGTTCCATTGATCTACAGTTCTATATTTGTGCAAGTACCATGCTGTTTTCATGACTATGGCTCTGTAATATAGTTTGAAATCTGATATAGTAATCCCCCCAACATTATTCTGTTTACTCAGGGTTGCTTTGGTTATCTGGGGTCTTTTGTTTTTCCAAATGAATTTTAAGATTTATTTTCTAATTCTGTGGAGAAAGTCATGGGGATTTTGATTGAGATTGCATTGAATCTATACATTACTTTGGGTAGGATGGTCATTTTCACTATATTAATTCCTCTAATCCATGAGCATGAGAGGTCCTTCCATCTTCTAGTGTCTTCCTCAACATCCTTCTTCAAAGATTTAAAATTTTCATTGTAGAGATCTTTAATGTCTTTGGTCAGGTTTATTCTGAGATTTTTTTTTAGGCTATTGTGAATGGGATGGTTTCCATGTACTCCTTCTCCAGTTGCTTGTCATTGCCACATAGAAAGGCTACTACTGATTTTTGTAGATTAATTTTGTAACCTGCCACGTTACTGAAACTGTTGTTTCTAGGAGTTTTCTGGTGGAATTTTTGGCATCCCTTAGGTATAATATCATGTCGCCTCTACTTTTCCAATTAGAACTCCTTTAATTTCCTTCCCTTGTCTTATTGCTCTAGCAAGAGTTTCAAGAACTATATTAAAAAGGAGTTGAGACATTGGGCAGCCTTGCTGGGTTCCTGACTTTAGGGGGAATGCTTCTAGTTTTTCTCCATTTAGAACTATGTTGGCTGTAGGTTTTTTATATATAGCTTTAATTATGTTGAGGTATGTTCCCTCCAGTCCAATGCCCGCTAGCACTTTAAACATAAAGGGGTGTTGAATTTTATCAAAAGCCTTTTCTGAATTTTCAAAATTTGAGATAATTTTGGTTGTATCTTTGGCTGGTTTTGGTATAAGAGTGATGCTGGCTTCATAGAAGGAATTTGGTAGATTTCCCTCTGTTTCTAACCTTTTGAATAAATTGTGCAACAGTGGTTGTAGGTTCTCTTTAAATGTGTAGTAGAATTCTGCCATAAATCCATCTGGGGCTGGGATTTTTTTTAGTTGGGAAGTTTCTTATTACAGTTTCAATTTTCTCATATGTTATGGGTCTGTTTAAGCTGTCGATCTCTTCTTTGTTAAGCTTTAGTGAATCCCATGATTTCAGATATTCATCCGTTTTTCTTAGGTTTTCAAATTTAATATAGTACCAGTTTTTAAAGTATTCCCATATAATGTTCTGGATCTTTTTGTTATCTGCTGTGATGTTTCCCCTTTCATCTCTAATTTTGTTGATTTGGAGTTGCTCTTTCTTTCTTTTGGTTAACCGGGCTAAAGTTCTATCTTGTTTATCCTTTCAAAGAACCAGCTCTTGGACTCCTTGATTCTTTGTATTGTTTTCTTTGTTTCTATTTCCTTGATCTCTGCTCTGATTTTTGTTATTTCTTCCTCTCTGTTGGGTTTGGAATTCATTTGTTGTTGTCTCCCAAGTGTTTTTAGTTGCAGTTAGGTCCTTTATTTGTTTTCTTTTTAAAAAAATATCTTTTTAAAGATTTTATTTATTTATTTATTTATTTATTTATTTTTGTACTAATAAGGAATATTTATTACATTATTTCATTGATATAGTCATACAGGAACGAATACAGAATGATTAAAAATCACAGTGACTTTCCCTGAAAGAAACTGAAAGGAAGATGAACAAATGCTTCAAATTTTTCTTTGTGTTAGTTTCAAATTCTACCACATAATCAATCATAGGCAAAAGGAAGCATCCTCTACATATTTATTATTTCTTATGTGTATGAATGTACTGTCTGCATGTAGGTTGGTGCGCCTGTGTCATGCAATGGTATGGAGGTCAGAAGAGGGTGTCAGATTCCCCTGGAACTGGAGTTCTCCTGGAATTGGAGTTACAGATGGTTCTTAGCTGCCATATGGGTGCTGGGAATTGAACCCAGGTCCTCTGCAAGAGCAGTCGGTACTCTTAACCGCTGAGCCATCTCTCCAGCCCTCTTTCTGTTTTCTTACCGTAGGCACTTAGAGCTATAAATTTCCCTTTTAGGACTGCTTTTAAAGTGTCCCAGAGGTTTTGTTGTGTTGTATTATCCTTTTCATTTAATTCCAGGAGTAATTTTATTTCTTTCTTAATTTCTCCTTTGACCCATTCATTATTTAGGAGTATGTTTAATCTCCATGAGTTCATGTAGTTACTAGGGCTTCTTCTGTTGTTGATATTAAGCTTTATTATATTGTGGTCTGATAGAATGCATGGAATTATTTCAATTTTTGTATTTGTTGAAGTTTGTTTTGTGCCCCAATATATGGTTGATTTTGGAGAAAGTTCTATGGGGTGCAGAGTTGAAAGTATATTCTTTGATGCTTGGGTAGAATATTCAGTAGATGTCTGTTAGGTGCATTTGATGTATCATATTGTTCAATTCAGATGTCTCTCTTTATTCTTTGTCTGCTTGACCTGTCTAATGGACATAGTGGGGTATTGAAGTCCCCTACTATTAGTGGTTCTGATTAATCTGTGCCTTAAAGTCTTGTAGAATTGTGTTTATAAAGTTTGGTGCACCAGAGTTTGGTGTGTATATGTTCATGACTGTGATATCTTCTTGGTTAATTGTTCCTTTGGTCTTTTTCTTTTTTTCTTTATGTGTATGAATGTACTGTCTGCATGTAAGTCTGTGCACCCGTGTCATGCAATGCCGCCGAGGTCAGAAGAGGGTGTCGGATTCCCCTGGAGCTGGAGTTAAAGACTGCTCTCAGCCGCCATGTGGGTGCTGGGGATCGAACCCAGGTCCTCTGCAAGAGCAGTCAGCGCTCTCAACCCCTAGGCATCTCTCCAGCCCTGGTTAATTGTTCCTTTGATAAGAATGAATTGACCCTCTTTATCTCTTCTGATTTGTTTTAGTTTGAAGTCTGTTTTGTCTGATGTTAGAATAGCAGTTCCTACTTGCTTCTTAGTACCATTTACTTGGAGTATTTTTTTTTCCACTCTTTCACTTTAAGACAGTGCCTGTCCTTGAAAGTGAGATGGGTTTTTTGCAGACAACCAAAAGATGGATTTTGTTTCTTTATCCATTCTCCTAGGCTGTGACTTTTTAAATTAAATTTATTTATTTATTTTTATCAAGTCTAGATCCATGACCCCCCCATTCCCTCACCCCATCAGAGCTCATGCATTCTGCCAAACATGCTTTTCATCTCTTTCTCAGTCTTTTTCAATATTCTCCACGTGGAAGTTGACTGTTTTGAGCAGAAGTTCACTGATTCAGTCAATTCTTCGATGAAGTCCTTTCTGTTGTTGTTTCCAATATGTATCACTCCCAACTGCTTTGGACAAAAGCTCAAGGGGCCATGCACAAGAAATACTTACAACTAGGTAATTGACACTAGCATCCACAGATGAGGGATACCATTCGTCATTTGTTTTTCTGGGACTGTGTTACTTCACTCAGCATGATGTCCTCTAGCTCCAGCCATTTTCCTGCAAAGCTCATGATGTCATCTTTCTTTACTGCTGCATAGAACTCCATTGTGTAGATGTACCACATTTTCTCTATCCACTTGTCAGTTGAGGGGCATTTGGGTTGGTTCCAGCTCCTTGCTACATGCTGAGAAGAGCTGAATAAACATGGCCTGCATGTATCTCTGTGGTGGGGTGAGTCTTGAGGGTACATGCCTAGGAGTGGTATGGCTGGGTCAGGTGGCAAGTTCATTCCAAGTCTTCCAAGGGTTCTCCGCTGCTTTCACATAGTGGTGCTGCTGAGTTTCATTCCACCCAGCAGTGAATGAAGTGTTTCCCCTTTCCCCACAACCTGTCCAGCCACTTGGTATCATTTGTTTTCTTGATCCTAGCCAGTCTATTGGAGTAAGATGATATCTAAAGTGGTTTTGATTTGCATTTCCTTAATGATTAGTGATGTTGAACACTTCTTAAGGTGTTTCTCAGCCATCTCTAGTTCCTCAATTATGAAGTCTCTCGTTCAGCTCTTTGCTCCATCTATTGAGTGGGTCATTTGTTTTATTTCTTCTTTGTTTTTTGAATAGTTTATATATGTGGAATCAATGCTTTGTCGATGTTTCTGTGGTGAAGGTTTCCTCCCACTCTGTGGGATTTCTCTTCACTTCCTTGGTTGTTCTTTTGATGTACAGAAGCTTTTGAGTTAATGAGGTCCCATTTGTCAATTGTCGATCTTATTCTTGTGTGCAGCTGCTGTCTGATTTAGGAAGTCTTTTCCTACGCCTATGTCTTGTAGTCTGCTGCCAACTTTTTTTTTCTATCGCCTTCATGGTTTGGGGTTTCACATTGAGGTCTTTGATCCATCTGGAGTTGACTTTTGTACAGGGCAAGAGGTAGGGGTTTAATTTCATTCTTCTACAGGTGGTGATCCAGTTTTGCCAACACCACTTGCTGAAGATGCTGTCTTTTCTCCATTGTGACTTCTTGGCCCCCTTGTCAAATATAAGATGGCTGAAATTATATGTGCTCAGATTTTGGATCTTCAGTTTTTGTCCATTGTGTCAACAGGTCTGTTTTTGTGCCAGTACCAGGCTGTTTTTATGACTATAGCCCTGTAGTATAGTTTGGAAGTCTGGTATAGACCCCCCCCCCCCCCCCGTGTAGCTCTTTTCACTCAGGGTTGTTTTGGCTATTCAGGGTCTTTTGTTTTTCCAAATGAATTTAAGGACTTTTTTTTTCCAAGCCTGTGAAGAAACTCTTGGGGATTTTGTTTGGAATGCTTTACATCTATAGTCTGTGACTTTTGATTGGGGAGTTCAATCCATTAATATTTAAAGCTTATATTGAGAAATGTATATTGCTTGCCAGGCTGGCCTTGAACTCACAGAGATCTGCCTGACTCTGCCTCCCGAGTGCTGGGATTAAAGGCGTGCACCACCATGTGAGGCTAAGATGGTTTTTAGCCACCATTTGGGTGCTGGGAATTGGACCGGGGTCCTCTGCAAGAGCAGTCAATGCTCTTAACTACCGAGCCATCTCTCCAGCCCCAGGTTTGGTCTTTTCATGGTGTCCCACATTTCCTGATAATTCCATTCCTGAGGTTTTTAAATGTTTTTCATAATCTTTGCTTGAGTGGTCCAATTCTTCCATTTTATCTTCCAGTCTTGATGTTCTATTTTCTCTCCATTTATTCTGTTACTGAGGCTTTCTCCCATCCTTTCCAGATGACTGGCTGAGTGTTCCATTTCCTTTTTCATTTCAGCCTGAGTTTTCTTCAGTATTACATGTCTTTTGTAAATTAATTCCAAAGTTTATCATTGTCTTCTTTTAGTTTATCCCTGTCTTCTTTTAGTTCTTTTATTTGTTCATATGTGTGTTCTTTAAATTCCTTGAATTCTTTGATCATGTTTATTATGCTCTTTTTAAGATCCATATCCTGGGTTATATCTAGGGGGTCCTCATTATAGGAATCTTCTACAGGATTGGTAATATTTATTGTTTTTCTGTTGTGATTTTGGCATGTGGCTTTCTTTTGTTGCTTGTGATTCTGCTATGAAATTCAAGTGTTTCTTTGTTGAATTGAAGACTGACTTAGCTTGTATTCTTTAAGTGCCTTCACCTTTCTTTTAGATATGAAAGGCTGGTTGGTCTAGGCTTCAGGTTTTCACTTCTGATTTTGTACTGGAGAGACCAGCTAGTTCTCACCTAGTTAGTCAGGTGACCCAAGACACATAGCAATTAGGCAGGCTTGAACCCCACACCACATTAGTTTGCCTACCAGTTCTTCAGGGTTGGTTTGAGACTTCCATATCTGGGTCCAGGGGCACAGAAGCCTGGGGCCCCAGTTATTCCCCAGTTAGTGGCTAGGAAGTCTGGAATGTCACCATTGGGAGGCATCTGGACCTCTCCTTTGTCACCCACTGGGAGCCTAGCCCCTGGGGCTGCTGGGAGGCATTTGCATGTTCATTTTCTTAGTAGAATACTTTTTTTAAAATTTTTATTTATTTTCGTATGTGTATGAATGTACAGTCTGCATATAGGTTTGTGCACCCGTGTCGTGCAGTACCAAGGAGGTCAGAAGAGGGTGTCCGATTCCCCTGGAACTGGAGTTAAAGACGGTTTTCAGTGGCCATGTGGGTGCTGGGGATCGAACCCAGGTCCTCTGTAAAAGCAGTCAGTGCTCTTAACCCCTAGGCCATCTCTCCAGCCCCAGAATACTTTTTTTCTATCCTAAGGTAGGGTCTATCTGTTGTGGTGAAGTGCATTTCTTCGAGGCAGCAAATAAATGGTTCCTGCTATTTGATCAGATCTACTAGTCTGTGCCTTTTGGCTGGGGAATTGAGAGCACTAATAATCAGTTTTATTCTTCAAAGAGTGCATTGATTCCTGCTTATTGATTTCTATGATTGTTTGGTCTTTTCCTCTTGCTTAACTATATTGTAGTGTGGTTTATTCTTTCCTGTGGCCTCATGGATGGATTTGTTTTTCTCTTTAATCTGTATGATTCCTTCAGGTATCTTCTATAGAGCTGGCTTAGTGGTCATAAATTATTTTGGTCTATTTTTATCATGAATTTTTTAATTTTCCTTCAAATATGTCAGATAGCTTTGCTGGATATAGTAGTCTGAAAGTTGTCTTTAGAACTTGACATAATCTTTCTAGGTCCTCCTGGCTTTCAAGTTTCTGTTGACAAATCTGATGTTATTCTGATGGGCTTGCCTTTATGTGTGACCTGGTGCTGACCTGTGCTGATCTGTGCTGACCTGGTGCTGACCTGTGCTGACCTGTGCTGACCTGGTGCTGACTTGGTGCTGACCTGGTGCTGACCTGGTGCTGACCTGGTGCTGACCTGTGCTGACCTGTGCTGACCTGGTGCTGACCTGTGCTGACCTGTGCTGCCCNTATGTGTGACCTGGTGCTGACCTGTGCTGACCTGTGCTGACCTGGTGCTGACCTGTGCTGACCTGTGCTGCCCGGTGCTGACCTGGTGCTGACCTGTGCTGACCTGTGCTGCCCTGGTGCTGACCTGTGCTGACCAGTGCTGACCGGTGCTGACCTGGTGCTGACCTGTGCTGACCTGGTGCTGACCTGTGCTTACCTGGTGCTGACTTGTGCTGACCTGGTGCTGACCTGTGCTGACCTGTGCTGATCTGGTGCTGACCTGGTGCTGACCTGTGCTGATCTGGTGCTGACCTGTACTGACCTGTGCTGACCTGGTGCTAACCTGTGCTGACCTGGTGCTAACCTGTGCTGACCTGGTACTGACCTGGTGCTGACCTGTACTGACCTGTGCTGACCTGTGCTGACCTGTGCTGACCTGGTGCTGACCTGGTGCTGACCTGTGCTGACCTGGTGCTGACCTGTGCTGACCTGTGCTGACCTGAACTGACCTGTGCTGACCTGGTGCTGAACTGTGCTGACCTGTGCTGAGCTGGTCTGATCTGTGCTCCTCTCTTACTGTTTTCATTATTCTTTCTTTCTTCCGTATGAATGATGTTTTAATTGTAATATGATGACGGAAGCTTCTTCTCTTGTTTCTGTGTCCTGTATGGTGCTTTTATCTGGATTGGCATCTCTTTTCCTAACTTTGGGACATTTTCTGTTATGATTATTTTGAAAATATTTTCTATGCATTTAGAACTAGTTTCTTCTCCTTTTATGGCCATTATCTATAGATCTGGTCTTTTCCATGTCCTGTACATCTTAGAATTCCGTTGTTACCATCCTTTTGTTTTATTTGTCCAATTTGGATTGTTTCACTTCCTCCACTTCATTTTCTTTGTTTTTAAGATCAGATAATCTGTTCTCTCCTTGCTCCATTCTATTGCTGAGACTTTCCACATGGGTGTTTTTTCTTTTCTTTTTTTCTTGTATTTTTTGTGTGATTTTTTTAAATTTAATTTTTGTGTATCACATGCAGAACATCTCTATCAATCTTAATCACCTTTATATCCCCTTCCCCACTGGCACCCTCCATAGCCCTCCCACTTGAATTCATATGTTCTGTCATTTGTGTTTGTTGTATCAAGTTAATGTCCCCAGATTTTCCTCAGTGCAAGTTTATCCACTGAACTCTAGTGAGCCTATCCAGAGTCTCTCACTTTAAAACGATCAACTCTTCCTCACCCAGCAATAATCAGCTGCCAGTCTTTCTTCAGTTAAGATTGGGGTCTGCTGCCTATTTCCCCCATTCCATGCTGGGTTTTTGTCTGCATGAGTTTGCATGGGTCTTGTGGATGACACCATTGCTATAGGTTCATCTGAGCAGAGTCCCAGGAGATTGTAGGCTTCTGGTTCCTTATGGTCACTCATCTCCTCCCTGTCTCTTACAATCTTTCTGTCCCCTCTTCTGCAATAGTCCCTGAGCTCTGGGTGGGTGAAACTTAATACAGGAATCCCGTCCAAGGACCCACACTCTGCAGACTCCTAATCTCCATGCTATGGTGATTTGTGAACTTTTGTGTTCCTGGCCCTTTGTTGCATGAGGGATTTTCATTAATGAAAACTGAGAAACTCATTAGTGTCCTCTTTACACCTTGTTCTATGTTCCTTAAGCCTTAGGGGTAGAGGTTGCATTGTAGATGTGCCACTTAGGCTTCAACAATGCATAGATGATGTGTGAGTGTGGCAAGTTGTACTACTCTGTAATATCCTCCATCTGGTGCAAAAGAAGCTTCTTTGATGGGTGGTGACTGGAATGCTTGACTGTAAATATAAGGATATGTACTTTGCACTTACTTAGTAAGAAGTTACATTAGTGTAGGGATGTGACAGCCTTAGGGATTTCTCTAAGATCTATGACCTTTCCGTCTATGTATATTTGGCTCTGTTTACAGTAGTACCACACATGAGTTTACTCCCATTGAGTGGGCTTTAAGTCCAATTGGGTAGCCATTGATTGGCCTTCAGATTAAAGTATCACTACAGCAAAGTCATATTCTGTGTGGTCACTGACCACATATGTATTTTTTAAACTTACTGTTGCTTTATTTCTCTCACTCCAGATTGTTTTTTCTCTTTATTTCTATCTCTTTGTTGAATTCTTCTTTCATAGCATGTATCATCTTTTTAAATATTTCTTTTTTTTTCATTTTTAACAATAAGTAATAATTTATGAGTATAAGCATCCTTCATGTAAAACCAATTTACAAGCAGTTGTGCCCAAACCCATACAGCCCATGGGTCCCACCATCCAGTTGGGGGGGCTTGTATGTTCAATCAAGTTGATCAGATGAGCGTCCAGACTATATTGCTGTATTTTCGTCATTCACCCCAATCGCAGCCCTTACATTCTATCATGCCCCCTCTTCTGTAGATTGTTCCCTAGGCTTAGAAAAGGGGCACAGGTGGACGAGAAGCAAAACAATCTACATTCTCTGGAGCTGTTGTCTTGGACTCTGGTCAATTCTGGCTGTTTCCTTTCATGGGCTGACAGTTTGTTCATGAATAACCTTTCCAATCCTACTAATGAAGCACAAGTAATTAGATATATAGGTATTTAAACAGTACTAATTGATATGGTAGATTACTTTGGTATAGACACAGATATTTGTATGGTACGTCAATCCATGAATTACATTTTTTCTGTAAAATATGACAGGATCTTATTGTGGCTTATAACATCTCCTAACCACTAGAGGATGCAAGCTTGTGGCATCATCCGTGGGTTATTCCTCCAAGGAGAGAGTTAATAGCCAATTAGATTTGGGATATACAGGCATGTGGCTGCCACTGCTGCACAGTATTTCCAGGCAGGTGAGGTGTAGCTGGTGCTGACGGAGGAGTCTTGCTTGACTCAGGGAGACCTATATTTGCTTTATTGGTTTAGTGGCCTTTGGAAACACTCTCTGGTGTTCCAGAGATCAACTGTACACTTGCAAGTGCAGTCTCAATGCATCTTTCCCATGTTTACATCAGGTCTTCAACAGCAGGGCCTTATCGCCTCTCTTCTTGCAGGTATCCCAGTTTACAGGCAAGAAGCCTTTACCTTTTGTGGGGGGGGCTTGGATCCCCTGGCCAACATCTCCTGGTAGAGTAATCCATTCCTGATATCAGAGCTCTCCTGTATTAATATATTATGCTTAAGTGCATAGCTTAAGGAGACTTTAGTATTCTATTTGTATCTGAATAGAGAATAATCCTTTTCACAGTTCCTATGTCTATTAGTCAATTAAAGAAGACAGTTTTACCAGTTTTATAAGAGATTACCTCTATAGCAGTTGGCTCCAATTTACAGTTAGAGAACAACCTCATCATCATCATATTTCTCCTTGTTCTATGGGGGGGGTAAGAAAGTCTCTTGTATTAAAACTTTGCGGCACCTAGAAGGTAAGTTTCATTAGGATTCGTTATAAATAGTTGTTACAAGTAGGCTCCACAGAGGGGTTTGATGTCTGTAGCAGTCTGAGGCTTTTCTTCCTTTCAATGTTCAGATGGGCCAACTTTCTGCTGGCACTTCCTGGTACATCCAACACAATGCAAAGCTGTATCTTTTCTTTCTCAGCCGTTAAGTTGGTGACATTTTGACCTGTTGGAACATGCAAATCTTTTCCCATAGTTAGTTTTAAGATTTGAATTACAAGGCTTTTGACAAAAAGGTTTCATATCTATCTGTATCCCCCCTGTTTATTTTATGTTTTTGTTTTTTTTTTTTTGACCCATGAGTCTCAAAAAGGCAGTTGTATTACACATACCTATAGGCTGGAATCAAGGCGCAGATTTCATCAAATTCACCCATGCTGTTTTGGGTGACAGTATGTGGTTAACTTGGGAAGCAAACTTAATTTTTTAAAGTTAAATCATCCTACAGGTGAAAGAGAATGCGACAAGGTGATACTGTACAACAGAAAAATTATAGAGAACATTTGTATGTGCCAATCCCAAAGTTATTGTTATACAGATAAGTAAAACAAACATGGTCAACAGCAATTTATATTTCCAGTTAACTCAGGTGCATTACCGTTTTTTTTTTAATATTTTTATTAACTTTATTTCTGTATGTGTATGAATGTACTGTCTGCATGCAAGTTTGTGCACCCGTGTTGTGCAATGCCGCGGAGGTCAGAAGAGGGTGTCGGATTCCCCTGGAACTGGAGTTCTCCTGGAATTGGAGTTACAGATGGTTCTCGGCCACCATGTGGGTGCTGGGGATCGAACCCAGGTCCTCTGTAAGAGCAGTCAGTGCTCTTAACTGCTGGGCCATCTCTCCAGCCCCGCATTACCGTTTTTTATCAGAACCTTTAAACCAATGTTGCTTAATATACACAAATTTACTTTTATTTAGTCCTAAAACACCTTGTAACCTGTAGACAGAGTCTGGGCAAAATTGGATGCTTGTTGAACTCAGCATGTATCATCTTTCTTATTTCATTCAGTTGCTTATGTCTTTGGACATCCTTACAATCATAATTTTGAGTTCTCTGGGATGTCTTCTAAATCTCTCTCACTAGAGATTAAAGTACGGTTAGGGGCTGGAGAGATGGCTCAGCAGTTAAGAGTACCGACTGCTCTTGCAGAGGACCCGGGTTCAATTTTCAGCACCCACATGGCGGTTAAGAACCATCTTTAACACCAGTTCCAGGGGAATCCAACACTCTCTTCTGACCTCCACAGCATTGTACAACTTGGGTGACAGACCTATGTGCAGACAGTACACTCATACACATAAAAAATAATAAATAAAAAATAAAGTAGGGTTGGGGCTGGAGAGATGGCCTAGTGGTTGAGAGCACCGACTGCTCTTACAGAGGACCCGGGTTCGATCCCCAGCACCCACATGGCGGCCGAGAACCGTCTGAAACTCCAATTCCAGGAGAACTCCAGTTCCAGGGGAATCGGAGACCCTCTTCTGACCTCCGTGGCATTGCACGACACGGGTTCATAAACTTGCATGCAGGCAGTACATTCATACACATACAGAAATAAATAAAATTAATAAAAAAAATTTTTTTAAAAAGTAGGGTTAATAATTTTATTTTTTTATTGTTATTTTTTTTGAACCAGGGTCTTCCGATAGCCCCAGCTGTCCTGGAACTCACTCTGTAGACCAGGCTGGCCTTGAACTCACTGAGACTGCCTGCCTCTGCCTCCTGAGTGCTAGGATTAAAGGCATGTGCCACCATGCCTGGCTTAAAGAGGTTCTTAGCTGCCATGTGGGTGCTGGGGCTCGAACCCAGGTCCTCTGCAAGAGCAGTCAGCGCTCTTAACCGCTGAGCCATCTCTCCAGCCCCTTTAATAATTTTATTTTATTTTTAAAATAATTTTAAGGGAATTATACCATCTTTATTTTTAATGTTATTTTGTTACTTGATTTCTTTTTATCAGTTGTATTCTTAGTTGAAATATTTGCAATGTTCAAGGGAGATTTGAATGTGGTAGAGTTGAGTGTGTATTTGAGAAGATAATGCTCAGTCCAGGAGCTCAAAGTGCCTGGTGTGAGTGAGCTCTGTGCTATTCCCAAGTAGGCTAGTAACAGGAGAGAAACCACGGCTGCTTGGTTATTACCACTATGTAAATGCCACAGTGGCCAATTAGTAGCAGTAGGTCCTTTGAGTTCAGTAACTGTTGAGGACAGACAACCAAGGACAGTACGACATGCACTCAGATTTTAGTTATAAAGATTAACAGTGGGAGGGAAGTAAGGTGAATAGGATTAAGAATTAAGTATTAGATTGACTTTAAAAAGAAATAATATTGAGGTGGGTAAAGTAGGTGGGAGGGGAAAGTTGAGATACTTTTAGGAGCCACAGATTTTAGAGATTGTTAAATCCGGGGAAGGTTGCATATGGATAGAAGGAAGAGAGGATACGCATGAGAGAACGAAGGCATGACTTAGGGATGAGAGGGCGGGTGCATGAGAACGCTGAAGAGTATGGTACAGAGTGCTAGAGGTAGACTGGGTGGAGAAACAACACACAGCCCTGCACCTAACTGAGCAACAACACACAAAGTAAAACCATCCCGGGACATAGACGCAAGAGTGGAAAGTAGAGAAGAAATAAAATACATGAGGAATAAATAAATTACTGTCAGAGCTGTGCTGAAGTAAAGGTGAAGTGCTCTGAACCCTCTGGCCCTAGCAGGTGCCATTCTGGGGGGGGGGGGGTTGGGTGGCACGCTGAGGATGGGAGCCACCGCGCAGCCTGTTTTCCCTCTGTACTGGCCTGTTGGGGAGGGAGGTTGTGAGTCCTTTCCTGACAGTCTCCTTGGACTCCTGCCCTCCACCAGGACTCCTCTGGTCCTGCAGTTCTGGTATATGTGAGGAGCAACCTTAAAACTATTCTTACTCTAATATTCAGGAAATGGCGACACAAAAATATTCTTTAATTGCTTCTCAGATGTAAATAATTTTATTGAGTGACAAGACAAATGAGTAGAATGGACATTTGTGGGAGGTTGTCGGAAGTTCTGTGTATTTCTTTCTGTTCATCTTCTCACCTTCCTGTGTCCCTTCCATGGCTTTAGATACCAGATGGAGACATTTTATGCCAGCAAGGGTGAATTCACCATTTTTAGAACTCTGCAGTGCAGTAAGGTGGGCAGATAATTAATCTGTTTGATGTCTAGACTAGAAGGCTGATAGCCAGATTTTCAGCCCTCTGTGTTCTTGGGGTTTTTTTTGTTTTTGTTTTTGTTTTTGTTTTCCGTTTGGGACAGTGTCCTAGCTCAGGTTGGCCTCAGCCTCGCTTGTAGCTGAGGATGACTTTGAATTAATGATCCTTCTGCTTCCACCTGAGAGTGTTAGGATTACAGGCTGTTCCACAAAAAGATATAGTTTTTAATTTTTTAAAATATTTTATTTATTTATTTTTGTGTGTGAATGTACTGTCTGCATGTAGGTCTGTGCACCCGTGTCGTGCAATGCTGCCGAGGTCAGAAGAGGGTGTCGGATTCCCCTGGAACTGGAGTTCTCCTGGAATTGGAGTTACAGGCGGTTCTCAGCAGCCATGTGGGTGCTGGGAATCGAACCCGGGTCCTCTGCAAGAGCAGTCGGCGCTCTTAACCGCTAGGCCATCTCTCCAGCCCTCTACAAAAAGATATTTTAAAGCAGTTTAGAAAGAAGGGGATGAGGGTGAGGAGGAGCAGGAGGTCGTGGGAATGGAGACGTGCCTGGTGGGAGGATGTGGGTCAGTGGCAGAGCGCTAGCCCGGAATGTAGGATTCAATCCCCTGTACCATAAAAAAGAGAAAAATATCACTTTGGAAAGTAACACAAAACAGAGGCTTATAATCCCCAGTCATAACATATCTTTAGACTATTGTCATCAGAGAGAAAAATGCTAATTTCTGATTAAAAGGAAAAGGAAAGCAGTCTATTGAATAAACATGTTGTTGGCCAGGTGCAGCTCTGCCCCTCTCTGTCAATGCTCTGCTGACCACTGCGGCTTTCCCACACCCTCTCTGTCACTCCCCCTCCTCTCTTAGTATCTTTTTGCCACATACATTGCTCCATCAGCCACACTTGACATCGGACTGGAACCGGAGAGGAAGAAAGAAATTTACATGCAAATCCAGCCACCGTTTGAAGACCTTTTCGACAGAGCGGAAGAGTACATCCTTCTCCTCCTTCTGAAGCCCTGGGCCACGATGGTGAAGCTGGATCAAATGGCTTACCAAAAGGTACCGCGGTGCTGACCAAAGCTCAGGCAGGAGAAAACTGAGAAGTCTCCTGTGGGCCAGGACTTTCCAGTCAAGGATTGGGCGGGCACATGCAGGGACAATATTTATTAACTTTATTTTTTGCCAGTTTTCCTAGTGTCTCCCAACAAAAGATTTAATCTCTGTCATTTTTAGTTCTCTGTATAAATGTCAGAGGAGAGAA
Source organism: Rhizomys pruinosus (assembly GCA_009823505.1). Taxonomy (NCBI): domain Eukaryota; kingdom Metazoa; phylum Chordata; class Mammalia; order Rodentia; family Spalacidae; genus Rhizomys; species Rhizomys pruinosus. The sequence continues at coordinate 659,723 of VZQC01008018.1, forward strand.
ATCCATTTTTTTTTTCTTTCTGTAAGCCAGAAAAATGTCACGATAATAGACTGTGTTTTTGCTGCTGTTGTTTATTTATTTGTTTGCTTGGTCCTTCTGAGACAGGGTCTCCCTGCAGTTCCAGATGGCCTGGAGCTTGCTATGTAGACCAGGCTGGCCTTGAACTCAGAGATCCACCTGCCTCTGCCTCCTGAGTGCTGGGGGCATGCACCACCACGCCTGGCTACTAGATTGGTTTTGTCCCTCCCTGACATTTCTCAGCAGTAGTCTTAATTTCAATTAATGGAAAAGTCCTGTTTCATTTTCTGCTGTATGGATGACAGTAACTGTCACACCCATAGAAGATGAAAATGTTTCTCATGAATTGTACAAAGCAGGTCTTCTGAGTTCAGTGCTTCTATTTAAAGTACCAGATGGCCAGGCGTGGTGGCGCACGCCTTTAATCCTAGAACTTGGGAGGCAGAGGCAGGCGGATCTTTGTGAGTTCAAGGCCAGCCTGGTCTACAGAGTGAGTTCCAGGACAGCTGGGACTACAGGGAGACCCTGTCTCGAAAAAGACCAAAATAAATAAATAAATAAATAAATAAATAAATAAATAAATAAATAAAGTACCAGATGTTCATGAAGCCATACTGCTTGACTGGATACGTTTATGCACAGCCTTTTGTGTCTGAAAGATGTCATTCGAAGTTTCAGCACTCAGGTATTTTCATTATTATTAATAATGGGTAGGAGAAATTTATTCATTTTGAATCACAAATCAAAACTGTTCTTGGTTTTATCTGTTGGGCTAATGCATGTGTCTTCTGTGTGAGATGATTTCTGGAAGTAGAACTGCTGTATTGCTATGTTTTATTCATAGCTACCCAAGGACTTGGGTATGCTACCAAGAAGGATGTAAGGCAATTATGATAAAATTAATACCGAAACACTTGCCTAGACTTACCCTATTGGATTGTGACTAAAACAACACTAAGAGCTAAATAAATTCGTGACCAAATGATTAGATTTTCATTCCTTTATTCTCACTGTTCTAAAAAATTAGCACAGCATCCTTTTTACTATAAAATGCATACATTATGCTTGAAAAATTATAATAGCATGTGCCATTAAAATTTTTCTCTTACTCATAATATATGCTATATTTTGTAGAAGAAATAAATATGAAGTATATGGAGTCCTTTAATTGAAGAAGAAATTGGAATTAAAACTGACTTCTCTAAACCATTAGCAAATGCCATTAGCAAATAAATCCTATATAAAAATGCATAGGGTAAATTATATACTGTTCTTTTTATTATTCTATTTATTGTTTTTATTTTGGTGTATGAGTGTATTGCCTACATGAATGTAAGTGTATCTGTGTAGTGCAATGCCCACAGGGGCCAGAGAGTGTTAGATTCCCCTGGAACTGGAGTTACAGGCCATTGTTAGCTGTTACGTGGGTGCTGGGAATCAAACCCCGGTCCTCTACAAGAGCAGCCAGTATTCTTAACCACTGAGCCATCTCTCCAGTCTCTATATAAGTTCTTACTAAAAGGGATTGCTAGGTGTGGTGGTGCACGTTTTTAATCCTAGCACTCGGGAAGCAGAAGAAGGCAGATCTTTGTGAGTTCAAGGCCAGCCTGGTCTACAGAGTGAGTTGCAGAACACCCAGGGCTACAGGGAGATCCTGTCTCGAAAAGAAAAAATTAATAAATAAAATAAAATATAAAATAAAACAAAATGGATAAAAATCTTAGTTCTAGAATCTTCCTTAACTTCAGCCCAGAGGACTAGTCTAAAGCCCAGCTGACTATATTATTTAGACCCTTTGCCCAGAATGATTCTCAATCAGAATACCCAAGCTAATTATTAAATATAGAAAGTTCCCAGGTGGGTGTGGTGGGGCACCCCTTTAATCCTAGCACCTGGGAGGCAGAGGCAGGTGGATCTTTGTGAGTTCAAGGCCAGCCCGGTCTACAGAGAGAGTTCCAGGACAGCTGGGGCTACAGGGAGACCCTGTCTTGAAAAGACCAAAAAAAAAAAAAAAGTTCCCAAGCAGTTAACCAGTCAAACTAGTTTTTCCCTGCAACAGAGAATTTGAGAGTGGTCTGTGACTATAGAAAATAATGCATTATATGCTAAGAAGACAGACCTGCTGTGAGGAGGAATTTGATCAACTATCTCTTTTGCTATAGTAATAAAACATTTACTCATAGATAGTGTTTTCTTCTTCTGTGAAGTATTTGATTCATAAAGCTAGCAGAGTGGCCTTCTTCGAGACTCGTTCCTAAAATGATCAATCAATCAATTCACTCATATTGATTAGAAGCTGAAAATGTGACCAACAGATTTTATGTTGTTTGTGGGTCCCAGAAAGGTGATCCTTGATAACACCATGTCATTAAATATAAATGTATTCATTGTTTATTGTGCATATTTGAAGTGAGACTTCATTATAGCTGATTTTTTAACTACATATGGGCTTTCTCCTTTTGCTGTTTGGGGTGAAGTGTGCATTCTGTCTTCCTCCTCCTCCTTTTTCAGATTGCACATTCAGTTACTGTTATAAACCTGTTTCTTAGGTGAACCTCCAAGAAGAGACTCGGCAGCTAGACTCTACATACTTCAGGAAGCTGCATGATTTGCATAAAGAGACATTTCCTAAGAAAGCAGAGGTAAAACAATTTTCCGCTTAGAAAAACACTTTGGTGTCCTAAAGACTGTTACCATTTTTTAAATTCTGTGGTAAGTGATCTTATGTTGTGATCAGATATCTGTAAACTCGGGATTAGGCAGTGTTGCATTCCTGCTGTGACTTTGCCTAGCATGCTGAATTCAACAGGTGGTATGGTATGCTGACATATTTAACAGAGCTAAGAAAGCAGAGTAGGTAAAGTCACAAAGGAGACCAAGCAATTTGTTCCACTTACATAGGTCCAGAAACTTGAGCATTAAACCATATTATAGTCCCTTAAAAAGTACTAATTATCTTCTGTATGTCAGCAGCTATAATTACTATCAAATCACAAGAGATAAATTTCACTTTCTGAACCAAAAGAAACTAGCATGCCATACCAACAGATTACAAAAAGAAAGAAAAATATGCATAAAGTTGGTCAAGTCAGTAAAAAGATTAGAGGATTGGGCTGGAGAGATGGCTTAGCAGTTAAGAGTGCCGACTGCTCTTGCAGAGGACCCGGGTTCGATCCCCAGCACCCACATGGCGGCTGAGAACTGTCTGTAACTCCAATTCCAGGAGAACTCCAGTTCCAGGGGAATCTGACGCCCTCTTCTGACCTCCGCAGCATTGCACCACACGGGTGCACAAACCTACATGCAGACAATACATTCATACACATAAATAAATAAAATAAAATAAAATAAAATAAAAAGATTAGAGGATTGATTATGATATTAAAGCCTTACTTTGAGTTACAAAATTGGGACTTTTTCTTTTTGTCTTTTTGAGACAGGGTCTCCCTGTAGCCCCAGCTGTCCTGGAACTCACTCTGTAGACCAGGCTGACCTTCAATTTACAGAGATCTGCCTGCCTGGGGACTAAAGGTGTGTTCTATCACACCCGACTGCAACTTTTTTTTTTTTTAGATAGTCTCAAGTAACTCAGGCTTTGAACTTGCTATGTAAGGAGGATGGCCTCGAACTCCTGATCTTCCTACCTCCATCTCCTGAATGCTGGGGTTACTGGGATGTGCCATCATCCCCAGCTCAAATTTGCAACTGTTATATTGATTAGATGAACCAAGATAGATGCATCAAACCATAAAATTGCATCTATACAAAAATGGCTGTTAAATTACCTAAAAATATATTTCTAGGACATATAATTATATGAAAATATATGGACCAGCCGGGCATGGTGGCACATGCCTTTAATCCTAGCACTTGGGAGGCAGAGGCAGGTGGATCTTTGTGAGTTCAAGACCAACCTGGTCTACATAGCAAGTTCCAGGACACCTGGAGCAACAAGGAGACCCTGTCTCAAAAAACCAAATATATATATATACACATACCAAAGACTCTAGTGTGGTCTGATCCTATTTATGTAAAGTTATATATGTTTATGTGTACATACATGCAAAAAAGTGTTATCTGGAAAAATGTTCACCAAAATGTTAAAAACAGTTCTGAGTTGGTAGATTTCAATTGATTTTTCATCTTTCATTACTCTATAACTTCATAACTCTATAATTTAAAAATTGTTATAGAACAATATTTTGTGTTCATTATATATTGTTAAGAAAAAAAATCTAAAGCTGAAGAGATGGCTCAGTTAAGAGCACTGGCTGCTCTTGTAGAGGACCCAAGTTCAATCCCCAGCACCTACAATGGCAGGTTAACAACTGTCCCTAAAAAATCCAGTTCCAGGGGATCCAGTGCCCTCTTATGACCTCTGTGGGCACTGCATGACACTGGCACACTTATATACATACAGAAAATGCACATAGAGTAAAAATAATAAAATATTAAAATTCTTTTTAATATAATGTCTTTATTGGTGTTTTGTGTATTTCAGACATTATTTTTCAGTTCAGTTTAGACATATTCCCCTTTCCCTTCCCCCACCCCACCCCAGATGGTGCATTCTGCCATAACTGTCCTGCATCTTTCTCTCAGTCTTTTTTTTTTTTTATGTTTAGGAATTCACATTTTCCTCCTTTAATTTTATATTATTCTAAAATATGAATACATACTTTCCACCCATATACAGTAAAAAAAAAAAAAAAGACTCTTAAAAAAAAAGAAAAAGAACCTTATTACAAAATTATAGGTATGCCGGGCGTGGTGGCACTCACCTTAAGTCCCAGCACTCGGGAGGCAGAGGCAGGTGGAACTCTGTGAGTTCAAGGCCAGCCTGGTCTACAGAGTGAGCTCCAAGCCAGCTGGGACTAAAGGGAGACCCTGTATCAAAAACACCAAAAAATTAAATAAATAAATAAAAATAAAAAATTCTAGGTATAGGAACCTATCTTCATTTTAAATAAACTATGTATTATTTTTAAAAATTAATAGGATATGTAAGCCTATTGATGGGAGTTATCTCTCAGTGGTAATATTATTTATGATTTTAGTTTTTATTATAAAAGGTATTTCTCCTTTACTAAGAAATACAATAACTTATACTTTGGACATGTGGGCACCACCTGAATGTGTACACACACACACACACACACACACACACACACACACAAATGCTTTATTCATGTAGTAAATAGTCGTGAAAAAGTAATGGAGAAAAAAAGGGAACAGTAAAGAATTTAAGAATCAAAATATGAACCATCTAAATTATTTTTCCAGTTCTACCTATTGTAATCAGCCTGATTAATTTTTCTTACAGTTTCTCCGTTTAAAGTTGTGGATAATTTGTTGCATTTAAAAGATATTGTGGCCGGGAGTGGTGGCGCATGCCTTTAATCCTAGCACTTGGGAGGCAGAGGCAGGTGAATCTTTGTGAGTTCAAGGCCAGCCTGGTCTACAGAGCGAGTTCCAGGACAGCTGGGGCTACAGGGAGACCCTGTCTCGAAAAGACCAAAAAATAAAAATAAAAAATAAAAATAAAAAAAATAAAAAAATAAAAGATATTGTGAAACTGTTTTTCATTAGGATATCACTGGAATTAGAACTGGGTTATCAATCACGGATGTCTCTAAACATACAGAGTATTGGAATAATGTTCCTGAGGAGTACAAGCAATTTAGCTTTAATGATCTCCTTAACAACAAGCTGGAATTTGAACATTTTCGTCAGTTTCTTGAGTCTCATTCTTCAAGGTGAGGAGATACCTATTTTTAAATGTTTCTCACTTAAGGGGCTGTAGAGATAGCCTAGCGGTTAAGAGACCGACTGCTCTTGCAGAGGACCTGGGTTCGATCCCCAGCACCCACATGGCGGCTGAGAACCGTCTGTAACTCCAATTCCAGGAGAACTCCAGTTCCAGGGGAATCCGAGACCCTCTTCTGACCTCCGTAGCATTGCACGACACGGGTGCACAGACCTACATGCAGACAGTGCATTCATACACATACAAAAAAAAAATAAAAATTAAAAAAAATTAAAAAAAATAAAATGTTAAATGTTTCTCACTTAAATCTCTTTTCAGAGTTACTGACTTTGATTCAGCTCTATGAGCTATGTCAGTAAAAACTGATGAGCAGAAATGTTTGAGATCTGTTTGGAGGACTCTTCATTAGAGGGCACATTATTGCAGTAATATCCAAAATGTTATTTTAGGTGGTTATGCACTATTTGTTAGTATTTTCAGCACTACTAGCTTAAAATACCAATGTGCTTTCCATCTACTTTTTTCTGCTGTTTATTTTGTATTTCTCTGGACAGATACTTTAGTATTTCTGAAAAATGTCTCATATTTCACTAAGCTGTTTAAATTATTGTAATCGTTCACAATTTTATTAATTAATATGTAAACAAAACCAAACCTAAGTGTTGGAAACTTATCTACTACAAACCAAAATGTTGATCACGTGTTTCTCTGTACCAGGATAACAGAAAGTGGTTAAAAATGTGAAGCAAATTCCACTCTCGTGTAATTTCTCCTCATTGTGATGAGGATTATTGTACATTTGACCTGTTATTAAATGGTCATGCTATATGTGGCATTTTCCCTATATTTGAACAACTCCGAGACACCACCAGTAACAAGGGTAGCAGTGCTCTGGGTAGGATTGGAGACTTCCATGTGCTCCCGAGTTCTTCCATCTGCTCAGATTTGCTAACTAAGATGGCCACTTGCTGAGTTCTGTCAAAATAGCTTGGTTGGTATTTCATTGCATTTAGAGACATAAATAAAGAGAGCTCTACTTTTTGTTCCCAGCATCGACCTTATGTGCTGGACAGACATTGAACAGTTCCGAAGAATACTTTTTAAAGACCAAAAGGAAAGGGAAGCAAAATCTATAGACATTAAAAACAAGTACCTTAATAAAAAATACTTCTTTGGACCCAGGAGTCCAGCTTCTTTACAGCAGCAGAACCAGGTATGAACTTGTAAAGCAACTTTCTGTTTTTTTTATATATAAAAATCAGTTTCCTTTTTGCCAACAAGTTAACTTCAAAGTTTCTCTTTTTTTCTTTGTTTTGCCTTTATGGCCAGACACTTTTATTATTTTATTTAGGTATTCACAAATACCTATAAATATCTGAAGTTCACTCAGATAGTACATGTTATAAATTTTGTCATTTAAAATTATTTTATTTAATGAAATATCATTCATTTAGTCTGTATTCAGGACATTGGTCCCAAATAAAAGGCAATCACAGCTTTCCACCTATTTGAATTCATCATTCATTCAATGAATGCTATGAGAGCCTTTAGTGTGTCAGATGCTGTTTTAGGTGTTCAGGACAAAGTGGGACTCAGTATGGACAAAGTCCCTGCACATTCAACAGTAGTAATCTGCCATTACCAATCATTAGGCCTAAGTTATACCTCTTTTAGCTACTATTACTTAAAATACATTTGATCTTTGAAAATCCTTTTTTTATGGTATTTTTGAGACAGGGTCTCCCTTTTTTAGTCCCAGCTGGCCTGGAGCTTGCTATGTGGACCAGGCTGGCCTTGAACTCATAGAGATCCACCTGCCTCTGCCTCCCAAGTGCTGGGATTAAAGGTGTGCTCCACCACACCCAGCCTTGAAAATCGTTTTTATAATGATTTTTTTCCCTAGAAACTTTCCACTGGCCAGGAACATAGGCATAAACACTTTGAAGTACCACAGTATGTGGCCTTGCTTACAGATAATAAATAGCAATAGTGTCGTCAGATTTATACCAAAAAATATGATTGTGAGTCACAGTGAACTTGGATGTTCTTGTAACAATTTTACCTTATGCAGCAAGCCGTGATATTTATGCTTTTGAAATTTAGAGTTAAATGTAATTTTAATAGTTTTTTTTTTTTTTTTTTTTTTACTAGCTGAAGATCAAATGTACAGTGTATGTTTTGGTACTTTTAGGAGCTTATAAGGATGCATACTCTTAATGATATACATTCATTAAAAATACAGATTAATGCTAAATTCAGTAAATTAAAGGATAAAAACAGATAGTCACGAGTAGAGCAAATAAAACTAATAAGTCATATCTTTGGTGGGGGTGAAACCAACAAAAATCTTGTAGGAGGCAGAAGTAATTCTAGAACGAAACAAGTTTAACAAAAATGCCTTCCCGTTAGTTCCCAGAGATACAAATCTGGGACACATTAGCAAAAGTGGTTGTATCTCAATAAGCACAAGTATGAAATAAACACATGGGAAGCATTTGTTTTCTATTTGGCTTGTGCTACGTTGCGTGAGGTTTCATGGTATCTGATGCTACTGTGTGAACCCTCTGTAACACATACAACAGGCTGAGAACTTAGACGGCAGTGGGAAAGTCACCCACTGCTATCAGCAGAGCTTTCCTGCTGACTGCCCTTCTTGCTCATTCTCATTTTAATAGTTTTAGGATCTTGAATCATGTTAAATTTTACAAAGAGCTTCCTATCTCTAACTGCAGTTGTATAATCAGTTTGCTCTTTGGTTAGCAAGTTAGTCTTTTGGGTTCATGAAAAAGCAATGTTGTTATTATTTAATATTATTAAGGAATATAAGAGGATTTCTTCTTTGTTTTTATACAAAGGTTACCAGTAGTATTTTATTAATATTATTAATCAGAGGAAAACTAAACAAAGAAGAATTATTCCAGTGAGCAGAATTTTGAACAGAACATAGAAAACAGGTATAAAGCAGAATGATTTGTAGTCAGAAGTAGCCACAAAGATGCTGCAGAAAACTCTGGGCCCAAACAGTGTTTTCTCAATGCTGCTCCCTATGCAAATCTGAGTAGTAACTGTAGAATGTGACCTTCTGCTTCCTTCTGCCTCATTTTTCTTCCTGAAAGTGGTCAGAGGGGTTGGAGAGATGGCTCAGTGGTTAAGAGCACCGACTGCTCTTGCAGAGGAACCGGGTTCCATTCCCAGCACCCACATGGCAGCTAAGAACTGTCTTTGACTCCACTTCCAGGGAAATCCAAGGCCCTCTTCTGACCTCCGCGGCATTGCACAACATGGGTGCACAAACCTACATGCAGACGGTACATTCATGCACATAATAAATAATAAATAAATAAATAAAATCTTTAAAAAAAGATATTTAGAAAACAGAAAACAGAAAGAGCACGAAGGACTTAACTGCAACTAAAAACCCTTGAGAGAGACAACAACAAATGAATTCCAAATCCAACAGAGAGGAAGAAATAACAAAAATCAGAGCAGAGATCAAGGAAATAGAAACAAAGAAAACAATACAAAGAATCAAGGAGTCCAAGAGCTGGTTCTTTGAAAGGATAAACAAGATAGACAGACCTTTAACCCAGTTAACCAAAAGAAAGAAAGAGCAACTCCAAATCAACAAAATTAGAGGGAAAGGGGAAACATCACAGCAGATAACAAAAAGATCCAGAACATTATATGGGAATACTTTAAAAACCTATACTATATTAAATTTGAAAACCTAAGAAAAATGGATGAATATCTGAAATCATGGGATTCACCAAAGCTTACCAAGGAAGAGATCGACAGTTTAAACAGACCCATAACATATGAGAGAATTGAAACTAATATGAAACCTCTGCAGCATTGCATGACACGGGTGCACCAACCTACATGCAGACAGCGCACTCATACACATAAAAAATAATAAATAAAAAAAAGAAAGTGGTCAGAGCCCCACCACACCATCTGTCACCGCCATCTCCAGCCCAGCGTGTGTGACTAATATACATATCTACTATATTTGTGCCAGGATCATCTCTTAGCTAATCGATGCCTCATTTCTTCATCTTCAAGAAAAATATTTTCTTAAATTTGACTAAATCATTTATGCATAAGAATATTATATCTAGAGCAGAATTTAGAAGAGGAACATATCACTGTCCTTAGAGTTATTGAGACCACAGAGAGAAAAATGCCAATGTTCATGGTCACATGGAACAAACCCCACTCCTAGGAACTAAGGATGTTAGCTCAGGGGTGGAACATTTACCTCATACATGTGAGGTCCTCACGTTGAAAAAAAGAACTCCAGAATTGACCAGAGACCAAGACAACAGCTCCAGAGAAAGTAGACTGTTTTGCTTCTCATCCACCTGTGCCCCTTTTCTAAGCGTAGGGAACAATCTGCAGAAGAAGGGGCATGGTAGAATGTAAGGGCTGCGATTGGGGTGAATGGTGAAACTACAGCAATATAGTCTGGACTCTCATTTGATCAACTTGATTGAACATACAAGCCCCCCCTGCTGGATGGTGGGACCCTTGGGCTGTGTGGGTTTGGGCACAGCTGCCTGCAAATTGGTTTTACATGAAGGATGCTTGTACGCATAAATTATCACTTATTGCTAAAAAATGGAAGAAAAAAACCAAGAGAGAGATGCAGGACAGTTATGGTGGAATGCATGATCTGGGATGGGGTGGGGTGGGGTGGGGGAAGGGAAAGGGAAATATGCCTGAACTGAATTGGAAAATGATGTATGAAATACACAAAGCATCAATAAAAAATGAAAATTAAAAACAAAAAGAAAAGAAAAAAAGAACTCCTGTGCTCTTTTCAGTATTCTACAGTGAGCAAAGTCAGACACTGACCACCTCCACATGGGCCACAGTTCTTTGTTGATGCTGTCTGTTATTGCTCTGTACGATACAGCCAGAGGTACTGTGTTGAAAATGAAAACTGTGGCACCTCTCGGGACTGCTGCAAAAAGCTCAGAGTGAATGGATTAATCAATGGCTTTTAGTGTTTCTTTAACAAAACAACAGTGTGACATTTCTGTTTCATTTTTATTTTCTTAGATAATGTTTCTAAGCGGTGGCTGGGGGAAGATTCTCCACGAGCAGCTTGATGCAGCTGTGCTGGTGGAAATCCAGAAGCATGTCTTGAATAGGCTGGAAAATGTGTGGTTGCCATTGTTCCTTGCAAGTGAACAGTTTGTGGCACGTCAAAAGATGAAGGTACATAAACTAGTATCATCTTTAAGTAGCCATTGGCCTTACCCCGCACAGCCTTCTGTGAGTACCTGTGCACCAGGATTGTAGCTTTGTGGATATTGGCTGAAAGCACGGAGTCAGGCTTCTCAAATTTTAATCTCAGTATTTGCTGTATATTTACTGTACTACCTTTGGGTCTCATAAATTTAAGTTACTCATTTGAAAACTAGGACTGTTATAAATAAATGCACTGGACATGGTAACACATACCTGTAATCTCAGTGCTCTAGAGGCAAAGGCAAGAGGGTCACTGGAAATTCCAGGGCAAGCAGAGCTATAGAGTAAGACTCCATCTCAAAAACAATAGTAACAGCATAGTTGTTCCATAAGATTATTGTAAAAATTAATGCATGCTTAGTTTTCTTAGAAAGATGCCTGGCACATGGCAAATACTCAAATGTTATCTATTAATATTATTAAGACTTTGTACAGATGTACAGGAGCATTTGTTGCAGGTGCACATGGGAGAATGAGATTTTAAAATACACAAAAAAAAAAAAAGAGTTTTCCATATGCACTGCCATGAAAGATGCTGTTGACTGGGTAAAACAAGCAGGATGCAGTGGACAGAAGACAGCCCTATGTCTGTATCTTCATACACATCCTATGCAGTGGACAGAAGACAGCCCTATGTCTGTATCTTCATACACATCCTATGCAGTGGACAGAAGACAGCCCTATGTCTGTATCTTCATACACATCCTATGCAGTGGACAGAAGACAGCCCTATGTCTGTATCTTCATACACATCCTATGCAGATCCAGCTGCCTAGCTACCTATTCATCATTCTATCTTGTTTATGCTTCTGGAAAACGTTCTGAAAATACCCAGCTCCTGAGGAATAGGTTTGGAGAATGAGAAGGAGTTTTTATTGCTTTGTAAAATGAGTTTGTCATTTTGCTTGGCTCTGCTTTTATTTATAGGAAGCAAATATTACTTCTGTCATTTAAAACATTATTAACATGCCAAAAAAGATAGGAGAACCTGTCTTGTATAATTTCGGTTTTTAAACCAAACACATGTGTCATTAATACTGATCAGAAAGAAGCTGAAAAGGCTTCCCTCTATCTTATTTGCACTTTATCAAACACTTTGAGGCAAACTTTTCTGAAAAATATCCTTGGTCTTTTGAGCCAAACACATTAGGAAAAAAAGCAGTATAGTTGGAACACAGAATTTATAGTGTAAAGAAGAGCTGGCTTGTTTGTAGACAGAATGTTTCTGGAAATAAGCTTGAGAAAACTCATATCTCCTCATTCCTTTTCTTGAGGGAAACTCCAGTTCTCTATACAAAGCCAAATAGTGACATTTGTAAATATATCAATATTTACACATTTCCTCATTATGTTTACCACAGTCATGTTATTGTAAGTTGTAGTCATTTCCTAATGTGCATTCCTTGGGTGGTCAGCAAAACAAATTGATTCCAACAATCTTCAGCCAAAGACAAAAGGAGGAGTGAGAATTCTTTATAAGCTGATGCTGTAGCCTTAAATACACTCATGGGAAGTGTTGATACCCAAGCAGTAGAAAAGACATAGGCAAGCCGGGCATGGTGGTGCACACCTTTAATCCTAGCACTCAGGAGGCAGAGGCAGGCTGATCTTTGGGAGTTCAAGGCCAGCCTGGTCTACAGAGCGAGTTCCAGGACAGCTGGGGCTACAGGGAGACCCTGTTTCAAAAAGACAAAAAAAAAAAAAAAGACAGGCAAGGATAACTCTGGTGTCTAGCAAGAAAGGTCCCATCTCTTTCCTCTCAGCTGTGGCTAACAAAAAGACTTTGGGTAGAAGTTAGCTTAGTGGCACAGAGTTTGCCTAGCATGCATGAAGCCTTAGGTTCAAGCTGCAGCATTGTTTTACAAAGACAGCCTCAATGATCCTAGTCCTGGTCTCTTTAGATAAGCTATTAGGTGTGTCTGCTGTGGGCAACAAATTAGAGACCATGTGCTACAGATTTGGTGAGAGTTGTTCCTCAGAAAAGAGAAGTAATATAATCAGTAATTCCACAACATATACTTTCTCATATACTTTATATCCTCATTAGATTACTTGTAAAATCATAACACAAAATAAATGCTTTATAAATACATTATACTGTATTGCTTGGAAAATAAAGGTAAGGGGAAAAATGCTTCGGGCTCAGTAGAGATGCCTTTATTTGAATCCTTTCCATTGGAGGTTGGTTAAATCTATGTATATAGAACCCATGGATACAGAGGGAACTGTATCTTCTCTATCGCATGTAACAAAAGTAATTTGGGGACCCTTCTAAAACTTACTTAATGGAAAAATCCAATGGCTAGGAAATAGCACAGTATCTGAGAAGTCATAGTGAACTGTACAGTTTCAGTTCTTCTGTGAGCCAAAGCGAAGCTGTCATCCTCATTTGGAACAATGCAGCTGGTGCTACTGTCCCCAGCAGATGAGGAAACTGGGTTCGGAGTAGTAACTCACCCCAACCCCTGACTGCAGGGTTTCTATTCTCAGTCTGAGTTTCTACCTGCTGAGTGGCACTTTTGACCTTCTTAAGCTATTAAAATACTAAATGATTCAAAGTTTGGATATTCTGAATAAGTTAATAAAATAATTTGTTTTGCTTTTAGCTACAGATGAGATACATAGCAGATGAGCTGTCACTACAGAAGCAAGAAGGGAAAATTGGGGTTTGGAAGGCAAGTAATTGTATTTCTCTTGTAATTTTTACTCTGCCAAAATCTTGTCCTCTGTGCTGCCCTTCTGTTCACAGACCCCCGCTGTATTCACCGCTCCTTGGACCTCCCGCTTCTGACTGACAACAGTGTTCTTGCTTGGCAGGTAGAATCTGGGGAAGACCATGACTCTGCTAGAGCTCTGTTCTTAAGAGGAGTTCCTTGACTTGGTCAGTTGTGGAAATACATGGCTGACCTTTAAACATGCATTTTTTTTCACTTAAAGCTTTGGGTTTGATCCCCAACACTGAATATATACATATAATATTAATTCCCAAGAATTATATATATGTATAATATATGTATATATTGATTCTCCATGTGCTAGATTTTTTAAGATGAGCAATTCTTACTTGTGGTAGTTTATTTATCCTGGAGAGTGGAGAATGGATTACACACACAAAAAATGAGCAACATGAAGCAAAATCATCAGGTTAAGTCATCTTTATTAATCTTTTACTTAAAATTACAGCTTAATTTTACAGTAATTACAATAGCTGTTCTTTGGAGCTTATTTTTTTTATTTTATTTTATTTATTTTCTATGTGTATGAATGTACTGTCTGCATGCAGGTCTGTGCACCCATGTAGTGCAATGCCGCGAAGGTCAGAAGAGGGTCTCAGATTCCCCTGGAGCTGGAGTTCTCCTGGAATTGGAGTTACAGACGGTTGTTAGCTGCCATGTGGGTGCTGGGGATCGAACCTGGGTCCTCTGCAAGAGCAGTCGGTGCTCTTAACCGCTAGGCCATCTCTCCAGCCCTCTTTGGAGCTTATTAAAATCACTGTCATATGATGCCTTGTTGTAATTGCCTGCCCTGTGAGTCTATAAGCTTGTGGATAGTTATTCTGCTGGATACCATAGGAAGTGCTGAGCTAGATCCAGGTGATCCCTCCAAATTAGTGAACAGAGATACTGTTAGAGCAATGAATGCATCTGTTAAATCCTCTTTTCTGTATTTTCCTCCATAAAAGGAAGTAATCTTTTCAAAAGTTTGTTTTGCTACATTTTTATTGAAATGCTAAATTAAGTAAATTAAAGAAGTCCACAAGTACAGCAAACTAAGGTTAGAGTGAGCTTATATTTTATATTATTGCAAATTATATTTTGGGTTATTTTCTATTTATTAAATTACAGGTTTTAGTTAAATTGCTAAGGTTGAGTATCCTAAGAAGCAGGTCTTAAAACATTACTTGTTGAGTGGGTTTTAAATAAACATCCCAGTCTAATCCATAGTTGTTCCTATTTATAGGGCTGTAATTTTAATATGGTCCAGATGTTAAGAGTCTTGAATTTTTGTCCAAAGAACATAGCATGTGCCTTACTGAATAGCGATAGGCATCTGTGCACTTTGGGCTAATGGCACCACCATTCATCCAACTGCCTGGAGTTGCTGTCACCTTTCAGTTCTGACTAGAGGGCCTTATCTGTGAAGGCTGTCCCTCTCCAGATGGAATTAATTACTCTTTCCTGGGTGTTCCCATAGCCCTTTCTATGTAACTATCTTGACCTTGTGTACTGATGACCACATAAGACTTGTTTCAGAGAACTTACTTAATGCATTGGTAACAAATGATATTTAATCATTAATATACTTTGTATGTTCACCTAAAATACTTCTTTTAGAGTGACCTTCCTTGTATGCCTGTGTACTAACATCAACTCTGGGGAATTCAAACAAAATTGAAATCTAGTTTGTAACTTTAATGAAATCTATTTGTGTTTTTGAGTCTGAGAATAAAAGAGGTTAAGTATGTGATCTTAAGTGGGTAAAGTATTTTTTTAAAAGCATATTTCAATACCTCACTACTGGGGGTGTGGCTCAGTGGTGTAGTACTGTCCAAGCATAGCCAAGGCCCAGGGTTCCATTCCCGAGAAATCTGTCAGCCCTGGGATCTGGGAGAGACTCTCTCCAAACATGAGAACAAATGAGGAAGACAAAAAATGTGAGCCTCTGACCTCCATGTGCACATGGGTACACATACATGTATCACACATGCGTGCAAACAAAAAAGGACCTACCACATTGGAATTTATTTTCACCTCACTATATAGATCAGGCTGGCCTGGAACTTGCAGAGATCCTTCTCCATCTGCCTCCTGAGCTCTGGGATTATATCCATGCATCTCCAGGCCCAGCCATCTTGTTAGATTATTTTTATTAAGTAAGATAATTATATTAAATTGCTTCAAACTGCACCAGGAAAGCATAGGCATCAATAAAAGTTTTCTACTATTATTTTACTTCCTGTGAAAAAAAAAGCATATTTCAAAATTGTTACAATATAAAATAAATGTAGATAAAATACCTTTAAGCATTATTAAATTATTTATTGGTACTTCTGGATTTGTTATGTGAAATAAAATTGCAGTCAGAAGAATTTTATTTTTAAAAAAGTTATTACTGGGCTGGGAGTGAAGTTCAGTGGTGGAACACTTGACCAGCAAGCTTGAGGCCCTGGGTTCCATTCTTAATGACATAAAATTAATCTGCTTAAAAATCGTTACTATTAAATTATTAATATGATATATTAACTAATTATTAATTAGGATTCATGTTTATTAAAAAATGTGTCATCTAAAAACATGATCTTAGCCGGTGCAGTGGTGCACGCCTTTAATCCTAGCACTCGGGAGGGAGAGGAGGTGGATCTCTGTGAGTTCAAGGCCATCCTGGTCTACAGAGCAAGCTCCAGGCCAGCTGGGACTAAAGGGAGACCCTATCTCAAAAAAATACAAAAACAACAACAAACAACAACATGATTTTTTTTTTTTTTTTTGGTCTTTTCGAGACAGGGTCTTCCTGTAGTCCCAGATGTCCTGGAACTCGCTCTGTAGACCAGGCTGGCATTGAACTCACAAAGATCCACCTGCCTCTGCCTCTTGAGTGCTAGGATTAAAGGCGTGCACCACCATGCCCAGCTAAACATGATCTTACCAGGCTAGAATTAGAGTGAAGCAAACTTTCAAACTAAATTACAGAATTTATTTTTTTCTTATAAACTTTTTTTTAAAGAATGATTTTTTTTCTTTTGGTATTTTTTGAGACAAGGTCTCACTCTAGTCCCAGCTGGCTTGGAACTTGTTAATAGATCACTGTGGCCTTGATCACTTACAGAGATCTGCCTACCTCCACCTCCTGAGTGCTAGAATTAAATGTGTGGGCTACGGCACCCAGCTGATCTATTTTCTTTAATAGTTATTTGTAATCATCTTCTCCTGAAAACTAAAGAGTTGTAATTATATTGGTGTTTGTGATATGATAACAAATAAATTCGTTGTTTCTAAAGCTATTTAATAATAAAACAGATGAGGCTCCTATGTAGTCCTCTGGGTGTAGCAAAAACCCTCAATAAATCCAAAGCATTCTCTAGTATTTTAACATTTTTTATTGAATTTTTGCGACTTTCATACAACATAATTTGATGGTATAGATGCCTCCCTTATCCACGCCTCCCCTTTGTGCCCCCTGCCCAATGAAAAGTGTTTGAAATTTTTCCTTAATTGTTCAATTGGTTTTACTTTTTAAAAGTAAAATAATAACAGTCGTGATAAATAATAATATATAATTATAACATTTGATGACTTGTTCTCTTTTCTCATGATGATTCCAAACTGTAATGACTGTTCAGCTTCTTTGTGTTTTTAGATTGTAAGCCTGAGCCTTTAACCACTAAACTGCCACTCTAGCCCAGCTGTTCAGATTCTTAAATAATGTAGATAAGTGTAATTCAGTGATTTTCCTATCTTTTTTCTTAAAAATGGGAGCTGTTTTGTTTTAATTTTTTAAATTTTATTTATTTTTGTATGTGTATGAATGTACTGTCTACTTGTAGGTTTGTACACCCATGTCGTGCAATGGCGCGGAGGTCAGAAGAGGGTCTCGGATTCCCCTGGAACTGGAGTTCTCCTGGAATTGGAGTTACAGATGGTACTTAGCCGCCGGGTGGGTGCTGGGGATCGAACCTGGGTCCTCTGCAAGAGCAGTCAGTGCTCTTAACCACTAGGCTATCTCTCCAGCCCCGGGAGCTATTTTTTTGAAAGAGAGAGACAAAAGGCAGAGAATCAGAGCAGGGACGCTCCCAAACTTTATTGTAAACATGCCATAAATTTGAACAGTCAAAAGAAATAGAAGTTGGTAATTTTAACCTAATTAAGAACTTTATTATTAAATTTTAGAACACATCTGTTCTTTTTGTATTGTTTTGGGCAGCCTGAGCAAAGTAAGTGGATATCTTCATCTGGTGAAATTGTTGCTTTTCGTAAAGCATTATTGAATCCATTGACTGCAAGGCAATTTCAACGATTTGTCGCTCTAAAAGGAGATTTGCTGGAAAATGGGGTCCTTTTTTGGCAAGAAGTACAAAAATACAAGGTATTGTATTGGGAGGTGGGGAAAACCATTTCTTTTTGAGGAAGCAGTACATTTTTAAATTTTATTCATACTAACATTTGAATATTGATATGCTTATTGTGCATTGTCTAGACACACTTGTTATTACATAGTGAAGGGAAAGAACAAGCTCTAAAATGATAGAATTAAGGTAGTGACATGCAATGTGGCCTTAGGGCACCTTCCTGAAGAGGAAGGTGCCCTAAGGCCACATTGCATGTCAACTACATCTCTGAATCCCATGTGTAAATGCACTATACACATTTTTCCTGATGTCCAAAGAACTCTTTGTAAGAAGAGTTGTATGTGCAGCAGTAGCAGCCAAAGATATAGACAGATCCTCCCCCAGAAATAAGAAAGCCTTTCTATTAGAATGACCAAATTCCTTTTTATTTTTTTTAATTTATGTGTATGTGTGTATGCCTGCATGAGTATGTGTACCACATGTGTTCAAGTCCCTGTGGAGGCCAGAAGAGGGTGTTGGGTTCCTTGGAACTGGAGCAACAGGCAGTTGTAAGCCACCTGATATGGGTGCTGGGAACTGAACCCAGGTCATCTGCAAAAGCAGTAAGTACTCTCAACCACTGAGCCATCATCTCTCCAGCCCCAAGAATGGCCAGATTCTTAACAAAAGAAGTAAAAGAACAAAGAGCTAGGTACAACTTTCAGGTTTACGTGCTTAATGGAATCACAGAATTCCAACAAGAAGAGGGAACTCTGTGTCTTGCTATCTAGAAGAGGAAAAGAATAAATTTAAGAGAAGAATGATTTCAGTTGACTCATAATTTTTTTCTTCTTTTTGTCTTTTTGAGACAGTGTCTCCCTTTAGTCCCAGCTAGCCTGGCACTCGCTATATAGACCAGGCTGGCCTTGAACTCACAGAGATCTGCCTGCCTCTCCCTCCCGAGTGCTGGGATTAAAGGCATGCACCACCACGCCTGGCCTAAGACGGTTCTTGGCTGCCATGTGGGTGCTGGGAATCCAACCTTGGTCCTCTGCAAGAGCCAGTCAGTACTCTTAACCACTGAGCCATCTCTCAAGCCCCCAGCCCATAAATTTTATGTTGAGTAACACTAATGCAGTTTTTCAATATATAGTCAGTAGTTGTGCAGTAAAATCCAAGTTTTCTGAAACATGAAACTGTTCTCTACTCAGTTCTATGACCAGCTGCTTTTGTGCTAGTCTAATCTTTCCCCAAAATATTAAAATGTCTTTTTTTTGGTCTTTTTTGCGACAGGGTCTCCCTGTAGCCCCAGCTGTCCTGGAACTCGCCACCACTTCAAAAAAGATGCAGAGTCTATTTTTCATAGTAGGCAATTTTTTTATTATGTGTGGTCAGAGCTCTTTAAAACTGAATATAGGCCTGGCATGGTGGTGCATGCTTTTAATCCTAGCACTTGGGAGGCAGAGGCAGGAGGATCTTTGTGAGTTCAAGGCCGGCCTGGTCTACAGATCGAGTTTCAGGACACATGGGGCTACAGGGAGACTCTATCTCAAAAAGACCAAAAACAAAAAAAAAAAAAAACAAAACCTGAATATAAATGAGCTTAACCCTACAAGGACAAGATGTAATCAGATAAACTTCATCTTGTGGTTCTCTTTGGAATTGCATGAAAGACTTATAAGACTAGTTAGCTATGCTTAAAACGGTCAGAAATCAATTATTTAGCTAGGTAGCCCAGGCTGGCCCCAAACTTACTGTGTAGCCCAGGTTAGCTTCATAATTTTGGTGATCTTCCTTCCTTAGACTCCTGAATACTGGAATTAAAGGTGTATACAACCAATCTGGCCAGCTGTGAAGTTAATCCTTGTGTTCTGGATGTGTATTAGTCGGTTTTACATTGTTGGGACCCACATACTTGAGAGAACAACTGAAAGGGAGTCAGTGTTTATTTGGGCCCATGGTTTCAAGCCTTCGTTCCATCACAGCCAGTAGAGTGTAGTGGAGAATAGCAGTTTGCATTGCAGCAGCCAGGAAGCAGAGAAAGGGAAATACAGGAAGGAACCAGGGAAAAAATGTAGTACCAAGGACAAGCCCCAGTCTTTCACCACCTGTCAATAATGGGAACGTAGTATGGATCCATAACAGAACTGATCCATGAGAAGAGCCCTCATGATGTCTGTGGCTCTGATCCACCATCTTGGAAGCACGTGGAGCAGGAGGGGAAAATGGACCGCCCACCTAGCTAGCCAGATCTGCCTAGTCAGCCTGTCATGGGCACAGCCTGCTTGTCCTTACATCATGGTCTGCTCTTACTGTTTTCTCTCCTCCAGGTATAATTTTAATGCTTTTCTTGTGGTAATGGATTTATTATTCACAAGAATGCAGTGAGATGAAGAGTGTTACTCCTACTATTTTATAGAAGTCTCTGGTTCCAGGAGAACTCCAGTTCCAGGGGAATCCGAGACCGTCTTCTGACCTCCGCGGCATCGCACGACACGGGTGCGCAGACCTGCATGCAGACAATACATTCATACACATAAAAAATAAATAAATAAAATAAAAAAAAAAAAAAAAAAAGAAGTCTCTGAAACACAGAAAAGCTAAGAAATCCCCAACCCCACACAGCTAATTGATAGAGCTGGAATTTCAACCAAGCCATTCTCTTGCAGGAGCCGGCATTGTTCACAAAGCTATGCTGTCCCCTAGTGAGGGCAGGTGGTCGGTAATAGGGAAGGAGATTGGTGGAGTAATCTTGGTCAAACATTGCTCTGGATCCATAGAGAAATTGATTAGAAGGATATATTAATCTTGCAAGCATTTATTGACCCCACACAAGAAGGCCAAGCTACATGCTAAGAATACAACAATGATCAGTGTTCCTTTGAGATATTTGGTAATAGGTAAGTGTGAACAAGGCAGAGGCAGACGGATCTTTGTGAGTTCAAGGCCAGCCTGGTCTACAGAGTGAGTTCTAGGACAGCTGGGGCTACAGGGAGACCCTGTCTTGAAAAGACAAAAAAAAAAAAAATGGATACAACAATGACCACTGTTCCTTTGAGACTTACGGTAATAGGTAAACGTGAACAAGGCTAGAGGTATGATAGAGCCTGTAGCAGAGATTCCTACCAGTAGATACCACACATGTGGTGTCCTGCCCCTGATGCCCATGGTTTCCAAGGCAAATCAAGGAACAGACTCTCCAGTCTTAGTTTGGGGAAGACTCTAGAGAGTTTATGCAGGCTTGCTCAGAGAGTGAATGAGTGAGAGAGAACTAGACTTACAGAATTTTTTTTTTTTTTTTGGTCTTTTTGAGACAGGGTTTCCCTGTAGCTCTGGCTGTCCTGGAACTCACTCTGTAGAAGACTTACAGAATTTTATTGGCGCTCTTACCCCTCTTGTTCATCTGGGGCCACAACCCTGGCTCTGTGCCCACCATGTCCCCCGTGGCTTCCCGTAGTTCCCACTGGGCGTTCTCAGTGAGCATCATGCCTTGGGAGCTCAGCTTTGCCCTTAGCCCCTCCCTCTAGGTAAACTAGACTCCATCGTTGCAGTTTGCAGCTTGTCTGATAAGTCCACTTCAAAAAATATTGTATCTTATCCCACAGGGTCCAATAATTAGGAAAAAATTATTCTCAAATTTGTACTCTATAATTTCACAACTTTGTTTTTACTTCACAAGTTTATATTCAATAAGTATAAATCAAGTCTACCAAATAATTTGGTAATCCCACTAGTAATAGCAAACTGCATATTTGCTAATGTACCAAACATACAGAGTTTAAATAGGCCTTTTCTCAGGTGATGCCAAGTTGAGCGGACATGCTGCTTACAATGTAATATTTATATCAAGCTTTTTCCACATAATATATGGCAAACTCTGCATAAAATTTTACATGACTAGTTCCAGAATTTTCTTCCTTTAATATCTCTAAAATGGCTCTTCTAATGGTTGGTGTTCACTGAATACCTAATAAACGTTAGCTCATTTCTGGCCTAGATTTAAAAGTTTCCAATTTTGCTTACTTTCAGCTGATTTACAAAGCAATATTTTTGACATAACAATGTTATAATTCAAGTCAAGCTATCTATTTAAGAAAAAAAAAGGATAGCCTTTCATCTAGGACTTTAAAACTGGACCATTTTAATGTATTATCATTACTTTTAAGATCTTTGTAAAGAGATTAATGTGATGATGTTATGGTTTGACGACGCAATGTCCCTGACAGGCACGTGGGGTGAGTACTTGGTCCACAGCTTGTGGTTTTGAGAAGTAGTGGAAATTTGGAGAGTGAAGTGAACGGGCTACTAGGCTGGGGCTTTGTGCAGTGCGGACCCCTTTCACTTTGGGCTGTTTGTCCCCCAAGAGTAGCCCCTCCCACATGCTTCCACTGACCGGAGGTTCTGCCTCACGATAGGCACAGACTCAATTAGGCCAAGGACAGTGGACTCCGAAACAATGAGACAGAAATAGCTCCTTCCTTTTAACTGTTTTTCTTTGGATTTGGTCACAGTGAGGTAAAAGTAACTAATACAGATGGGGTAACAGGAACAATAGACACTCATCAATATATAAGAACATAGCCATTTACCAGTCTCAGGTTGCTAAAGTTTTCTAACAGTCCAGATGGGAAAGTCTTTGTATCTATCATAGCTTGTTCAATGCTCATTCTCAGTGTCCTCCTAGGACCCCGTATATATCTTGGTCCTAACAGTAACTATTTTTCATTTGAATAAAATATTTTCATGTGCTTCCTCCATAGAGATTGATGCTTTATTTTATTTTATTTTTTGTCTTTTTGAGACAGGGTCTCCCTGTAGTCCCAGCTGTCCTGGAACTCGCTCTGTAGACCAGGCTGGCCTTGAACTCACAAAGATCCACCTGACTCTGCCTCTCTTAAAGGCGTGCGCCACCACGCCCGGCTTCAGATTGATGCTTTATGGAGCAGAGGCTGTGACTGCAGGCTCAGCTCCATGCCTGGCAAGCACAGGCAATCCATGTAAACCATAGCTGTTGAGCGAACCACAACGCCCACTAACACTGTCTTTTTGCCTAAGGCAACAATTGACAGAATTAACTGAAAGTAAGGTATATCTAGCAGACTTTTAGGCTTCAAAAGTCTAAACGAAATTATTTTTAAAGGTAGTCTCTGACATGTCACAGTAAACTGGTAAACTGAAGTTAAAATGTATACACTTAAAGTGCTCTGGTACTGCATCAGTCAGTGCTGTGCTCTCTGCTCCTCCTTGTTCAGGAATTGTGCCACTCCCATTGCGATGAGTCTGTCATTCAAAAGAAGACTACCACCATCATCAACTGCTTCATTAACTCCTGTATCCCACCAGCTTTGCAGATTGATATTCCAGTGGAGCAAGCCCAGAAGATTATTGAACACAGAAAGGAATTGGGACCGTATGTGTTCCGAGAGGCACAGGTAAGAGTTCAGGGTATGTGGATAAATGTCCTTTAAAAAAAACCCTGCAGTCAAGATATTCTTTTAGGGGCTAGAGAGATGGCTCAGTAGTTAAGAGCACTGACTGCTCTTGTAGAGGACCCAGGTTCAATTCCCAGCACCCATATGGCAGCTAACAACCATCTGTAACTTCTGTTCCAGGAGATCCAACACCCTCTTCTGACCTCCGTGGGCACTGCACAACACAGGTACACTTACATACATGCAGGCATGCAATATACTCATACACATAAGATAAAAATAATAAATAAAACACTTTTAAAAATATATTCTTTTAAAGCTTTCACATTATTCATATTTAGCAAGATTTGAATCTTCCCAGTAGTAATATTTATTATCTTTCATTTAAAAACGCCCACTGAAACATAAGAATCTAGTAATTTACATGCTATCTTGTTAATACAGCAAATAAAATTAAATAATATACTTTGACTTTCCATAGTTACAATTTTATGTACAACTCGTAGAAATAGTCTAGTTAATTCCACCTTCCTTTCCCATATTTATATTTCCTTTAAAAATATCTGCTACCACAAAAATGTGTAAAGTATGTCTTCTAAAAATGTATATTTTTAAAGATTGAAATATTCACAGAATTCATAAAATAAGTGAGAGGAGATTTAAGAACGCAACCAACAAAAAGTACATAGACTCCTGAAAGGAAAATCAAGCCTTTCAACCTGCTCAAGTTACTCCTTTTTAAGATAAATAATAGAAAACGTTGACTTGGTGAGCATAATTTATTTGCATTTTGAAAAACCTTTTAGTGATGTTGTTCCTAAAAAAAAGATTAAGAAAAATAAATTATAATGGGGTAATAAGGAAGGCCATGTCACGAACTCAGTGACACGAAACAGAGATTTGGAGTATGATTGCCCTGGAGCATGGAAAAGGCCATTATTCCTCGGCATTCATTTGTAAGCCAGCTGTTTTGGTCCCCTAAGGAATTGAAGTGGACTCACAATCCAAATTATGCATTAAAACAGGCAAAAACATAGTGGGATGACTGAGGATGTGCTAGAAAGAGACGGGAAAACATGGTGCCCGAGAAGCCTCTGTTACTAAAGGATCATAGAGATCACTCAGCCTCACCTTGCAGGCCAGATGAGCCAGGGCAGGACATGCCCACCTCTGTCCAGGACCTTGTGTCTGAGGGTGGATGTCCAGAGCTGCTGGCATTGGTTGGTTCTGGCACACTCTTCAGGCATTGCAGCCAATGAGCTTTACCAGTGTCCTCTCACCCATAACTTCCACCTGGATCCCAGAGTGGAGTCATAGGGCTAGCTTAAATAGAGGCTTGGAACATTCTGAAATTTGGAAGCTTCCATTGAGGTCTTCTTTCCTCAGAGAATGCTGTCCTCTTCTATCCAGAGATGCAAGCTACCTGGTAGCTATCTTTGCTTCCTTCCTCTCCTTCATTCCCTCACCTCCACATCTAATCAGACCTCAGACTCAACTGTTCATCCCCTTGTAACAAGCTACCTATTTTTCTTCTACTCTAAACCTCTACCTCACTTCAGATCTGCAAAATCCCTTAAGTCAGTTACAAAACTCCTGCCTCTGGCTAGGTGTGGTGGTGCACGTCTTTAATCCCAGTACTTGAGAGGCAGAGGCAGGTGGCTCTCTGTGAGTTCAAGGCCAGCCTGGTCTACATAGTGAGTTCAAGGACAGCTGGAGCTAAAGGGAGAATCTGTCTCCAAAAGACCAAAAAAGAAAAAAACAAAAAACCCTTCTGCCTCTAGGCTCTTTCAGTTCAACTCAGCTGTGAACAGAGAGCTTCATTTCCCCCACTGCCCTCAGAACTGAGCCCGCTCCGCAGCTGGCCAGCTACATCTCTTACTGCTCCCACTCTTTCCCCTCGACTCACTGAAATATCTATCGTTCCATAAGTGGCTCTTACTGTCTTCATCCAGAGCTTTATGCAGTGCCATCCTCTCTCCCTTGAATTTGTCCCTGTCTAAAACATACAACACTAAATTCAACATAGCTGTTCTTGTGTCTGACTTTCTTAATAGACTGTAAACTTTATGAGGGCAGGGATGTCTCTTATTTATCTTGATGACTCGGTTCATTGGGACAGACTAGGCTTTTTTAATATAATTTTTTAATTATTATTAAACTTTTTCCATAGGTCATACATCATTTCTCAATCAAATCTAGAATTGCTTCCCTTTCCATGCCCCCCACCCCACCCAAGTCCTTGCACTCTGCCATACATGTCCCATATCTTTTTCTGAGTCTTTCCAGAGTTTTTTTTTTCAGTTCTTTTGTTGTTGTTCTTTCCAACTTGTATTGCTACAGTATATATACATAGTTATATGTATACGTAAATATATACATACATACATACATACATACATAGACATATCACTTGAATTGGAGGATTTTTTTTTTTCTAAAAGATGTCATGTTTTCTTTAAGGAAATGCTCAAAAGTTCTTCCTTGGCAATCCCAAACAACTATCAATCCTGCACTTTTGCTCCACATGGGGGTCTCAGATTGTCAACAGAATAATAGATGAATATTTCCCCAAGTTAAAAAAAAGACAAACCCATACAAATACAAAAAGCACATAGAAAACCAAATAGACTAGACTAGAAAAGAAACAACCCCTGCCATATCATAGTTAAAATGCTAGACACTCAAAACAAAGACAAAATTCTGAAAGCCACAAGAGAAAAACAACAAGTTACATATAAGGGGAAACCTATCAGAATTACAGCTGACTTTTCAGTGCAAACTATGAAAGCAAGAAGAACGTGGACCAAAACATTCCCAGCGCTAAACGACTACAAATGCCAACCCAGGTTACTGTACCCAACAAAATTGTGGATTCTAGTTGAAAGAAAGAGAAAAATCTTCCATGACATAAACAAGATGAAAGAATACATGTCTGGAAAACCAACCCTTCAGAGAATACTCGAAGTAATTCAAAGGACAGAGGAGAGGAGCAACTATCCCCAGCTCCTTGAGAGATAAATTAATAAAAGCAGAAATGCAGAAGTAGAGACCTAGATGAAAAATGCAAATGGATAATAAGGTGAAAGGAAGCAACATACACCTCTCAATTATAACCTTAAATATTAATGGACTAAACTCCCCAATCAAAAGGCATAGACTGGGAGAATGGATTAGGAAACAGAATCCAATGATATGCTGTCTACAAGAAACACATCTCACCCTGAAGGATAGGCACCAACTTAAAGTGAAAGGATGGAAAAAAATATTCCAAGCAAATGGTACCAAAAAGAAAGCAGGAACCCAGGTGTGGTGGTGCACACCTTTAATCCCAGCACTTGGGAGGCAGAGGCAGGTGGATCTTTGTGAGTTCAAGGCCAGCCTGGTCTACAGAGTGAGTTCCAGGACAGCTGGAACTACAGGGAGACCCTGTCTCGAAAAGACCAAAAAAAAAAAGAAAGCGAGTTTAGTTCCTTTTTTTTTTTTTTTTTTTTTTGACAACACAGAGTGTGAGGTTTGTCATAACAGGAAAGTGTAGGATCAAATTAGAAATGAGAGCAAACTTGAACCACAGGGCTGAATGATGACTTAAAAAATGGTTCTGGCCTGGCCATCAGTAACATCTGCCTATTCCCCACAACCCAACTGCCAATAGCCTGAAAGCCTGCCCAGCCAGACATTGGTAGTTATTTTACTCATATAAAAACATTATTCATCTGCTGACAGTAATCAAAGTAGTTCTATGTATGTTAAAAAAACTTTCTGTCTGCTGCGTGTGGTGCACAAATTAATCCCAGCACTTGGGACAAGGCACGGAATCTCTCTGAGCTTCAAGGCCAAGCCTGGATCTACAATAGTGACGTTCTCAGAAGCTGGGCTGACTACCAGGAACCCTGTCTCAAAAAAACCAAAAAGAAAAAAAAAAAAAAAAAAGTAAAAATACTTTTTTACAGGGCTGGAAAGATGGCTCAGCAGTTAAGAGCTCTTGCCATTCTTGCAGAGAACCTAGGCTTAGTTGCCAGCACCCACCTGGAAGCTCACATCCACCCGTAACTCCAGTTCCAGGGATCAAAATCCCTTCTCTGACCTCCACAGTACCGAACACACATGTAGCCTACATACATATATCCAGACAAATACTCATATACATAAAATTTAAAAATAATTTCCCCTTTTTTATAACTGGTTATCATTTAAGGTTCTAGAGGTACAGAGTAACACTTAATAATAATTGATATTAACCTAAAATCTCACACTTGGGAATTATAGCACTTTTTACCTTCAATTGAAAAATTGTGACATTTACTGGAAAGGCCACTATGCGCACGTATGTGAGAGTTGAGACAACCTCAGTTTTGTAGAGACATTGAGATGACTAAAGCGTTCACACTTAAGGTCATTGTAACTACTATGACTCCTGAAAAGGAGATTGGTTAACTTAACAAATGGCACGTAAGTGTAAATGAACATTCCTTTCATTTACTTTTCGTGATACTTTAACATGAAGTGCACTTTAACATGAAGTATCACTGTATTTTTTTTTAATTTTTTTTTTTAATTTTATTTATTTCAGTATGTGTATGAATGTACTGTCTGCATGCAAGTTTGTGCACCCGTGTCGTGCAATGCCGCCGAGGTCAGAAGAGGGTGTCGGATTCCCCTGGAACTGGAATTGGAGTTTCAGACGGTTCTCGGCCGCCATGTGGGTGCTGGGGATCGAACCCGGGTCCTCTGTAAGAGCGGTCGGCGCTCTTAACCGCTAGGCCATCTCTCCAGCCCGTATCACTGTATTTTGATGCTTTTTTAGTATCATAAGTTTCATTTATGTTATTTTGATGCTATCTGTATTATAAAGTTCAAAATATATAATTATGTGTTTCTGTCTGAGTATGTGCACAAAGGGGCAAGAGAAGGTGTTGGACCTCCTGGAGCTGGAACTATAGATGGTTGTGAGCTGCCAGGCATAGGTGCTGGGAACTGAGCTCAGACTGAAAGAACAGGAAGGTCTCAGGAACTGAGGCATCTCTCCAGCCCCAGTGAAAATTTCTTATGGCGCCCATGTCCCATGTTTCGCGTTCACCCTTCTAAGATGCTACAGAATTCAGTAACAAGACTGTATTTTAAGAGCAGTGATAACTTAGGATTCTGTGTAAGATTTGTGCATTGGAAAGGGAAGTAGTGAAATATGCTAATTCAAGACTCTGCTAATCACTGTAGCATTTACTTGGAAAAAAAATTCCTCTTTTACCCTCAGATTTGGCTTGGAGCCTAATGGGATGGTTCATTTTTCTTCAGGGCATTAGGTAAAGGCTACTCCTAGCCACAAGATGCTGGACTTGATCTGATGTGGCAAGTCCTACCTTCTTGGAAGTAATACATAACTCTGGAACTAATGTAAAAACTTGGCACAAGAATTACAGCAGCTTTTGTTATCTCCACAAATATCACAATTAATCACTTAATGTAAATTGTCCTCACAGAAGGCATTTGCCTGGGATACCATCTTGTTTTTTAAATGCTACTTTCTTGCTCTCACATAAAAGAGAGATTATATCATTTAAAAGTTACTCGAGATTTATTATTAGATCTCCAGCTTTGTTTAAGAGCTTTTCCAGAGGCAAAATGGTATTTCCTTTCTCTAAAAGACAGAAAAAGGGGTGAGGGAGTTTCTCCTGATGAACTGAATACTTGGAATACTTGCATAAAATGGCAGAGTATGTGGCAGATCACCTAGTGTGTGTTTAAAAAGAAAACAGGATTGTTTCAATACTAAAACCAAATATGGCAATACAGGATATGGATAAGTTTGAAGAATCTGAGTTGTCATCTAACAACCATATGCAGGGAAGTGATTAGGTCTGTTACTCAATTTGTTTTCCTCGGCATTGAAACGACTTCATCTAACCCTCGTGACCTGCTGCAAAATTCTTTCCTCTCTAAAGAAAAGGTTTATGGTGGCAAATGATGTTTATTTTATTTTGTAAAAAGAAATTACTATGTACTTTTGTGTATACACTGAACAACCTCTAGACATCTTTGAGAATTAACTCGCAACTGTTCTCTACAGTGTGTCTTCTTAGGCGCTGGGCAGTGATGTGACTTTGTGTTTGTTTCCTTCGCAGTCCTTCCCCTTCCCTTCCTCATAGGAAGCAGAAGGCCACCCTGGGCCTGAGCTGTTGCTGTCACAGACCTCCAGCCCCACAGCCTTGGCATGCTGGCTCCTCTGACCCTGTGTGCTGTGTGCTTGTGCTTTCATCTCTCATTCTTTCTAAGTTCCTGCCTACTACTGTGGGAGAGAGTTAACTGTAAACAGCTGTAATTAAATCATACTCATAAAAACTATTTTCTTATACTCTACTTTATGCTTTTGGTATTGTCAATATTTAAAAATTAAATGGTCTTTGATAATGGATCAATAAAAAAAAAGAAAAAGAAAACAGGAATTTATTATTTTCAAAGGCCTAATGGATTCTTTATTAATACAATCAATTGGTTAGGGAGACATAAAGAATAAAGTAACTTTTAAGTTAGTGTGTGTGTGTGCATGTGTGTATTTTAAAGAAAGACTTCTCATTTGTAATAAAAATATTGATGATAAGCATGTGCTGAGCTAAACTACACTAAGAAGTCTGGAGACAATAACTTAGAGGAAACATGGTGTATGTTAAAGAAGAGTGATAATCCATAGTTATGGTGAATTAGAGTTTAAGTTGTAATACAAGATATATTTTGTTTTTTTATATGCAGATGACAATTTTTGGGGTTCTGTTTAAATTTTGGCCACAGTTCTGTGAGTTTAGGAAGAACTTAACTGATGAAAAGATTAAGAGTGTTTTAGAGAGAAGACAAGAATACAATAAGCAGAAAAAGAAAATGTCAGAGTTAGACGAAGAAAAATTTGGAAAGGTAAGACAAAATTCATTCTAGATGTAATCAAGCTTTTCTAAAAGATAAGGTGACATGTGTAAATTTACAGAAGAACTTGGACTGGGGAAATGTACAGAAAAGTTCTTGAATACAGATCAAATGACTTTTAAACCCTTCATTCACAGGTTTCAGACGTGTTTCGGAATTCCTCCAAATTCATATCAGATGTAGTCTCTTCTTTTGAAAGCTTTCTCGACACCGATAGGCAACACCAGCAACTTCTAGCCACTGAAGTAGTGTGTGCATGTGTTTGTGTGAGTGTATTGCATGTGTATGCGGTGTGTGCAGGCGTGGAGGGGGCAGTGCCTGACCCTGTGCCCAGGCGTAGGCCAGAAGAGGAACTCAGGTCTCTGCTCTATCACTTTCTGCCTTAGTCCTTTGAGAGAAGGTCTCTCATTAAGCCTGGAACTGGGTTGGCCCAGTGATTCTACTGTCTCTACCCCAACAGCACTAGAGTTACAGGGTCTGAGGCCACCATGGCTTTTATTACCTGAACTCAGGTCCTTATGCTTGTATAGCAAGTGCTGGTATCCACTGAGCCATCTCCAATCCCTCTTCCTTCTTAAAAAGCATATTGTTTATTGTCCTGCAATATAGGAATGGCTTTTATAAATGGACATAATCCGGGGGCTGGAGGGATGGCCTAGCGGTTAAGAGCGCCGACCGCTCTTGCAGAGGACCCGGGTTCGATCCCCAGCACCCACATGGCGGCTGAGAACCGTCTGTGACTCCAGTTCCAGGAGAACTCCAGTTCCAGGGGAATTGAGACCCTCTTCTGACCTCCGCGGCATCGCACGACACGGGTGCGCAGACCTGCATGCAGACAATACATTCATACACATAAAAATAAATAAATAAATAAAATTAAAAAAAAAAAACAAAATAAATGGACATAATCCGAACTAATGACCTTTAGTTAACCCCAGCAAAACTATGTGCCCTTATGTTTGGTGGCCTGGGCACCTGATCTTGTTCCCTTGGCAACCACAGTTTGGTACTCTGCCCAAAAAGATAATGATCCATGAATGTGGGTATGCTTGAGAATTAAGGATTGGGAAGGACAATTGACCTTGGATGAATGAGATATTCTAGAACTAGGGATAAAAAGACCAGATGGTCTGTTAAGATTTGGGATGGAGCCAAGCTTGTATTTCCCCAACTGAAGCTGCAGAAGCCCCTTTGAATAAAACTATGGGTGGGGCCCGCCTAGGGACACAGTTACAGAAACAAAGTTCAAGAGAAAGTTCCATCAGCACAGGAACAGGAGCAGGTGGTTCCAAGAGATATTTGGGAGAATGACTATCCTCTGAATTGGACCCTTATAGCTAAAAATGAAAAAAAAAACTGAGAGAAAGATGCAGGACAGTTATGGCAGAATGCATGATCTGGGATGGAGTGGGGGTGGGGGGGAGGGAAAGGAAAATAAGCCTGAACTGAATTGGAAAAATGTATGAAATGCACAAAGCATCAATAAAAACTAATTTAAAAAAAAAAATTAAATTTGAGCCAGGCTTTTTTTCAGGTAATTATTTTGGTGTAGTAATGGCACACTGATGTAAGTGTATGGAGCTGCCATGCTTGCTGGAGAGAGGTCATCAAATGTAGTATCTGCCTTATCCTTCATTCTTCCTAAGTGCTTGTTCTGTCTTCCAGCACCTGCTCAATTGGAAATCATTGCTTAGCAACTAATTTAGGGATGAATGAGCAAGTCATCTATGCAGGGGCAGCTCTCACAATTAAAGAATGACATATTTATTTTTAAATATGAGTCATAAGTTGATAAGAGTCAGTGTGCCTCTATTTTTCCAGAAAATCCTAGTTGTATGTTAATATCAAATGTCCTTGATTCATCTTATTTGTGCCTGGCTCTTAACTGGGAACTGTTAACAAGGCTAGGGGCAAATATTGACAGTTAAATATCCAAAAGGAGATAAATGTTTGGATATTCTTTTAAAACATTTCTTTCATTGTGA
The DNA here is from genome assembly GCA_009823505.1 of Rhizomys pruinosus. NCBI lineage: Eukaryota > Metazoa > Chordata > Mammalia > Rodentia > Spalacidae > Rhizomys > Rhizomys pruinosus. Next base: position 692,135 of record VZQC01008018.1, read on the forward strand.
GATGTGGTCTTGCTGGGTTGCTGAGGCTGGTCACAGACTTGGGGTTCCATTTCTACAGCCTTGTCCTCCCAGATGTCTTGGACAACAGATGCATACTACCGTACCCAGCTAATTTAATTTTTTCATTTTTGTTATTGTTCGTGTGTGTATGATGTTGGGGTGTGCATGACACTCTGTGTGTGGAGAGGTGAGAGGACAACTTGATAGAGCTCGTGCTCTCCTTCTGTTTTCTTCAAGGAAAGACTTAATCTACATATTTCTTTATGTATTATCTGTTTATTTGGGGGGGGGGGCACATGCATGCCACAACATGTGTGTGGAAATCCAAGGACGACTTGTGGTAGTAAGTTCTCTCTTTCCATTGTGTGGATCCCAAGGGCCAGATCCAGGTCAAGCTGCCTTCTGGGCTGTCTTGTTGGCCCACTCCTTCCACTTCGACATGGGTTCTCTAGAGATCAAACTTGAATCGCCAAGGCTTACGTGGCAAGTGTCTATGTAAGTCATCCTGCCTGTCCTAAGCTACTTTTATCTTTATGTGTATGTGTTTGTGCCTGAGTGTGTGTATGTCTGTCTGTATGTGCACATTGTGAATGCAGGAGCCCTAGGAGGTCAAAAGAGAAAAGAAGGCATCATCTGGCCATCCAGGTGGTCACCAGCCGCCATGTTTGTGCTGTAGACAAAACCTGGGTCCTCTGCAATGGCAAGTGCTCTTGACTGCTGAGCCATCTCTCCAACCCTCCCCCAGCTACTTTTAAATGCTCTTATTACATATGAAAAATATAATAGTATCACATATGAATAACTGCGGATTTTACTCTTGTATTTCTTTTTATGGAAAATATAAGTAAGACCAATAGTAGCAGAGCTTGTTTCAGAATTTTATTGTCACTGAAGGTGGATGAGCAAGTTCTAGAAAAGTGAACACAGGAAACCTGTGACTTTATGTCAGAAGAATGTATCCTGAAAAAAATGTTATTTTGCAATATATGGACTTCCCTGTGGTATGACTCTTAACTCTAAATGTCAATTTCATTTATCTACTAATACTGTTTAGTTTATATAACTGAGGGGAGATTCATTGGCCAGATGTGTACTGAAGATTGTACAGGCTCTCCAGCCATGTAACTGTAATGTACTATTTGCTCATTTTATTTTATTATTTTATTTTATTTTTATTTATTCTTGGAAGTGTATGAATGTACTGTCTGCATGTAGGTTTGTGCACCCGTGTCGTGCAATGCTGCGGAGGTCAGAAGAGGGCTTCAGATTCCCCTGGAACTGGATTTAAGACAGTTCTCAGCAGCCATGTGGGTGCTGGGGATCGGACCCGGGCCCTCTACAAGAGCAGTCAGTGCTCTTAACTGCTAGGCCATCTCTCCAGCCCCCAATTTGCTCATTTTAGACAGTACTGCATAGTAGGGACTTCCTTAGCAGGACAACTTGGCTTAAGCAAACCAATTCACTTCCCCATATATATATATATTTTCAGTAAATGGAGATAATTATATCACTTCTATCACAGAGTGTGAAGTTAAAAAAATATGTGCAGGACAATAAATGTCATGAAGGAAATATTAGTGATATTAACAGTAGTAGCAACCTGGGTGTGGTGGCACACACCTTTAATCCCAGCACTCAGGAGGCAGAGGCAGGTGGATCTGTGAGATCCAGGCCAGCCTGGGGCTATAGGGAGACCATTTCTCAGAAAGCAAGCAAACAAACAAAAATCCAGGAGCAGTAATTGTTCTTCATATTAGAAATGGTATCAATTATATGTTCTATTTTCATTCTTGGAATTAAAGAGAGTTGGATAGTCTGAAGAAAGATAGGAGTATGAAGATCTTTAGAAAAACGTTCTGTTTAATTTAATGTCTAGTTTAATACTTTGTAACAACAATCAACTTAATTAACAAAAGATCATAGTTATGTAACTAAACAAAAATTTTAAACTCTTAGGGCTGGGGAGATAGATTGATCAGTAAAATTCTTGTTGGGCAAATGTAACTACTTGAGTTTGACCCCAAAAACCCATATAAAAAAGTCAGATTGGGGGGGGCTGGAGAGATGGCTCAGCAGTTAAGAGCACCAACTGCTCTTGCAGAGGACCTGGGTTTGATTCCCAGCACCCACATGGCGGCTAAGAACCGTCTTTGACTCCAGTTCCAGGGGAATCCGACACCCTCTTCTGACCTTCACAGCATTGCACGACAAGGGTGCACCTACTTGCATGCAGACAGTACATTCATACACATAAAATAACTTTTTAAAAAGTCAGGCATGCCTTTAAAGTATCCCATAGATTTTTTTGTGTTGTATTGTCATTTTTGTTTAGTTCCACGAATGTTTTTATTTCTTTCTTTATTTCTTCTTGACCCATTCATTATTCAGGAGTGTGTTGTTTAGTCTCCATGTGTTCTTGTAGATAGTAGAGCTTATTCTGGTGTTGATATTGAACTTTATTGCACTGTAGTCTGATAGAATGCAGGAAATTATTTCAATCCTTTTGTATTTGTAGAGGCTTTTTTGTGTCCCAGTATGTGGTCAATTTTGGAGAATGTTCCATGGGGTGTTGAGTAGAAAGTGTATTCTCTGGTGTTTGGGTGGAATATTCGGTAGATATCTGTGAGGTCCATTTGGTGTATTGTATTGTTCAGTTCAGATGTCTCTCTGTTGATTCTTTGTCTGACAGTTGCCCTACCTAATGGGTTTAGTGGGGTATTGAAATCCCCCACATTCATGAAAACACACACACAATTTTTTGAATATATATATATGTATATATATATTGTACAAGATTATGTTACAAATCAAATCTAGACCCATGTCCCCCTCCCTACCTCCCCACCCCACCAGACCTCATGCATTGTGCAAACATGTTTTTCATTTTTTTCTTCATTTCATTTCTTTCAGTTCTTTTCTGTTGTTGTTGTCGTTTCCAATATGCATCACTACCAACTACTTGGACAAAAGCTCAAGGAGCCCTGCACAAGAAATACTTATAACTAGGTAATTGGCGCTAGCATCCACAGATGAGGGATACTAATCATCATTTGTTTTTCTGGGACTGTGTTACTTCACTTAACATAATATCTTCTAATTCCATCCATTTATCTGCAAAGTTCATGATGTCATCTTTCTTTACTGCTCCATAGAACTCCATAGTGTAGATGTACCACATTTTCTCTATCCACTCATCAGTTGAGATGCTCTTGGGTTGGTTCCAGCTTTTTGCTATTGTGAACAGAGCTGCAATAAATATGGCTGTGCATGTATCTCTGTGGTAAGATGAGTCTTGTGGGTATATACCCAGGAGTGGTATGACTGGATCGGGTGGTAAGCTCATTTTGAGTCTTCGAAGGGTTCACCACACTGTTTTCCATAGTGGCTGTACAAGTTTACATTCCCACCAGCAGTGGATGAGTGTTCCCCTTTCCCCACAACCTCTCCAGCACTTGGTATCATTTGTTTTCTTGATCCTAGCCAGTCTTATTGGAGTGAGATGATATCTTAAAGTGGTTTTAATTTGCATTTCCTTAATTATTAGTGACGTTGAACACTTTTTAAGGTGTTTCTCAGCCATCTCTAATTCCTTACTTGGAAAGACTCTGTTCAGCTCTTTGCTCCATCTTTTGAGTGATTCATTTGTTATCTTTCTTCTTTATTTTTGAGTAGTTTATATATTCTGGAAATCAATGCTTTGACGGATGTGTCTGCGGTGAAGGTTTCCTCCCACTTTGTGGGTTTTCTCTTCACTTCCTTGATTGTTTCTTTTGATGTACAGAAGCTTTTGAGTTTAATGAGGTCCCATTTGTCAATTGTCTTATTTCTTGTGCAGCTGCTGTCTGATTTAGGAAGTCTTTTCCTATGCCTATATCTTGTAGTCTACTGCCAACTTTTTCTTCTATCACCTTCAGAGTTTGGGGTTTCACGTTGAGGTCTTTAATCCATTTGGAGTTGACTTTTGTATAGGGCAAGAGGTAGGGGTTTAATTTCATTCTTCTACAAGTGGTGATTCAGTTTTGCCAACACCACTTGCTGAAGATGCTGTCTTTTCTCCATTGTTTCTTCTTGGCCCCCTCATCAAATATGAGATGGCTGAAATTGTATGTCCTTAAGTTTGAATCTTCAGTTTTGTTCCATTGGTCAACGGGTCTGTTTTTGTGCAAGTACCAAGCTGTTTTTATGACTATAGCCCTGTGATATAGTTTGAAATCTGGTATATAGATTCCCCCCTGTATTGCTCTTTTCACTCAGGGTTGCTTTGGCTATTCAGGGTCTTTTGTTTTTCCATATGAAATTAAGGACTTTTTTTTCCCAAGCCTGTGAAGAAACTCTTGGGGATTTTAATTGGGATAGTGTTGAATCTGTATATTAGTTTGTGTAGAATGGACATTTTTTTTCATTTTTTTATTATTTTTTTATGTGTATGAGTGTACTGTCTGCATGTAGGTTGGTGCACCTGTGTCGTGCAATGCCTTGGAGATCAGAAGAGGGCATCAGATTCCCCTGGAACTGGAGTTAAAGATGGTTCTCAGCTGCCATGTNTGTTTTGGCTATTCGGGGTCTTTTGTTTTTCCAAATGAAGTTAAGGACTTTTGCTTCCAAGCCTGTGAAGAAACTCTTGGGGATTTTGATTGGGATTGCATCAAATCTATACAAGAGTTTCAGTAGAATGGACATTTTTACAATGTTAACTTTCCCAATCCATGAGCATGGGAGGTTTTTCCATCTTCTGATGTCTTCTTCAAATTCTTTCTTTAAAGGTTTAAAATTTTTTTTGTAGAGATCTTTGGTGTCTTTGGTTAGGTTTATTCCTAGGTATCTTATTGTTTTTGAGGCTATTGTGAGTGGGAAGGTTTCCTTGTAGTCCTTCTTCAGTTGCTTGTTGTTGCCATAAAAGCTACTGATTTGTCTAGGTTAATTTTGTATCCTGCCACTTTACTGAAACTCTTAATCATTTCTAGGTGCTTTCTAGTGGAGTTTTTAGCGTCCCTTAGGTAAACAATATATCATCAGCAAAAAGGGATAGCTTGACTTCCTCTTTTCCAGTTAGTACTTCTTTAATTTTCTTTTCTTGCCTTATTGCCCTAGCAAGTGTTTCATGCACTATATTGAAGGGGAGTGGTGACAGGGGGCAGCCTTACTGAGTTCCTACCTTTAAAGGGAATGCTTCTGCTCTTCTCCATTTAAAATGATGTTGGCTGTGGGTTTCCTGAATATGGCTTTGATTACATTGAGGAATTATCCCTCCAATCCAATTCCCTCTAGGACTTTAACCATGAAGGGATGCTGGATTTTGTTGAAGGCTTTTTCTGCATCAATTGAGATGATCATGTGGTTTTTGTCTTTCAGTCCATTTATGTGTTTTATGATATTTATTGATTTTCGTATGTTGAACCATCCCTACATCTCTGGTATGAAGCTAACGTGGTCATGGTGAATGATCTTCTTGATGTGGGTCTGTATGCAATTTGCCAGTATCCCGTTTGGAATTTTTGCATCTGTGTTCCTTAATGAGATGGGTCTATAGTGCTCCTTTTTGGTTGTATCTTTGCCTGGTTTTGGTAATAGAGTGATGCTGGCTTCATAGAAGGAATTTGGGAGAATTCCCTCTGTTTGTATCCTTCTAAACAACTTGAGTAATAATGGTTGTAAGTCTTTTTGAAATGTTTTATAGAATTTTGCTGTGAAACTATCTGGGCCTGGGCTCTTTTTAGTTGGGAGGTTTCTTATTACATCTTCAGTTTCTTCATATATTTTGGGTCTATTTAAGCTGTCGATCTCTTCTTGGTTAAGCTTTGGTGATTCCCAGGATTTCCGATATTCATCCATTTCTTCTAGGTTTTCAAACTTGGTAGAGTATAGGGTTTTTAAGTATTCCCAGATGATTGTCTGGGTATAGTAACCTGGGTTGGCATCTATTGTCCTTTAACACTGGGAATGCTTTGCTCCACATTCTTCTTGCTTTCATAGTTTGCATTGAGAAGTCAGTTGTGATTCTGATAGGTTTCCCCTTATAGGTCACTTGTTGTTTTTCTCTTGTGGCTTTAAGGATTTTGTCTTTGTTTTGGGTGTCTAGCATTTTAACTATGATGTGGTGTGGAGAGTTTCTTTTCTGATCTTGTCTGTTTGGAGTTCTATGTGCTTCTTGTATTTGTATTGGTTTGTCTTTTTTTTTAGTTTGGGGAAGTTTTCATCTATTATTCTGTTGAAGATCTGATCAATACCATTCTCTTGGGATTCTTCTCCTTCCTCTATTCCTATGATGCAGAGGTTTGATCTTTTCATAGTGTCCCATATTTCCTGGTTGTTCCACTTTTGTGTATTTAAAATTTTTTCATAATCTATACTTGAGGTTTTTATTTGTTCTATGTTATCTTCCAGGTCTGATAGTCTTTGTTCTGCTTCCTCCATTCTATTTCTGAGGCTTTTTCCATTCCTTTCCTTTTGATTGGATGAGTGTTTGATTTCCTTTTTCATTTTATCCTGTGATTTCTTTAGTATTTCCACTTCCTTTTGGAGCTTCTCAATCTCTTCTTGTAGGTCCTTGCTTTGCTGGTTGGTTTCCTTTTAAAGTGTTTCTACTTCCTTTTGTAGTTTGTCATTGTCTCCCTCTAGTTCTTTCTGGCGTTTGTCATCCTCTCCCTTCTTTCCAAAGTTTGTCATTCTCTCCCTCTAGGTCCTTCTTGAGTTTTTCATTCTCTCTCCTTAGTTCTCTGACTTGTTCTTTATATTCTTTGATTTCTCTGAATATGTCTGCAATTGTTCCTCTAAGATCAGTGTCTTGGGTCACCCCCAGGGGGATCCCACTGTAGGAATCTCCCACAGGGTTGGTAGAGCTTGTTGTGGTCTTCACTGTGTTGAAGGCTTGCTTTGCTTGCCTCCTTCAGATGCCTTCCCCCCCCCCCCCCGTTTATGGAGTGTTGACTTGTCTAGGTTTCAGGCTTTCAATTTTGTTGATATATTAGAAGTCTAACTCACTGCTCTTCCCTTTCTGTTCTGAAGGTTCTGCAAAAAATCCACTTGGACATTTCCTCAGCAATTTCAGTTGGGCGTGGGGGTGGGGGGGTGGGGAGGATATGCCTAGCTACTCTGTGCTTCAGATGGTCCTGGGAAGTTCCTGATCTAAGCTCTGTGCACTCAAGTCTCACAGTGGCAACAGGCCCACCTTTAATACCAGCTAGCAGGGCGACTCCACCCAGACAGCCACACAAGACAATGATTTAATTATCCAACAAACCAATGAAACAATTATCCAACAACCCAGAGGTAGAATTATCCAACAAACTGCCTGGCTGAAGCACCCAGCTCCTACCTGTGCTTCAGGTGGTCCTGGGAAGTCCCTGATCTAAGCTCTGTGCACTCTGAACTTTAAAACGTTATTAAAACAAGGTTAAAAAACAAACTGGGTAACATATAAAGTATAAAAATGAATCACGGAAAACATAAATACTCTTAACAGGAGTTTGGGCAAGGATATTTGCAGGCAATTCACAAAATAAATGCAAATAAAAGCATCAGAAAACATTTAACCAAAGTCACAAACACTGGCAAAGAAAAAAAATAGCAATAAGTTAAATGTTGGAGGAAAAGGTCTACAAGTATAACAGGAGAAAGGAGTAAAATAGCACTTCTTTCTGAAAGGCAGCTTGACAAAACATTGCAACAAACACCTGAGTGCCTCCTATGTGAGAGACACTGTTCTGTAAATAAACATATTTTGGTAAGGAATGAAAAGGCTTTGCTGACATTCCAGCTCTATAGTTCTACATATTGGAATATTTTCACAAAATATTTGCATGTAAAACATACTTTGATTCCTTTGTATGAAATATATGCAATAAAATGGAATATTAAAATTATGGAGGATAATTTTATGACCGTACATTTTTCCTAGTGAAGTGTGGATATATACTCACAAAAAATGCTTATAGTCTTTTGGTGCTTGGATTTTTATATTCAACTTCATGATTTATCTCATTTTTAAATGTTTTTATATCACTATGAAAAAAAATCAAAGATCAAAGTGATAGGAGCTTGAAACTTCAAGTGTAGTAATAACTACGAAATAGTTTCTAATATGATGTTATGCCCTTCTACCATAGCATTATCTCCTTTTTGGAATAATTTAATTTCATGTCCTTACAGATTGGAATCAGAAACTATACGAGTACTACAGGGTCTATCACCAAACCTGCTTTAGCCACTGATTCCTTCATGGACCTGCAGGCCTATGGCCGACAGGTAAGCAAACAAGAGGATGCCAGTCCCATGTCCTCTGGAGCACAGATTATGCATACAGTGATTCAGTCACTGGTCAGCACTAGGTTGTGTTTGAAAACAGGCTGAAGGAACTGCAATGGCACAGTGGGTCGCTGGAAAACGGGCTGAAGTGGTCATGCTAGAGAGATGGGAAGTGAACGCCCTCCAGCCTTCAGAGAACATTCAGATTTCACCTCATCATTGGCAATAGAACCAATGAAAATCTTGTTTGACTTTTGTTGTTGTTTTCTTTTCTTGTTTTATTTTGTTTCCCAAAGGGTGATGAAGATTGAAATTCAGGCCCTCATACTTGCTAGGCAAATGCTTTGCCACTGAGCCACTTCCTTAGTTCAGAAAATAGTTTCTTACAGAAGCTGAAATGCAAATCCTATTGGAAAAAAATATGAATTTGACAGCTATAGTAGAATGAGGCAGAATGGTGGATGCACCTAGATGTTACATTCTTCATGTAGGAGGTGACTGAAGAATACAAATGCTTAGTCTCAATTTCTTAATTATTTGTAGTGGTTATAAATTAGTATATAACCACCAAATAATGTATTTACATTTTTATATTTACAACTCTCATCTTAATGTCAGTTCTCCGAAATTTCATTAGTTTAATTTGTTCAATTTTTATGACTTGTATTAAAAATGTATGCATCTTAGCTGGGCATGGTAGTGCACACCTATAATCCCACCACTCCTGAGGCAGGCAGATCTCTGTGAGTTCAAGCCAAGCCTGGTGTATACAGTGAGTTCCAGGCCAGCTGGAGCTACAGGGATACCCTGTCTCAAAAGCCAAAAAACAAAAAGTATTCATTTTAAGACAATACCAACTCACAAAACAATCTTTTCTGTATTAGGAATATTAAGTTGAGTTACCCAACTGAGACAACCAATAGACTATAAAACTATCATTGAGAGAAATGGCCAATTTTGTGGAAGCATGTACTGAAAGAGATATATCTTAAAGTATATATGACACCCAAAACATTCATTAGCAAGTAATTAGCATTAGGTTTCACACAGCGCAGATATAAAGGAGGGAATGTGGACATAGAGAATGGGGTTTAATTTTTACTCTGTCCTTATAAATCAATATCACTTTGATACTGAAAAGTAAGCATTTAATCTCCTTTGAGCCTGATTCTTTATCTGGTAAAAAGAGAAAGGGAGAGGATGGTGGTGGTGGCGCGGTCGATAATAACCACATCTCGTCACATAGCTGAAGATTTTTGTATGAAACTGAAAAGCTGATGGAAATCTAAAGGGTTTTTATAAATTCACTTGTGATTTTCTGTTTATTATTGCTTTTTAAATATACATGTTGTTACTCTAAAAAGTTAGTTAATAACAATACACTGGCCTTTGCAATGTAGATATTTTGTATATGTGTTTGTTTCAGAAGAAAAACCTTGTATATAAAGCACTTTAATCTCAGTTAAATTATCCTCCCCACCCAAATCCTTGGATAGTTCTTAACTCCATGAATTCTTAATCATATTGAGTGAAAGTGATTTAGTAATGTAACTGCTACTGTGTCTATAAGATTCTGTGACATAGAGTGACATAGGTTCACCAGCGACAGCTTCCTCCTCACCCAATGAGAGAATTTACACCTTTAGGTCAAAACTTCAAAAAGAAATGCTATAAATATTATGAAAGTGAAGTAAGGTAGATTGATAATAATCTGTGGTACCCAGTTTAAAAAATTAAAATGTATAAATTCACTTTGTAAAAATCCGTATCATTCCAAGTATATTGTAGGTATACTTTCCCATTTTGTTTTGTTTTATTTTTTTGAAACAGAGTATCAATATGTAGCCTAGACTAGCATGAGCCTTACTGTGTAACCCCAGCTAGCCTCAAATTTATGGTAATCTGTCAGGGGTGATAGCACATGCTTTTAATCCCAGTACTCAGGAGGCAGAGGTAGGTGGATCTCTTGAGTTCAAGCCCAGTCTGGCCTAGTAGTGAGTTCCAGGCTAGCCAGTGATACATAGCGATACCTTACCTCAAAAAATAATAATAAAATAAGCAAAACATAAGCTTCAGTCTTCTTAGTACTGGGATTATAGGCATGAGCCACCATGCTTGATTAAAATACACTTTTCTCGATATGTGTTATATGTCAATAAAAAGTTTAAAGGAATAATAAGATTTATTTTAGCTTCAGTTTATTTCCTGAAACAAAATTAAGTTTGGAAACTTTTCTTTTCAGTCAACCTGGTGTTACTCAAAGTATGTAGAAGCCTTAGAACAGGAGAGAATTCTTAAAATCCAAGAAGAAGTGGAAAGGAAAATGTTCACAGGTAACTTCTGTTTGTGTGTGCAGAGGCTTGCCTGTCGTCTCAGATTCAGGCACTGTGGCCAAGGCCTCCCTGCTTCATGGTTTCTCTTCTCTCTTTTATCTCTGGGCAGGCACTGGATCTTTCACAAGTGTGTTTACGCCTTCCACTGCTTCCACTATGTCTTTGGGGAGGAATTTGTCTCTCCACAGCATGGGGAGTCAGTTTGCAGTTGGAGTCTCTCTCCAGTTTTTTTCTCTTTTCTACTGCTTTAACTAACCTAGAATACGCAGGCCCTGACCTCTAACCACCACCACCTCTCTCACCCTTATGTTAAGAGGACGTCTGCCCCATTTCCCTTTGTCCTGGAGTCTTTCCTCTGCTGAGGAGGAAAGATAAAGACGCACACCTAACACTTTCCCCTCTTCTAGACTGACGACATTCCTGGCAGCTTCATGGCCTTCTGCTGACAGGTGCAAGGTAAGAGACTCTCTTTAACACACAGCCTCACACATGGCATATTACACAGACCTAAATTACATGCACATGTGTACATACTACATGCCATCTGTGCCCCACTAACAAATCGAAGGGTAGGAGCAGCTTGTGTTCTGATTGGGTGGTGCAGTCTCCCGAGAAGTTATTCCTCTGGGGAGAACTACTTCTGTTTGCCACGTATCAGTTCTCTTCCATAAACAACCAGGCCGGAAAAATGGGCCCTAGCTCAGTTTTCCTTCCTAAGCTTTTCTAAGCTGAGTCCTCTCCTGTACAGATACTGATGTACCCATCGAATCCTGATTGGTAGCTATCATTAGAATTTTTTTTTTTTTTTTGGTCTTTTTGAGACAGGGTCTCCCTGTAGCCCTAGCTGTCCTGGAACTCACTCTGTAGACCAGGCTGGCCTTGAACTCACAAAGATCCGCCTGCCTCTGCCTCCCAAGTGCTAGGATTAAAGGCGTGCACCACCACGCCTGGCAAAATTTAACAAGCATTGTGCAAAGCATGCAGTACACGTGGCCAGATGCATGAAGATATCAGCCGGAGCCCCTTCTCCTGTCGTCCTGCAGATTAGGGTTTGCTCTCTCACAATCCTTATTTATTCTTTTTTTTTTTTTTTTTTTTTTGGCTTCTAGAAGGGCTTGATGAGTCAGTCTTAATGTTCTTAGCCTGCTTATCTTTCTTTTCCCTTCTAGTTCAGCCTAGACACTACACCCTCTTCTAATTTCCCTATCTCTTAGGTTAACTTCATAATGTCCGAACATTTAGGATACCGCTTTTATTTTGTTCTACAAAAAGCTCTTTTAAATTTTTTATTATTTTTGTCTTAGATTTATTTTTATACACCTTTGATACTTTTTTTTCTTTTGCAGGAATTAAATCAAATTTAACTGACATGAGATACTCAAGTAATCAATTTTTAGATGGTCTGTATCACCTTAGAATACTATGTACTATATAGGTTAAAAGAATTAAAATGTTTTGTGTCTTGCAATCCTTAAAGGAAAAAATATTCCCCTAGTGTACTCTTTCAACAAATATTTCTTGCACATTTACCATGTCTACTTAGCAGATATATTCACTAGTAATAAGGGGATGCGACTTTTCCTAGCATAAATTAACCCAAAGCATGAAGGGAAGAGACTTCCACCTCCATCTGCAGCTGTGCTTGAACTAAAGTAGTGAATTTTTCATGGTAGTATGTACAAGACTTACATGGCATGGGCTAGCACTGCAGGCCCGTGGGCCCGCTCCCTGTAAACCTGTCCAGTTGTTCATGGAAGGCACTCAGGCATCTCCACCGTTACCAGACACCAGGTGATTTTGATGTAGGGTTTCACTATTGACCACTCTGAGGCAAACTGTTAAAGTATCAGGTAAAGGCCCTCTTATTAGCTGGGACTACATTTGTGGCAAAAGGAACCCAGAGATGCTTGTTCTTGGAGGGAAAGGAGAATATATATTTAAGAGAAGACCTTGGAGGTCCTAGGACAATAACCTTGATTACGGGGTGGAAACAATATCCTTCAGTCTTACACAATCTCAGAAGATATTTTCAAAGTTTAAACTGTCATTTGAAATTCTCTAGTAGTTAGAAATTTTAAATGAGTAAAGCATTAGAAGAAACATTTGAGATCATTTTTCTCTAAAGCAGTGACTTTTGCTTTTTGAATGGGGGTCTTGCTGTGTCATTCAGACTGGAACTGACCCCACGATTTTCCTGCCTCAGCCTATAGCTGAGATTACCAGACAATGTGTGTGTGCTCCACCATGAGTAGCTGGATAAGAAGTCATTGGTCCTGCTGGACGTGGTGGTGCGCACGCCTTTGATCCCAGCACTTGGGAGGCAGAGGCAGGCAGATCTCTGTGAGTTCAAGGCCAGCCTGGTCTACATAGCAAGCTCCAGGCCAGCTGGGACTAAAGGGAGGCCCTGTCTCAAAAAGACCCCCCCCCACAAAAAATCCGGTAATTGGTCCTAATTGGTCCTATACTTACCTGTGTTCCACAGTGCCTCCAGGTCCTACAGTAGCCAAGGAGTTGCCACCGCATTTCAAAAACTCCAAAAGAGCACTGGGTCTTGTTGTTGTTGTTGTTGTTGTTGTTGTTGTTTTGTTTTGTTTTGTTTTGTTTTGTTTTTTGTTTTCTACTCTTGTTCTACCTTCTCTGATTTTAATTGAGCTGCGTGGTGTGTGTGTGCGTGTGTGTTCATGTGTATGTGCACGTGTTCATGTGTGTGCACGTGTGTTCATGTGTATGTGCGTGTCTGGTGCTTCAATTTTCTATCCTCCCAAGTATATCAGTTATAGAGCTTTTATCCACATGGTGGGTGAGAACCGTCTTTAACACCAGTTCCAGGGGAATCCGACGCCCTCTTCTGACTTCCACAGCATTGCATGACACGGGCGCACCAACCTACATGCAGACAGTACACTCAGACACATAAAAAATAAGAAATAAAAAAAAAGAAAAAAGAAAAAACAATTGCTCTGACTTCCCCAGACTCTTCAATATTCATTCCAACTAACAAAAGCCCACTTTCCAAGCACTCCGTGGTGCTCCGTGGATAGTGCGAGCTGCTCAGTCCTGCCAGCTCCTCTGGGTCCCGTTCATCTCACCCCTGCTCTGTCACTGACTCCACTGCTGCTAGCTCTGTTAGAAGCAAGCTGCTACCTGTAGATAATTAAGAACAAGACAGGAGACTAATTACCCCGTCCTCGCACACTCCCTCCCTCATGGTCTTCCTTCCTTTATGTGAATAACGGTTTCTAACCTTCTCTTGGAAGAATTTCTTTTAACATTTCTTGCAAGGCAGGTCTGTTTGAGACTAAGTTCTAATTTTTGTCTTCCTTCTTTATTTTTCCTTCCCTTGAGCAAGATAATTACAAAGATACCAAAGTGTAGGTTATTGGGTATTTTCTTCCAGTGCTTCACGTATCTCATTCCACTCTCTCCTTGCTCATGTGGCTTCTGAAGAGCTGGGTCTCCTTGTTCCTCCACACGGACACATTCCACCCCTTTCTCCGTGGCTACTTTCAAGGTTTTCTCTTTGACTTTGGTTTTCTGCAGTTTGAATAGTTCATATATACGTGTATATTTTTGCATGTTTTTCTTGTATGCTAGCTTCTAAACTTCCTGTATCTGTAGTTTGGTATCTATCATTCATTTTGGAAAGATTTGTCATTATCATATCAAGTGTTTCTTCCCATCCTTTCCTTTCTTCCCTCTGATATTCCTATTCTACTTATCAACACCTCTTGCTGTTGTCCCTCAGTGTTGAAACTCTGTTCTTTGCTCTCTTTGCATTTCAGCCTTGGAAGCTTCTACTCACCTGTCTCTGAGCAGTGTTTGAAGCACTCTCAATGCTTCTTTCCTAGACAGCATCTCCCTAGTCTGTTGATACAGACTTCATTTCTGTTAGATTGTTTATATCTAGTATTTTCACTTGATTCTTCTTTGGGAATTTTCTCATCTATTCTTGCATTACTTTCCCATTATTGTCTATTCTCTACTTAAAAAAAATTTTTTTTTATTTATTCTTGTATGTGTATGAATGTATTGTCTGTATGCAGGTCTGTGCACCTGTGTCGTGCAATGCCTTGGAGGTCAGAAGAGGGTGTTGGATTCCCCTAGAACTGGAGTCAAAGACGTTCTCAGCCGCCATGTGGGTGCTAGGGATTGAACCCGGGTCCTCTGCAAGAGCAATCGTTGCTCTTAACCACTAGGCCATCTCTCCAGCCCCATCTACTTTTTTTTTTTAATTGGAGCTCTTAATTATTAGACAGTCATTTTGAATTTCAAATCTGATCTCTGCCAAAGCTGAGCCTGAGAGTTTGGATGCTGGTTTGTCATTTCAGAGTGTGTTGCTTATTTTTTCCTTTATCACACTTTTAGTTGAAAGTAAGACATTATGTACAAGGGAACAAGAATGAGGTAGGTAGTTCTGCGGGGTCTCACGCTCATCTGGCTGGCGCCTGAGATTTCCTCTATGCCCTTCTCTTTATCTTCTCTGATGTTTGTTTTTTTTTCCTAAAGGCTTCTTAACAGTGCTGGAGGCTTGAAGTTCTTAAAGTTAAGTCCCATTGATGTGGTAGAAAACAGTTTGTAGCCCCATGATCTGTTGTCAGTGTTTTTTTGTTTTTTTAATGTGTATGAGTGTACTGTCTGCATGTAGGTTTGTGTGCCCATGTCATGCAATGCCTCAGAGGTCAGAAGAGGGTCTCAGATTCCCCTGGAACTGGAGTTCTCCTGGAATTGGAGTTACGGACGGTTCTTAGCTGCCATGTGGGTGCTGGGGATCAAACCTGGGTCCTCTGCAAGAGCAGTCGGTGCTCTTAACCGCTAGGCCATCTCTCCAGCCCCCTGCTATCAGTGTTTTAATGATCCTGAACTGAGTATTTCTCCTGTGCCAGTTTGTTGGACCTTTGATGAAGAAGAAAAAAAAAAAAACCCCTCGTTGTTTAGGTTCTGATATTGTTATCATGTGTCTCAGAGAACAAACCAGTGCTTATGGAGTAACCTAAGATGACTGAGGTTTTGGATCTCAAGACTATTAACATTTAGGCGCATAATGACATGGTATGGATGGCTGGTCATGCATTGTTACAGTGTCCCTTATGACTTCTGCACACTTAATGCTGGTAAGGCCTCCCCAGTTATAACACCTCACAATTTCTGTAGATGGTTTGAGAACCACTGCTTTAAACTTGATTCTTTTTATTTTTGTTTTTGAGATATTTGATCACAATGGAACATACAAGTTCTAGTTTCATAACAAACTGTTTTTAGTGTATACTTTTTTCTTTTTTTTTCTTTTTTTCTTCTTTTTTTTCTTTTTTTCTTCTTTTTTTCCTTTTTTTCTTCTTTTTTTTTTCTTTTTCTTTTCTTTTTTTCTACAGGGTTTCCCTGTAGCCCCAGCTGTCCTGGAACTCGCTCTGTAGACCAGGCTGGCCTTGAACTCACAAAGATCCACCTGCCTCTGCCTCCTGAGTGCTAGGATTAAAGATGTGCACCACCACACCCGGCAGTATATACTTTTTAAAGTATTGTGCCTGTCCCTCCATAACACTACCAATAGTACCTTCTAATCAATGATGGCCCATTTGTTTGAGTCAGTATATTACATCCACCTGAATGATTTCCTCATTTACACAACCTGTGAAAATGTAATGTTGAAAGCTCAGCCAATGTTGGATTAATAAAACTTAATGTAACATATACTATATTTTAGATGATCCTGTCTTTAAATCTGACTTGAGTGTGTACAGATGACTAAATAAATTCTAAATGTGCTGTATTTTGGCATTTGTTGTGATATGCTTCTTGAATTTAATGAGTTCTCTTAAAGGAAAAAAAAATGCCTCACTTTTGTAAGTCCTGGGTTTTAAAAGTACACAAATTGCTATCTATATCATGTCAACATATATTCTTCAAAACATGGGAATATTGAACTCATACTTTGTTACATTATTTGGAGTATATAAAAGCATTTCAAAAGAAATACAATAGTAAAATAACCCAAAGGTACTTCAACCAGTTTGAGCTTATGTAGAAGCTATTTTAGTGTTAGAGGTATTTATGCCACATTTCTCAAACATGTATCTTTTTATTTGTCATACAATTGAAAATGTAGTACATAATTTTGAGTATATTTTAACCTTTTTAATGGTCATACTGTTTGGAATTATAGTGAAATTTCTGCCTTAAAAACCGCATCCAGCATGTACTCCAGTGTGGAACATTTGCCTTCCCACACCGCAGGAGGCCCTGGCTTTAATCCCAACACTAGGGGAAAAAATGTATCTGACAATTCAGTAGAAATTGGTTCTAGTTCTGGAACTCTTGCCACCTTTCTGACTTGGGGCCATTTATTTAATCTTTTTGAATCTCAGTTTATTTGTATATAAGGAACTCAGAATCTTTTTGTAGCTCTAATGTGTTATTCTATAAATGTATAATAGTGGAATTTTTTTGGAATTTTTCTCTTTCTCTTTTTTTTTTTTTTTTTTTTTTTGACAATTTTTTTTTTTTTTTTTTTTTTAGCTCTAGCTGTCCTGGAACTCACTCTGTAGACCAGGCTGGCCTTGAACTCACAAAGATCTGTCTGCCTCTGCCTCCCAAGTACTAGGATTAAAGGCATGTGCCACCATGCCCAGCTTGGAATTTTTCTTAAAGTTGTTCTTTGACAGTTCCATGCATGTAAATAGTGCATTCTGTTTACTCCCCCCACCGTCTCACATCTCCTTCCCACCCTGTCCCATGCTGACCCATCCCTCGAGATCTCTCTGCCACATTTCACACCTTTGTGTTTTGTTTTGTGACCCACGATTTTACCCCCACCCCAAGTGTGTGACCACAGCTTTGGAGCTATTTGTTGGAGCCTGGAGGACTCACTGCCATTTGGTACACAACTGAAGACAGTGACTGTCCCTCTATCAGTTATAAGGCCCCAGAGCCCCTCCTGGGTCCATGATTGGCTGTTGACAAGCCCAGTCATGTGCAGGCGCGGTACAGGCAATCCCAGGTACTGCGAGGTCATGTTTGCAATGGCTGTCATGGTCTGAACACAGCACTTCACAGCCTTCTCCAGGTACTGCGAGGTCACGTTTGCAATGGCTGTCATGATCTGAACATAGCTCTTCACAACCCTTCTCCAGGTACTGTGAGGTCACATTTGCAATGGCTGTCATGGTCTGAACACAGCACTTCACAGCCTTCTCCAGGTACTGTGAGGTCACGTTTGCAATGGCTGTCGTGATCTGAACACAGCACTTCACAGCCTTCTCCAGGTACTGCGAGGTCACGTTTGCAATGGCTGTCATGGTCTGAACACAGCACTTCACAACCCTTCTCCAGGTACTGCAAGGTCATGTTTGCAATGGCTGTCGTGATCTGAACACAGCTCTTCACAACCCTTCTCCAGGTACTGTGAGGTCACGTTTGCAATGGCTGTCATGGTCTGAACACAGCACTTCACAGCCCTTCTCCAGGTACTGCGAGGTCGTGTTTGCAGTGCCTGTCATGGTCTGAACACAGCACTTCACAGTCCTCCAGGTACTGCGAGGTCATGCTTGCAGTGGTGCTGAGTGAGGCATTACACACATGTGATGCACTCAAAAGTGACCAAGCTCCATAAAGATGACTCCATCCCCAGTTCCCTCCATAAGACTCATAAAAGACCCCTTTGAAATTTTCCCACTCTTAGGAGTTGTTTTAACACATTTCTTAATAACTTTGTTGACTCTACTCCTGAGATTGTTTCCTTGGTGTAAGACAATGAATTAGGAAGCCACTGGTAGCTCTAGCAAATCACTGATCTTCAGGCACCGTAGGTCCCTGAATTAAGCTCACCAAGAGCAGAAAAAGGCTTCCTTCATCACTCTCAAAATTCCCACATCAAAGGTACTACCATTTTACTCTAGCCAATTGTTTCAGAAAGCCTTACAATGAGCCATAATTAAAATAAGGGAGGAATGTGCTAAGGACAGAAATGCAGAAAGAAAATGAGAGCGTTGGCTTGTGTAAGTACTTGTGTAAGTACTGTAGTCAGAGGAGATCTTGACTTGGAACTAACTGACTGATACTAAACAGATTGAAAGCTTACTAAGACTTTGGTGGGCTTGGATTCTCCACAAAACCACCAATCTGGCATCAGAAGGCTGTCATTTTTCAATTTCTGAAACAACCACTTAGGCCTCCAAACCCACATCATCAGGAAGCTATGTAATGTGTACACCCCCCACCAAAACGCCTAATCTGTAATGCTAACTTCAGAAGTGGCCTGGAAGATGGATGAAGAAAACTTTCCCAGAAGTCAAAGTGCCCCAGAGGATTACACACAAGAGAGTTTCTCATGTAGTGAGTACGTAACAAGGCTTCACAATTCCTGCACCGAAGATGAACTGTGACTATTGCGGGCTATCTGTCCATCCTTTTCTGAACTTTCATTACACGGTTTCTGACTTGTCTGGACTATATGTATGTCACTATCGTCCTATCAGCTCTCTACCTTATATGTATTAGCACTATATGTATATCACTATCATCCTATCAGCTCTCTACCTTATATGTATTAGCAAAGCTTTTGGGGCTCTAATAGCTTCTTCTCCCATCCTCAACACTTACATATGTGTTCCATTTGGCTTTATCATCCCTGTCTGTGAGACTTTTAAGAGAGAGGTGTTATAAGGCATATCATATCAAATATGGAGCTTTTTTTTTTAATTTTTTTATTTATTTATTTCCATATGTGTATGAATGTATTGTCTGCATGCAAGTCTGTGCACCCGTGACGTGCAATGCCGCGGAGGTCAGAAGAGGGCATCCGACTCCCCTGGAACTGGAGTTCTCCTGGAATTGGAATTTCAGACGGCTCTCGGCCGCCATGTGGGTGCTGGGGATCGAACCGGGGTCCTCTGCAAGAGCGGTCGGCGCTCTTAACCGCTAGGCCATCGCTCCAGCCCCCCAAATATGGAGCTTTTTAACAAGACTTTTCTTAATTTTCCTTAGCAACTGTTAAATAGGGTGGGACTTTATCTCACCAAATAGAAACAAACAGAACAAAACCATCAAAAAGCCCACTCTTGTGGTTTGAATGAGAAATGTCCCCCATGGGCTCAGGTACTTGAACACTTGGTCTGGAGTTGGTGGTGCTGTTTGAGGAGGTTCAGCCTTCTGGGAGGAAGTGCATCACTGGGGGTGGGGTTTGAGGGTTTATAGCCTCTACTCACTTCCAGTTTGTTCTGTGTTTGTGGTTGAAGATGTGATCTTTTAGCTTCCTGTTCTGGCTACCTGCTGCTATGCCTCCCCCAGCATTATGGATTTCCCATCTGGAACCATAAATCAAAATAAACTCTTCCAGAGGTCACTTTCAGTCATGGTGTTTTATTATAGTAAGAAAAAGTAACTTATATAACCACTGAAGAATTCTAAAAATATTTAAAGGCATTTCACAAACTGAAAGCACTTATTCTAGAAAAATAGCTGAACCTTAATAGATTAGTTTAGAGTCTGTGACATTGGGTTCTAAAGTTGATTTTGTTTCTCCCATCCAGCTTCCAAGTTGTGATAATTCTACAGATCAGGGTAGGAGGTAAAGACAAGAAATCTTAGGGCTGGAGAAATGGCTCAATGGTTAAGAACACTTACTTTTCTTCCAGAAAACCTGGATTGGATTCCTGACACCTGCGGGGCAGCTAATGACCGTCCATAGTCCTGGGGAATCCAACAACCTCTTCTGACCTCTGGGAGCATTGCATTCTCATGGTATACTTACATGCCTGCAGACAAAACACTCAATCACAGCCTATGCACATATAAGAACCTGTCTCAAAAAAAAACAAAAAGGAAGAGAAAACCACTTTGTAACATCACCAACACTCATTTCCTCTAAGAATCTTAAATGGGTTATTAAAAAAAAATCAGTGTGCACTTTTCATTTTATATACTATTTATTTTTAAAGCTTGTCACCACAAAAGAAGAATATGCTTAATGGACTAGGCTTTTAATTGAATACATTTTTATCCATTATGGGAATGGCCCTTTTATGCCATATGTGGTTAAAATCCCCATCCTGCCAGAAATATCATTTTTTTTCAAATCAAGAGAATTATCTCTTCTCAGAAAAACATTCTTGTACACAGAAAAGCAATCATCTCATTAACTAGAATGTGAAATGAGACAAATGACAGGACAAACAAGGAACAAACACATGGTCATCCAGGAAGAATGTGCTTGCGTGCAAGAGGTGGTGCATTACTGCTGTTAAGACAAATAGTCTGATACAGCAACACAATGTAACATACTGTGAAAAGTCTTTCCTAATGTGTGGGGAGGTGTGAGTTGGGAGGATGGCTATTCTCATCGGTAATTCTTCATTAAAATATTTCAACCCACGGAGAA
This sequence comes from Rhizomys pruinosus, assembly GCA_009823505.1. NCBI lineage: Eukaryota > Metazoa > Chordata > Mammalia > Rodentia > Spalacidae > Rhizomys > Rhizomys pruinosus. The sequence goes on from VZQC01008018.1 coordinate 713,084, forward strand.
CACGACTGTTTTCATTCAAATATAACTTAGCAAAGACCACTGCATAATCATTATAGCCATCAGCAAACTGATTCATGTGCAGTTGGTCCAAAAGTTACAAAAGCTGTTTCTGAGTTCTTGTCTGTACCCTCCATCTTAAGATTACATCAGAATTAAAGCATGCAGGACTTGAACCGACTTCAAAGACTAAACTTAGACTTCAAGCTAGTTTAGCTTTTTTCTTTTATTGGTTCATGTTTTCCATTTGGCTTCCATATCCTGTTCTAGCTTGATGCCCCTTCTAGAATTTCACTCACAAATCCTACAGCTTTGATTGGTGAAATGCATTAATTAATATTGTTGTGAAGGCTGAAGGTTTTAGCGATCTCATACCTCCTGCTTGGGAAAAAAAAAAAAAAAACTGTTTTTTTCCACCCATATCTAGCACCATATTGAACATGGCAAAATGCATCTTACATGGAACTCTAAATGCATTTAATGAAAATGTATTTAAGGAGGATAACAGTTTACACTGTTATCTGTTGCCAGTATTATTAATCATGACGCTCAGCCCTTTCAATGCAACAGAAATATGAGATCTATTTTTTCCTAATGAGATATTGTTCAAGTAAAACAATAAAGTAAAAACAGGCCACTTTATGACTTTTAAAAGTCCCAAATAATGCATAAGCAAACAGTGTTACAACTTTACAAAGCAGACAACTCAACGGCCTCTGTAAATCTTTGTGACAACTTTAAGTAATACTAATTTAAGGGACAAACTCCGGTTCTATAGAACTTTGGTCTGCCTGGGAATGCTGTGGACAACAGAGCTTAGGCTCCAGCTTTATGCAGAAGCTATGCCTGTGATCCCCTTCCCAGTACATTTAGGTTGGTGCTGTGTTACATCCATCATTTTAGTTAGAACTGAATAAACCTAAAATTACCTGTGTTAATTTGTTTATCATGATTGAAGCAGATTCATTCATAAGGCACCATGTAATTTTTATTGATTTTAAGGTCAGCTTATCTGAATACTGTCTTGCATTGATATCAGATGTCAATTCAGTATTCTTGAGCAACATGTAGGGCCCAGGGTTTTGTTTTGTTTTGTTTTGTTTTGTTTTTGGTCTTTTTGAGACAGGGTCTCTCTGTAGCCCCAGCTGTCCTGGAACTCACTATGTAAACCAGGCTGGCCTTGAACTCAGAGACCTGCCTGCCTCTGCCTCCTGAGGGAGGGATCAAAGGCAGGCTCCACCATGCCCGGCCTGGGCACAGACTATTAACAGACTTAAAACTTTTGAAAGAATGGTTGGATGATTTTTATAAACACTGTAGATCATAAACTGTAAGATTATAGTTAAATTTAGAGTTCTTAGATTTCTCTAAGTCTAGCTAGAAAGAGGAAAAGACAAACCACTCCCAAAGCTCAAAATTCATTGAGCCTAGAGTGTAAGTTGGTCATCCTCACACTGAAGAAGGTGGAAAAGATGCTTCATGAATCTATGCTGTGGGTTTAGTGACTACACTGCCAAATTCAAGGCACTATTTTTCAGGTTCCTATACAATCCAAATCCTTGTGTACCTTAAGACCTTCTTATGCATAGTAAAATTCCACCATACTTCCAAGAACATGATGATCTATGACTAGCCAGAAAAAAAGGTAGTTTTAATACATGTACCTCTGATTGGCAGTATTTGTTTAACACAAAGAAATGACAAGTTGGTTCCAAACAATTTTTAAATTTATTTTATGTGTATGAATGTACTGTCTGCATGCAGGTCTGTGTACCCGTGTTGTGCAATGCTGCAGAGGTCAAGAGAGGGTGTCAGATTCCCCTGGAACTGGAGCTAAAGACGGTTCTCAGCCACCATGTGGGTGCTGGGGATCAAACCCCGGTCCTCTGCAAGAGTGGTCGGCGCTCTTAACCACTAGGCCATCTCTCCAGCCCCCAATTTTTAAAATATTTATTATTTTTATTTTTTTATGAGTGTATTGCCTGCATGTGTGTAAGCACACCCATGTGGTGCAATCCCCTCAGAGATCAGAAGAGGGCATTGGATCCCCTGAAAGTGGAGGTACAGACAGTTGTTAGCCACCCTGTAGGTGCTGAGAATCGAACCCTGGTCCTCTGTATGAGCAGTCAGTGCTATTCACCCCTGAGCCATATCTCTAAGCCCTCAAAACACTTTTTAAAAGTCTAAGGAAAGTAGCTTACATGTGGTTCACTTAAGGCTGTTTTCCTCATAATTTTAAAATATGGGAAGAAATTTTATTTGTCTAGAGATATGACAGAGATAGGGTTTATTCCAGGATCTGTGTCCTCTCCAGCCATGTGTATTTGTCTAGAGATATGCCAGAGATAGGGTTTATTCTAGGATCTATGTCCTCTCCAGCCATGTGTATTTTTCTAGAGATATGACAGAGATAGGGTTTATTCTAGGATCTATGTCCTCTCCAGCCATGTGTATTTGGCTGAGTTTACAGTGCCACCCGTAAGTTTACTCCCATTGAAACAGCTTTAAAGCTGGGTGGGGCACGGCACACCTTTAATCCTAGCACTTGGGAGGCAGAGGACAGTGGATCTTTGTGAGTTCAAGGCCAGCCTGGTTTACATAGTGAGTTCCAGGCCAGCTGGGGCTACAGGGAGACCTTGCTTCAAAAAGACCAAAAATTAAATAATAAATAAATAAATAAATAAATAAATAAATCCAAAGTCCAATTAGATAGCTGTTGATTGTCCCCCAGATAACAGTGCCACCTCCACCCCAGTAGAGGTCATTACAGCTTTAGGGCTGGGCTGGGACTGAGTATTGCTTTTTCTCCCTTAACAGTGTGCATATTTATCATCCAGCATTATGAGAGTTTAATTTCAGGTAGAAGGCTTCCAGTCAGTTCCTGCTCCATTGCTCCAAATCCTGTATCTGAAGTATGTCCTTTCTTCAGCAGTAGGGTCTTGTATACTAGTTCTTGGAGATAACCAAGAGCTCTGGCAGTAGCCTGTGTTATTTGGGAGTGTCTTGAGGACCACTCTCACCACCCACTCGCTGGGAAGGTCTTGTGTCGGGCACTGTGTTCCTTGCCATACAGCCCCCAGGTACACATGTGCACTAATGCTCAGATACCGTATGTGCATTTCTCATCAGGTCTTGGGGGCATCACATTTCCCTCTGAGTTCCCGAGCCACCCAAGATCCATTCATCTCTACTCTTCTTCCCTCCCTAGTCCCAGGATCCCCATTATTCTACCCTCCCCACTCTCCTGAGTTAGAGTGAAACATGAGAAATGTGTGGCAGGCCAGCCCTAGACTGAGAACTACTGGAGACTGACTACTGCTGCGTGAGAGAGAGAATGCCTTGCTTACGATTTCTAGATGTGCTGACTGGACTGCAGTGGGTGAATCTGCACTGAAGGGCATCTGGGTACAAAAGCTTGACTAGCTGAGTGTGGTGGTGCCCGCCTTTAATTCCAGCACTCGGGAGGCAGAGGCAGAGGCAGACAGATCTCTGTGAGTTCAAGGCCAGCCTGGTCTACATAGTGAGCTCTAGGCCAGCTGGGACTAAAGGGAGACTGGATCATTGGTCATATAGGAATTGATAAGCTTGTTGACCTCTCAAAGGATGAAATGAGAGAGTCAAACTTTTAAGTGTGAAATTTATTTTCTGAATGACCTCTGAGATTTGTTTTAATGGCATGTGTGCTGGATAGCTTTAGTGTCAACTTGACACCCCTGGGTTGAGGGAGCCTCAGTTGGGGAATTGGCTCCATTGGACTGGCCTGTGGCCATGTCTGTGGGGTATTTTCTTGATTGTTGAGTGATGTGGAAGGGCCCACTCCACTGTGGGCAATGCCACTCCTGAGCACATTGTTCTGTACAGTATAAGAAAGCAGGCTGGGCTGGAGAAATGGCCTAGCGGTTAAGAGCACCAACTGCTCTTGCAGAGGACCCGGGTTCGATCCCCAGCACCCATATGGTGGCTGAGAACTGTCTGTAACTCCAGTTCCAGGGGAATCCGATGCCCTCTTCTGACCTCCACAGCATTGCACAACACAGGTGCACAAACCTATATGCAGACAATACATTTATACACATACAAGAATAAATTAAAAAAAAGAAAGCAGGCTGAACATGGGTCGGGGGAGCAAGCCAGTAAACAGCATTCCTCCATGGCCTGTGCTTCAGCTCTTGCCTCCAGGTTCCTGCCCTGAGTTCCTGCCTTGGGCTCCCTCAATGATGAACTGTGACCCAGGATATGTAAGACAAATAAACCCTTTCCTCCCCAACTTGGTATTGGTCAGGGTGTTTTGTCACAGCAAAGGCAAACTAGAACACCATGGCTGCTAACGTGTGTATGTGTATATCTGTGTTAAGTTTGCTTTCATATATGAACTCGACATCCACAGACTAATACTGTATTAGTCAGGGTTCTCTAAAGAAACAGAAGCAACAGGACGAATTTATAGCTATATACAATTTATTGATTTTCTCATGTGGCAGAGTTCAAGGAGTCCAACAGTAGCTGCGCTGCACTGGAGAGGCTGAGAATCCAGGGAACTGCTCAGTCCGCAAGGCTTAATGTCTCAGTAGTCCCAATCTGGTGCTGAAGGCCCGATGGATTCCAAGAGATCTGCCTGTCTCAGTACACGCTGGGATCCGTAGGGTTTATCACAGCAGGAAGACAAACTCACCAGTGAGAGAGAGGCAAGCCACAGGATAAAAGGGACCAGCTCCCTCTGCCATGGCCTTTAATACTGCCTGCCAGCAGAAGGTAATGCCCACATTTGGGGTGGGCCATCCGGGTTGAGGTGGTCCAATCCAAAGATCCTTTTTCTCTTATTTGTTCCTTAGTCCAGTCAAGTTGACACCCAGGATTAACCATCACAAGTCCACCCCTTGTCAACTTGACATCCAATAAATAGTCTCTCCTTATGTTATGCTTAAATGTCAATTGCAAACAATGGCAAGGTCATAATTCCACCTAACATGTTATAAGTGTCTCATGTGCAATAGCAAAGCATTATATCTTAGAGTAGGTGGTAATGTCCTTGAGGAACACTTAGTCCTTCAGTATCTAATAACCTAAATATGACAACACTTAACACTTATCTCAGTTGCACATTCAAAA
>VZQC01008018.1:743613-757768 GCA_009823505.1 Rhizomys pruinosus
CCATTCTGCTTCTGAGGCTTTTTCCACTCCTTTCCTCTTGATTGGATGAGTGTTTGATTTCCTTTTTCATTTCCTCTTCTGATTTCTTTAGTATTTCTACTTCTTTTCGGAGCTTCTCAATCTCTTCCTGTAGCTCTTTGCTTCGATGGTTGGTTTCCTTATCATTTTCAGCATGGGATCTTTTCAGTGTTTCTACTTCCTTCCGGAGTTTGTCATTCTCTCTCTCTAGGTCCTTCTTGAGTTCTTCATTCTCTTTTCTTAGTTCTTTGATTTGCTGTTTATAATGTTGTAGTTCTTTAAATATATTCCCAATTGTGTTTCTGATATCTGTGTCCTGGGCCATCCCCATGGGGATTCCACTGTAGGAATCTTCCATAGGGTTGGTAGAGCTTGGTGCGGGATTATCTTGTCCCTTTCCCGTGTTGTCTCTTCTTCATGTTCCTAGCATGTGGGCTTCTCGCCTGTATTCCAATATTAGTCCTAAATGCCTCTTCACTGCGTTGCCTCCTTTAGATGCCTTCGTAATCTCAGTTGGCGGTGGGGGAGGACAGGGGGGACTGGGGGGGGCACGACACCGACTGTAGGCAGGCTCTTTAGCCCTCGCCCCTGCTTGCCTGAGCTGGTCTCAGGAGATCTCAGATCAAGACTCACACAGCCCTACCTTTAATACCAGCTGGGAGGATAACTCCGCCCCCACAGCCACAAAAGCCAACCAAGCCAAAGACAACTGGATTGACGGATTAACTAGATGAAATCAATCAACAATCTGCCTTGCTGAAGCACTCAGCTGCTGTCCACCTACCTGCGCTTGCCTGAGCTGGTCTCGGGAGATCTCAGGTCATAGGAATTTTTAGGTTATTCTATAGCCTTGCTGTGCAAAATGTGGTTTTTTGACAGCATCAGCACCAACTGCCTTCTCCCTAGAAATGCAGAATGTCAGGCCTCTTCCTGGATCAGTTGTGTCAGAATAAACAGAACACTAATGTTTAAGAAGCACTGTTTCCCAAAACCTGCTAGAACTGACCCCTCCCTGCCAGCAGGGAAGATGCTATACTCCAGCTGCAGCTTCATGGAAATTCCCAATTTCCTTTTGGTTAGAGAACTTTGAATATTTTAGACTTATTGTTTACTATTTATACCTTTGCTTTCTTATGGACTTATTAATGACTGAAAATGTTCTCTTTCCTTAAAAATATGAACCAAAGGTATGGCTTTTAAGAAAATTTGCCTCACTATTTGTGACTTTTAAAGCATTTCACCAAGGTGGCCACTCCCAGGGACCAAGTGAAGAGAAAGCTCTTTCCTCAGTGAATATGGAGGCATGGGCAGCGTAAAGACCCAAGTTCACATTTCAAAGCATAAATGGGTATGCAGTTGTTTTTTTTTTTTTTTTCGGTATTTTTGAGACATGGTCTCCCTTTTAGTCCCAGATGTCCTGGAGCTTCCTCTGTAGATCAGGCTGGCCTTGAACTCACAGAGATCTGCCTGCCTCTGCCTCCCAAGTGCTGGGATTAAAGGCGTGCAACACCATGCCTGGCACAGATTTGTTTTTTTAATGAGTGAAAGTTAGGCGTTAAATAAATAATATGGCTGTGTAAATAACTGAAGGTTGGAAAATAACTTTGGCTTCTGGATTCTCTCCTAGGATTCTCTCCTAGGCTTACAGTCATATTTGCTTGTCTTCCTCTTGTCTCTCTAGAGAGGAGAGAGAAAGTACACTAACTGAGCCACTACTAAGGGAATAGCTGGTGATAGTGAGGATGTGGGAAGCCTGGAGGACACTGTAAGAGATGAGAAAGAAGGGGTCTGAGGACCTGGCAGCCATCCTGGGCTTAGGACTGAATTGCATTGTTTGCTCCCACAGAAAGTACCACTGAATCTGGCCAACAAAAGCCTCAGTAAATACTTAACAAACTGAGAATCCTATAATAAAAGCAAGTGGATGGTTTTTAGATTAAGTTATGTAGAGAAATGTAAGGTATGGTCTGATTCCATTTAAGGTGGAATGGCTTGAGAGGAATGAAAAGACCTGAAGATGAAATATAATAAAGGAAAAAAGCATTAAAACCGAAGCATTCAGGCACAGTGTCAGTACAGCACACATGTGGAAGACAAAGCAAAATTAACGTGCTTGCTTAGGGAGTTCTCAGGTGCATCTGTCATTTAAAAACCCAGATACAAAAGGAAAAATAAAAGCCATGTACACTCACTGTAAGAGGAACACTCACTGTAAGACTAATGAATGCCAAGGAGGCTAAAAAGTGGTCTGAGCTGGCAAACAATGCTAAAAACATTCAATTATTTTCAATATTTTATTATGAAAAATCAGCATTACCTATATATAAAAGTAGATATACAAGTATAGATAGAATAATACATAAACTGTCACAGATATATGATCCAGCTACAATAACAATCTTTTACCAGAGATGAGAAAATGGTAGTCTAAACCCTAAGTATGGCCCCACTGCATATTTTTGTAAATAAAGTTTTATCCATGCTGGCTGTAAACAGCATGGTTTCATGGATTTTTTTTTCCTTCTACTCTCCATTCTTCTCAGGACAGTTGCTAAGGTTCAACTTGTCATCTTTTAATTAATTTATTATTATTATTATTATTATTATTATTATTATTATTTTGGTCTTTTCGAGACAGGGTCTCCCTGTAGCCCCAGCTGTCCTGGAACTTACTCTGTACACCAGGTTGGCCTTGAACTCACAAAGATCCACCTGCCTCTGCCTCCCAAGTGCCAAGTGCTAGGATTAAAGGCTCAAAAAAAAAAAAAAAAAAAAAAAAGTCCCAGTGAGTAAAAATAAACTAATTAATAAAAAAGTACACGGCAGTTCACATTGTAGGAAGAGTTACACTGACTCCTGAAACAGACCCTGCAGATATATGGGTAACTAATCCTTAGCCCTTCTTTCAGTTTGATTTTAAGTTCTCATGGCACCATGATAGAAATTTAACCAATCTGGATGGAATGCCTCCTCTGCATGTGCTCAGCAAGAGTAGCTGATCTCAGTTCAAATCCTGCCTTCAACAAGCTGGGGATGTAGATCAGGGGAAAGTGCTCACCTAGTATTTCTAGTATATACAAGGCTGGGGTGTCATCTCCAGCTACAACAACTGACACAGGGGAATGTGGGGTCACCTTTTAGGGTTCTTAGTCTTATTAATAAAATAATGTAATGATGGACTCAAAGGGAAACTTAAGGATAATTATATTACCTTAAAAGAAAAACCTTCAAGGTAGGCAAGTAATAAATCTCAGCAGCTACCTGAAGGAGAAGAATAGAGGGAGAAAAGACCATCCCTCAAGCCAGCATGGGGTCAGACATATGGAGGGCTAGCAACCACATGTGGTGAGGGGAGTCTCAAAGGAAGAAAGCAAGCCCAAAGTGCTGGGGAAAGCCAGTGTTAGGGAAAGCACACCGTGGTAGTTGGAGGGAGAATGTCCTCCACAGGCTCCAAGTATTTGGACATTTGTCCCCAGGTGGTGGCGCTGTTTGGGGAAGCTTTAGAAGGTGTGGCCTTGCTGGAGGAAGCACGTCACTGGGGGTGGGCTTTGGGAGTTCTTAAGCTTTGCCAGGTTTCCGGTTGCTGTCTGCTTCCTGTGCCTGCTTGAAGATGTGATTGTTTGGCTTCTGTTTTGCCACCTCCGCTGCTAGGTCTCCCCTACGGTCTAACTCCACGGCCATGATGGACTCTTGTGCCTTTGGAACTGTAAATCAAATAAACTCTTCCTTCGAAAACTTCCCTTGGTCATGGTACCTTATCACACATGCTTAGAAAAGAGAAGGAAGAGCCAGGCGTGGTGGCGCACGCCTTTAATCCTAGCACTTGGGAGGCAGAGACAGGCGGATCTTTGTGAGTTCAAGGCCAGCCTGGTCTACAAGGTGAGTTCCAGGACAGCTGGGGCTACAGGGAGACCCTGTCTCAAAAAGACCAAAAACAAAATAATAATAAATAAATAAAAATCTATACTCTACTAAATTTGTAAACCTAAAAAGAAATGGATGAATATCTGAAATCATGAGACTCACTAAAGCTTAACCAAGAAGACATCAACAGTTTAAACAGACCCATAACATATGAGGGAATTGAAACAGTAATACAAAACCTCCCAACTAAACAAAAGCCCAGTCCCAGATGGATTTATAGCAGAATTCTATCAGACATTTAAAGAGGACCTACAACCAATATTACTTAAGTTATTAAAAAAGATAGAAGCAGACAGAGATCTCCCAAATTCCTTATATGNTCGGTGGCGCACGCCTTTAATCCTAGGCACTTGGGAGGTAGAGCAGGAGGGGATCCTTGCTGGCCGTTCAAGGGCCACGCCTGGTCTACCAGAGTGGTTTCCAGGACCGCTGGGGGCTCTCTGGCTTGCAGGGTAGACCCCGTCTCGAAAAAAGACCCCAAAAAAAAAAAAAAAAAAAAAAAAAAAAAAAAAAGAAAAGAGAAGGAAGAAAAGGGAGAGTATGCTTTTCTAAATTCTTCACAAAAAGTGTGTGGACATAAGAAGCTGCAGCTGGGTTAGTGACTGTGTTATGGATGTTACCTTCTGATTAAAGCACTAATTATTCTGCACATGGCTTAAGATGCAGGTGATTGACCTGGCTCAACTGAAATGTTGCATCTCTACCCTGGCCAGAGATTCTATTCTTGTGACCAAGAGTTTCCCCTTAATGGGTTGTTATTGTTATTGGATCATTGCCTACTGTCTGAGCAAAGTCTTGCAGGCAAGGTCTGGAACCTCTCCCGTTGGTCTTTTAATGGCTTGGATGGTTTGAAGCAACCTTACACCACTTTATCCGTTGTTTCCTTTGTGGGGACAGTTTTTACAGTGCTCACTTAAATCAGTAATGTTGCTAAAATTCCTTCTGGAAGAGTGTAAACAATATGCATTCCCTCCACCGTTGGTCCCAACAGTGGAGGTACAGTTTGGGCAAACTGCAGTCTGGGAAACTGGTGAGTTTATTGGGCTTACTTATAGAGCAGTAGGTGAAGGTTTACTTACAGGCGTGTGGGTGTTCCCCTCACCTCCAACACCACACTGGAAAGTCTCCGTCAAACATGGATGGTGGCTTTACCATAGTCACATAAAATGGTCCAAGACCCTCCTAGACTTCCCCAGCCTGTTACCCTCTGTCCCTCCCCAAGGCCACATGCGAGGAAGACTGGCTGGTTGGTTGGGAGGTCTAGGGCATGATAGTTAAGCTCAGCTGTAATAATCCTAAGCAAGTAAATTCAACCCATCTTGGGAAGCTAGCAACTATCTGAAGATAGTCCTATACAAGAATAGGTACCTCCTCTGAGAAGATGCCTCCATCTAAACGGGTCCTGCATCCCCACTTGGCTTCATTTTTTTTTTTTTTTTCACAAAACTCGCCATCATTAGAAGGTATAAGATATATTTGTTTGCTCTTGTGCTAAACAAAGAATAAACAGCGTGAGATTGTAAATTCCACAAGAGCAAGGACTTTATCTTTTCACATTGTCCTCTAGCATGTAGAAGTGTCTGCTATGTGGTTGACGTTTCATATTTGCTAAATAAATGAATGGATGAGCCAACACTGATCTTCCGTCTTCTCTTCTGCCTTAGTTATCGTTTTGGTCCTGAACTCTGCTTTCCAGCATTCTTCTTTAACAAAATTTTAGCTAGTGGAGCCAATGGAGTTGCTTTTGCAGCTCTTTTCCTTTTCCTGCAGGTGCTAGTGCAGCACTGGGAACACAGTAGCTGCTCAGTGAGAACTTTGTGAATCATAGTCACTGTTCTTGGTTTAGCTTATTCTTGAAAATGGAGTCGAAATCACACATAGTTCACCTTCTATGTACTGTAATCTTTAATCCAGAGAAGGCTTAAAGTCAATGTGGAGAGACAGCAAACAAAGGGGCCAGGCCTACTGGTGCTTCAGGTCTTGATGGAAGTGGTCCTTTCTGGGAGGTTCCCTGAGAGCCCCAAGTTTTAAATGTGGCACAGTGTTAGTGTGACAATGCAGACCCCTAACAACTGTGTCAATTGTGCCCTGCTGGCACACAGTGACTGTCTACCCTGCAGAACATCTGGTAACTAAAGATATCCATGTTTATTGGATTTGATTAGTTCATCATGTCCATAAATTAAAATAAACGTAAGTTCAAAGTGAGATTCTAAAGTAACTACCAAGAGATCCATTTTTTTCCCAAGTCAATTAAAATGTCATTATCAAGTGTCCCATCTTAGATAATTTATATCTCTTGGCTTTATCGTATCCTCTTGGAAATTAAAGATACTATTTCTTTCTCCTCCTCTTGGTTGGCTTTTTTTCTGACCTAGTAAACTTGGATTCTTTCACTCTCTGTGTATGCTTAATGTGGCTAAGTTTAACATGACTCTTCCATTTAATGGCTCTATTTCATAAGGGCCTTTATCAGGCTGGAACATCTCTGTATGGCTTCTGTGATTGATAGCAGCCTGATTCTGGGAAAACTGTTTTAATTACTACTAACTCTGAAATGCCCAAAGGAACACCAGCCCTCACCACTATGAGTTTGAATAAATAAGCTCTTTGATTTTCTAAGTAGGACCTAAGAGGACATATCTCGTCCAACTAAAATAAACTGAAGGACATGCAATAATCCACTGATTTGGAGAATGTCCTCAGTGGCTGTTTGGGAAGTTCCCCTCAGCTAATAGGAACAAAACTAAGTATAGAGCAGGTGCCAAATAAATCTCCATCGTAGGCTTATTCTTGAAATGAGGGGTACCACTAAGGCACTTTTCTCCTTTTTTTTTTTTTTTTAAGATTTAGCGTGTGTGTGTGTGCCGTGTGTGTGTGTGTGTGTGTGTGTGTGTGTATTGCCCCTGTCCATGTCCATGTGTCTGGGTGTCTGCAGGGACCAAAAGAAGGTGTCAGATTCCTTGGAGTTGGAGTTACAGGAAGTTCTAGTCTCTTGATTAGGTGCTGAGAATTGGACTCTGGTTCTCTGGAAGAGCAGTAAGTGCTCTTAACCACTGTCTTACCTCTCCTCCCACATTTGCTTTCCTGGAAGTTTTCTCCATAGCCCTAGTATGGAGGAAATCCATGGAGGTTCATGCTGGAGTCCCATCCAGTTCTCCCTCCTTTTCTTTTTTTTCTTTTTTTTCTTTTCTTTTCTTTTCTTTTCTTTTCTTTCTTTCTTTCTTTTCTTTCTTTCTTTCCTTTCTTCTACTTTCTTCTTCTTTTCTCTCCTTCTCCTTCTCTCTCTTTCTCCCCCCCCTCTTTCTTTCTTTCTTCTTTCTTTCTTTTCTTTCTTTCTTTCTTTCTTTCTTTCTTTCTGTCCCTTCCTTCCTTCCTCCTTCCCCTTCCTTTGGTCTTTTTTGAGCCAGCCTGTCTCCTTTGTAGCTCCCCGCCTGGTCTGGAACTCGACATGCAACCAGGCTGCGCCTCAAACTCACGAGATCGCTGTCTTCTGCCCTCCACGTACTGGGATATTACAATTATTCGCCACCATGCCCAGCCCACTTCAGGTATTTTCTACCACTGCGGCTATCAGTTTATTTTAAAAAAAAAAATCCTTGATTTTCTCATAGAGTGTTGAGAGGACATGATGAAACCTGTAAGCATGCTTTGCAAACTATACGTGTTGCCTTAGGTTTTCCAGTAGAGTGAGGCAGTGCCTCGGCCCTTTCCCTAACCAAAGAACGTTGTCCCTGGTTTGCATTTAGGCTTCAGGTGAGTCCTAGGTTCCCGAGGGTGCAGTATCCTATCAGAAATGTCAGGAGAACTGATGCCGCCGGCCCCCAACACCCAAAGCGTCCAACCATCTAGACCAGATCTCTTAAGCAAAGGGTGGACTCTAAAGGCTCAGGGCTTCTTCACAGCTCCTCTGGAGGCCAGAGCTGGGTCTAGGGAGACCATTAACCCAGAAAAACAGGTCTCTAAACTTTTATTTTGTTTTCTCCTTAAAGAACATGGTTGCATTCTAGTACCTCTGTCACCCCATCATTCTTCAATTCTTACCAAGGTTTCCACTCCATCTTCGTCTTAGGACTCCACTCACATTACAACCTAACTAAAAAACAAAACGGTCTTTCTTTTTTTTTTTTTTTTTTTTGGTCTTTTCAAGACAGTATCTCCTTGTAGCCCCAGCTGTCCTGGAACTCACTCTGTAGACCAGGCTGGTGTTGAACTCACAAAGATCCACCTGCCTCTGCCTCCCGAGTGCTAGGGTTAAAGGCGTGCGCCACCACGCCTGGCTAAACAAAAAAATTCTTTTAACCAGTCAGAATGAACTAAGTCTGGCATATTCAGCTTTTTATTGCCATTACAAAATACCTGAGCAAATCAATTTAAAGGAGGAAAGATTTACTTATGCTTATTGGTTTGGAGTTTGCAGGCAGTGGTTGCTTGGCTCTGATGCCTTTGAGCCTAGTGAGAATGCTCATCACGACAGAGAGTACACGGCAGAGGAAGCAGGGCAGAGGGCAAGTCCCCAAAAGCCCTTAGGGTCATGTCCTCAACGACCTGGTTCCCTGCCAGCAGTCCCCGCTGTTCCATCCCCTCTCTTTTTTTTTTTAAAGGGTGTCGGATTCCCCTGGAACAGGAGTTCTCCTGGAATTGGAGTTACAGACGGTTCTCAGCCGCCATGTGGGTGCTGGGGCTTGAACCCGGGTCCTCTGCAAGAGCAGTCTGTGCTCTTAACCGCTAGGCCATCTCTCCAGCCCCCCATCCCCTCTCAATGGTGCACCTGTGTGTGACCAAGCCTTTAACACATGGCCTTTCAGGACATGCAAGTGCTGTTTTAGTTTCCTTTCTGTTCCTGTGATAAAAAATGCTGACCAAAAGCCTCCAGGAGGAAAGGATTTATTTGGATTACACCTGCCGTTCATAACTCATCAGTGAAGGAAGACAGGACAGGAACTCAAGGCGAAGCCCACAGGACCACGGAGGAATTCTGCTGGCTTCCTTCTGGCTCATTCTCTGCTAGCTTTCTCCTGCAGCCCAGACCCACATAGGGATGGTTCTTCCTACGGTGGGCCGTGCCCTCCTGCATCAGTTAATAAACAAGACAATCCCCCACAAAGATGCCCACAGGCCAATCTGATCTATAGTTTATTAGTCAGGATTGTCTAGAACAGAACTGACAGAATGAGTAACTATACTAAAGGAATTTAGTAAGCAGCTTACTTTGAAACTGTAAGCACGGCTGAATCACACCTTTGAGGCTGGTAGTTATTTGGTCCTTGAGGCTGGGTGGATACCTCAGTCCCACAGTGGCTGTCTCATACCTGAAAGGCCGAGACCCTGGTGGTTGCTCGTTCATAGGGCTGGGCGTCTCAGCACTCCCAATCCGGTGCCCAAGACCTGGAGGGTTCCTGAAGAGCTGCTGGACGTCAGTCAGTGGTAGAAGGCTGGAGACACTGGTAGGAACCAGCAGCAACATGATAAATCAACTCTGAGAGGAGAAGGAAGGCCAAATAAGCAAAAGACAAAATAACCTGCCTTCTGCAAGTGCCCCTCCTTACCTGGGTTTCCATCAGAAGGTGCTGCCCACATTTGGGTTGGGTCTTCCCTTATCAATTACAACAATCAGGACAGTCCTTCAGTCGAGGCTCCCTATTCACGTGGTCCTGCTTTGTGTCAAGTAGCCATTAAAACCAGCCATCACATAGGCCATCTCTCATTGGAGGTTTTTCTCTCAGATGTGTCTAGGACACGTTCCATAACAAGGACCAAACCACCCCCCAGGCTCAGGGGACTAACATACTTGTATGACCCTTCTCAAAAACTCCATTACCACATTTTCATTATGCCCTCGTCCATTGAGGGGCACTTAGATTGTTTCTATCCCTTAGCTATTGTGAAAAGAGCAGTAACAAACACGGATGCAGCAAGATGAATCCTTTGGGTATCTTCCAAGGAGCAGTATAACCAGTTCATTTTTAGTTTTCTAAGAGTTTTCCACACTGCTCTCCATAGGGGTTTCACAAGCTTACATTCCCACCAGCAGCGAATGAGCGTTCTCCTTTGCCCACATCCTGTGCAGCGTTTGGTATCATTTGTTCTCTTCATCTTAGACAGTGCGACTGGGGTAAGTTGAACTCTTAGTTTTAATTTGCATTTTCCAAATTACTAATGATGTTGAACACTTTTAAGGTGTTTCTTATCCATCCTTACTTCTTTTTAGAACTCTCTGTTCATATCGTTAGTCATCTTTTAATTGGGTCACTTATTTTCTTATTTCTTTGTTTTTTCAGTTGTTTTTATATGATCTGGATGTTAAACCTCTGTCAGATGTGTCACTGGTGAAGATTTTCTCCCACTCTGCAGGTTTTCTCTTCACTTCTTTGGTTGTTTCTTTTGCTGTACAGAAGTTCTTTAGTTTAATAATCTCCCACTTGTTGATTATTGACCTTAATTCCTGTGCAACTGAAGTCCAATTTGGAAAGTCCTTTTCTATACCTACATCGTGTGGGTTGCTGCTGATGTTTTCTTCTAACAGTTTCAGAGTTTCTGGTTTCACATTGAGATCTTTGATCCACTTGGAGTTGACTTTTGTGCAAGGTGAAAGATAAGGGTCTAGTTTCATTCTTCTACAGGTGAAGATCCAGTGTGGCCAGAACCATTTGCTGAAGATGCTATTTTTCCCCCAGTGAGTGTTCTTGGCCCCTTTATCAAATATTATGTGGCTAAAATTGCATGTACTCATGTTTGATCTTCAATTATGTTCCATTGATCTATGGGTCTATTTTTGTGCCTGTACCATGCTGTTTTTATGACCATAGTTTGAAATCTGGTGTAGTAATCCCCCCTTAATTGATCTTTGTGCCTAGGGTTGCTTTGGCTGTCCAGGGTCTTGTGCTTCCATATGAATTTTAGGATTTTTTTTTATAATTCTGTGAAGAATATCATTGGTATTTTGATTGGTATTGCATTGAGTCTATATATTGCTTTTGGTAACATGGTCATTTTTGCAATATTAATTCTTCCAATTCATGAGCATGGAAGGTCCTTTAATCTTCTGGTATCTTCCTCAATCTCTTTCTTTAAATATTTAAATTTTTCATTGTAGAGACTTTTAGTGTCTTTAGTTAGGTATATTCCAAGGTATTTTTTGAGGTATTGTGAATGGGAGGAGTTCCATGTGATTTTTTCCACTTGCTTGTTACTGGTATATTAGATCCAATTAATTTTATCTACACTTTACTTGACACTTTTTTCTAGTTATTTTTTTTTATTATAATGAACTTTATTCACTTTGTTTATTTTTTAAGGGATTCTACAACATAATAACACAGTCGTTTTCAGATAACATTGATGTTACTCAGTTTGCCATACAATTTGGTAATTGGTGCATTTTTTTGAAGTGAGCCAAATTATTAAGCATAAGCAATGAATGTAAGTAACATTCATGTAAAACCAATCTGCAAGTATCTATGTCCAAATTTTCAACAACCCAAGGTTCCCATAGTCCAGTTGGAGATGCTTGTATGTACAGGCATGTTGATCAATTAGGAGTCCAGTCTACATTGCTGTAATCTCATGATTCACCCCTATCTCTCCGCAGCCCTTACATTCTACCATGTCTCCTCTTCTGCAATTTGTTCCCTAGGCTTGGGAAAGGGGCACAAGTGGGTGAGAAGCAAAACAGTCTATTTTCTCTGGGGATGTCATTTTGGACTCTAGTCTGTTCAGGTTGTTCCCCTTCATGGGTTGACAGCTTATCCAGTGATACCTTTTTAGTCATACTAACAAAGCACAAGCAATTGGATGTACAGGCATTTAAGCAGTACTAATTATTATGGCAAGCTAAGCTGTGAGCATAGACACAGATGCTTGGATGGTATGCTAATCCACAAACTGTGGTTTCTCTATAAAGGGTGACAAGTTCTTATTGTGGCTTATAACATCTCCTAACCCAAGAGGACATAAGCTTGTGGCATCTGCTGGTGAATTATTCCCCAAGGAGAAAGCTAATAGCCAATTAGATTTGGGATATATACTATAATATTATCTATTATATATATATATATATAGAAATTGCCACTGCTGCACAGTATCTCCAGGCAGTTGAGGTGTAGCTGATACTGACAGAGGAGTCTTGCTTGTCTCAAGGAGACCAATATTTTTGTGTATTGCTTCTTAGTGGCCTTTTGGTAAATGCCTCATCTGGCCAATTTTCAGAGGCCAGTTGTACATTAGAAAGTAACATCTCATAACATTTATTTCATGCTCAACCAGGTCTTCGACAACAGAACTTACGACTTTCTCCTTGCACTTTACCTGACACTTTTACTGATGTGGTTCACATCATTTCTAGGAGTTTCTAGTAGAGTTTTTTGGCATCCTCTTAGGTAAATACCATGTCATCTGCAAGAAGCGGATTATTTACTCTTCTTTTCCATTTGGTACTATCTTTAATTAGTTTGTCATTCTTTCTTGTTTTTATTGCTCTAGCAGGAGTTTCAAACACTATATTAAAAAGGAGTGGAGACAGTAGACAGCCTTGTCTGGTTACTGATTTTAAGGGGAATGCTTGCAGTTTTTCTCCATTTAAAATGATGTTGCCCATGTGTTTGTTGTATACAGCTTTAGTTATGGTGAGGTATGTTCCCCACAGGCCAATTCCCTGTGGAACTTTTTTTTCTCCTTCATTTTTATTGAGCTTTTGTACATTTCATACAACATTTCTTTAATTCAAATTTAGACCTGTTACTCCATCAACACCCCTGGTCACCAGAGTTCATGGCATTCTGCCATACATGTTAAGTTCTGGTGTTGGCATCTTTTTCTCAGGTCTTTTTTAACTTTTTTGATACAGAAGTTACAGTTTTTGGTCAGTTCTTTGATCAAGTCTTTTTTTGTCAATTGTTGATGCCTTTAATTTTTTATTACTCCATATATATATATATAATATATATATATATATATATATACCAAATTTAGATACATATACATATATCCCATACATATACCAAAATTAGAAACTCTGAAAATAAACTTTAGGTTAATTCCAAAACAAGTTTAGAGTAGAACTCTTCACCAGTGACCCCTCTGACAAAGGTTCAACATCCAGAAGTCAATTTTTTTTTATGTTCAGGGATTCACTTTTTTATTTTAATTTTATATTTCTCTAAAATATTAGTATATACCTTCTGCCCATGTACATTAATTACCATGTCTGAAAGTAAGCGGCAAGTTAATTCTAGGACTCCTTTGTGGATGCTAAGGATTTGGACTGTAGATACCAAATCCCCCAATTGAAAGAAAAGCTGAGCAAAGTTATTGTTATGTTTCTTTCTATCTGAAAGCAGCTATGATGTTAATGTGAATATCCTTTTTTATATTTTATTGAAGTTTTGTGCATTTCATACATCCCTTCTCAGTTCAATCCAGACTCATTTCCTCTCCATGGCCCCTGCCCCTCCCAAGTTCATGAAGTCTGCCAGACACATCCTGTTTCCCCTTCTGAGTCTTTTCAAAGTTTTTCAAAGCAGAAGATTATTTTTGAGGGGGAAGAACTCTACTGCTTCAGTCAGTTCCCTGTCTCAGTTCTTTTGTTGTTGTTGTTTCCTCCAATCTTTAATGTTTCACCACCCTCATTTATGTATGTCACACATGTACTAAAATCATGTTATCTGAAAATAAACTATATGTTCATTCCAAATCATATTTCAGGATCCACATTTTTCCCTTTTAATTTTAAATTGTTCTAAAATATGCAAACATACCCTCACCCTTGTCCCAAAATTATAAAGTCTGAAAATAGGTAGTAAGTTAATTCTAGAGTCCTTTAAGGGATTCACATTCTAAGAGCACAGTTGCTTTTAGATAAAGAGAAATATAGCATCCACAAATGAGAGATACCATTTGTCATTTGTTTTTCTGGGAATATGTTCCCTCACTTAGCCTAATATCTTCTAGTTCCATCCATTTACCTGCAAAGTTCACGATGTCATCTTTCTTTACCACTGCATAGAACTCCATTGTATAGATGTACCACTTCTCTATCCACTTGTTGGTTGAGGAGCACTTAGGTTGGTTCCAACTCTTTGCTGTTGTGAAGAAAGCTGCAATAAACATGGTTGTGCAAATATCTTTGTGGTAGGATGAGTCTTGTGGGTATATACCCAGAAGTGGTATGGCTGGGTCAGGTGGTAGGCTCATTTTGAGTCTTTTTTTTTTTTTT
>VZQC01008018.1:758388-827027 GCA_009823505.1 Rhizomys pruinosus
TATCCTTCCTCCATTAAGGTTTTTTTGCCCCTTTGTCAAATATGAGGTGGCTGAAATTGTATGAGCTCAAGTTTAGATCTTCAATTTTGTTCCATTGGTCAATGGATCTGGTTTTGTGTTTTTTTTTGTTGTTTGTTTGTTTTTTTTGTTTTGTTTTTTTTGTTTTGTTTTGTTTTTTTGCCAGTACCAGGCTGTCTTTATGACTATAGCCCTTTAATACAGCTTGAAGTCTGGTAAAGCAATCCCCCTTGTATTGCACTTTTTGCTTAGGGTTGCTTTAGCTATTCAGGGTCTTTTGTTTTTCCATATGAATTTAAGGATTTTTTCCTAAGTCTGTGAAGAAACTCATGGGGATTTTGATTGGGATTTTGTTGAATTTGTATATCAATTTGGGTAAAATGGGCATTTTTACTATATTAATTTTTCTAATACATGAGCATGGGAGGTCCTTCCATCTTTTGATGTCATTTTCAATCTCCTTCTTCAGGGGTTTAAATTTTATGTTGTAGAGATCTTTGGTGTCTTTGGTTAGGTTTCTTCCCAGGTATTTTTTTTGAGGCTATTGTGAGTGGGAAGGTCTTCTTATATTCCTTCTCCACTTGTTTATTGTTCATGTAAAGAAAGGCTACTGATTTTTCTAGGTTAATTTTGTATCCCACCACTTTACTGAAACTCTTAATTATTTAGGAGTTTTCTGGTGGAGTTTTTAGCATCCCTCAGTTAAAATATCATATCATCTACAAAAAGGGATAGTTTAATTTCCTCTGTTCTGTTTAGTAATCCTTTAATTACCTTCTCTTGTCTTATTGTCCTAGCAAACATTTCAAGCACTATGTTGAAGAGGAGCAACAATAGGGGTCAGTCTTGCCAGGTTCTCACCTTTGAGGGGAATGGTTCTAATTTTTCTCCATTTAGGATGATGTTGGCTGTGGGTTTGTTGTATATGGCTTTGATTATATTTAGGAATGTTCCCTTCAGTCCAATTCCCTCTAGAACTGTAAACATGAAGGGATGCTGGATCTTGTCAAAGGCTTTTTCTGCATCAATTGAGATGATTGTGTGATTTTTGTCTTTCAGCCCCTTTATGTGTTTTATGATATTTATTGATTTATGCATGTTGAACCATCCCTGCATCTCTGATATGAATCCAAGTTGATGATGATGGATGATCTTTTTGATGTGGGTCTGTATGCGATTTGCAAACATTTTGTTAAGAATTTTTGCATCTGTGATCATTAATGAGATGGGTCTATGGTTTTCTCTTTTGGTTGTGTCTTTGCCTGGTTTTGGTATTAGAGTGATGCTGGCTTCATAGAAGGAGTTTGGGAGATTTCCCTCTGTTTGTATCCTTCTGAAAAGTTTGAGTAGTAAAAGTTGTAAGTAAGAGCTCTTTAAATGTTTTATAGAATTCTGCTGTGAAACCATCTGAGCCTGGGCTTTTTTTAGTTGGGAGGTTTTTTTTTTTATTATGCCTTCAATTTCCTCAAATGTTATGTGTCTCTTTAAACTGTCAACCTCTTCTTGGTTAAGCTTTGTTGGTTCCCAGGATTTCAGATATTCATCTATTTCTCTTACATTTTCAAGCTTAGTAGAGTATAAATTTTTAAAGTATTCTCATAGGATTGTCTGGATCTTTTCTTTATCTATTGTGATGTTTCCCTTTTCTTCATGAATACTCTTAATTTGGGGTTGCTCTTTCTTTCTTTCTTTTGGTTAACTGGGCTAGAGGTCTGTCTTATTTATCTTTCTGTCTGTCTATTTTTCAAAGAACCAACTTTTGGATTCATTGATTTTTTTATTGTTTGTTTCTAGTTCATTGATTTCTGTTCTGATTTTTGTTATTTCTTCGTGCCTATTGGGTTTAGGGTCCATTTGTTGTTGTCTCTCAAGTTTTTTTAGCTGTAGTATTAGATCATTTATTTGTTCCCTTTCTATTTTTTTTAATGTAGGCACTTAGGGATATAAATTTCCCTTTTAGCACTGCTTTTAAAGTATCCCACAGGTTTTGTTGTGTTCTATTGTCTTTTTCATTTAGTTCCATGAATACTTTTATTTCATTCTTTATTTCTCCCTGACCCATTCATTATTCAGGATTGTATAGTTTAGTCTCCATGTGTTCTTGTTGCTAGTTGGGCTTATTCTGGTGTTAATGTTGAGCTTTATTGTGGTCTGATACAATGCATGATATTATTTCAATCCTTTTATATTTGTTGGGGTTTCTTTTGTGTCCCAGTATGTGGTCAGTTTTGGAGAATGTTCCGTGGGGTGCTGAGTAGAAAGTATATTCTTTTGTGTTTGGGAAATATTCGGTAGATATCTGTGAGGTCCATTTGTTGTAGTATTGTATTGTTCCATTCCAATGTCTCTCTGTTTATTTTTTTGTCCAGTTAATCTATCCAAGGGGCTCAGTGGGATATTGAAGTCCCCCACTATTAGTGTGTTGGGATTAATCTGTGTCTTCAGGACCCACAGAATTGTGTTTATATAGTTTGGTGCACCTGAGTTTGGTGCATAAACATTTAGGATTGTGATGTCTTCCTGGTTAATTGTTCCTTTGATAAGGATGTAGTGGCCCCCTTTGTCTCTTCTGATTGACTTTACTCTAAAGTCTATTTTGTCTGATATTAGACTAGCAACTCCTGCTTGCTTTTTGGTACCATTTGCTTGGAATATTTTTTTCCATCCTTTCTCTTTGAGTTGGTGCCTACCTTGAGATGGGTTTCATGTAAGCAGCATATAGATGGATTCTGTTTCCTAATCCATTCTCTCAGTCTATGTCTTTTGACTGAGGAGTTTAGCCCATTGATATTTAAGGTCACTATTGAGAGATGTATGTTGCTTCCTTTCAACTTATTCTTGGTTTGCATTCTTGGTCTAGGTTTGTATTTATGCCAGTATGCTTTTATTAGTTTTTCTCTTTAGTTGGTTGGGGATAGTTGCTCCTTTCCTCTGTTCTTTGAACTGCTTTGAGTATTTTCTGAAGTGTTGGGCGTTTTGACATGTGTTCTTTCATCTTGTTTGTGTCATGAAAGAATTTTCTTTCTCCTTCAACTATAATTGACATTATTGCTGGGTATAGTAATCTGGGTTGGCATCTAAAGTTGTTTAGCACTAGGAATACTTTGGTCCATATTCTTCTGGTTTTCATAGTTTGCACTGAGAAGTCAGCTGTAATTCTTATGGGTTTCCCCTTGTATGTAATTTCTTGTTTTTCTCTTGTGGCTTTCAGTATTTCATCTTTGTTTTGAGCATCTAGTGTTTTAACTATGATATGGCATGGGGAGTTTCTTTTCTGGTCTTGTCTATTTGGTATTCTATGTTCTTGTATTTGTGTAGGTTTGTCTTTTTTCAGTTAGGGAAAATTTTCTTCTGTTATCCTGTTGAATATCTGATCAATACCATTGTCTTGGGATTCTTCTCCTTCCTTTATCCCTATGATGAGGAGATTTGATCTTTTCATAGTATCTCACATTTCCTGGTTATTCCACCCTTGTGGTTTTTTTTTTAAATTTTTCATAGTCTTCACTTGAGCATTTTAGATGTTCCATGTTATCCTGCAGGTCTGATATTCTATTTTCTGCTTCATCCATTCTGCATCTGAGGCTTTCTCCCATCCTTCCCTGTTGATTGGATGAATGTTCCATCTCCTTTTTCATTTCTTACTGTGATTTCTTTAGTATTTCCTTTTCCTTTTGGGGCTTATCATTCTCTACTTGTAGCTCCTTGCTTTGCTGGTATCCTTTTTTCTTTTTTTCTTTTCTTTTTTGGCTTTTCGAGACAGGGTCTCCCTGTAGCCCCAGCTGGCCTGGAACTCACTCTGTAGACCAGGCTGGCCTTGAACTCACAAAGATCCGCCTGCTTCTGCCTCCCAAGTGCTAGGATTAAAGGCGTGTACCACTACGCCCTGCTTCCTTTTTTCATTTCAGCCTGGGATCTTTTCAGTGTTTTGACTTCCTTTCAGAGTTTGTCTTTTTCTTCCTCTAGTTCTTTTTGGACATTGTGTTTTTAATGTAAGCACTTAGAACCACTTAATTACATTTTTTAATGTAAAAACACTCTCAGACTGTTTTTAAAGTGTCTGATAGGTTTTGTTGTGTTGTATTATCCTTTTTGTTTAGCTACAGGAGTACTTTAATTTTTTCTTAATTTCTCCTTTGACCCATTCATCATTCAGGAGTGTGTTGTTAATCTTCATGTGAAGTTACTAGGGCTTCCTCCAGTGTTGATTTTAAGCTTTGTTGCATTGTGGTCTGATAGAATGGAGGAACTTTTTCAATTTTTTGTATTTGTTGGGGTTTGTTTTGTGCCCCTGTATGTGGTCAATTTTGGAGAAAGTTCCATGAGGTGCTGAATAGAAAGTATATTCTTTGGTGCTTTGGTGGAATATTTGGCAGATGTCTGTTAGGTCCATTTGATGTATGGTATTGTTTAATTCAAATATCTCTCTGCTTATTCTTTGTGTGGTTGACCTGTCTAATAGAGATAATGGAGTATTGAAGTTCCACTGAGTTGGGATTAATTTGTGTCTTAAAGTCCTGTAGTATTGTTCTATGAAGATGAGTGAACCAAAGACTGGTACATATATGTTCACGATTGTAATATCTTTTTGGTTGATTGTTCCTTTAATAAGCATGAAGTGACCTTCTCTATCTCTTCTGAGATTGGTTATTATTTTGTTATGTATTAGAATTACAACTCTTGCTTGCTTCTTAGTGCTATTTTCTTGGAATATTTTTTTTCTGTTTTTTCACCTTAAGGTAGTGCCTGTCTTTGAAGGTGAGATAGGTTTCTTGCAGAGAATAAAAAGATGGATTTTGTTCAACCAGCCTGTGTCTTTTGACTGGGAAACTCAGTCCATTGACATTGAAAGTTATTATTGGAAAGATATGCATTGGTTCCCATCATTTTAATTTCTGTTTGCCTTCTCAGTCTAACTTTGTATTTACACAGTTCATTTAGTTTGTTTTTGTTGCCCCTTGGGTACAGTCATTTCTTTCTTCAGCTCTTTGTAATGCTTCATGTATTCTCTGAAGGGTTGGTTTTCTGGACATGAGTTCTTTCAGCCTGTTTATATCATAGAACATTTTTCTTTCCCCTTCAACTATAATAGACATTTTTTTCTGGTTAAATCATTCTGAGTTGGCATCTATGGTCATTTAGATCCAAAAATACTTTGGTCCAGACTCTTCTGGCTTTCATGGCTTGCATTGCTGTAGTTCTGATGGGTTTTCCTTTCTATGCGACTTGTTTCACTTTTGGAGCTTTCAGGATTCTCTCTTTGTTCTGTACATTTAGTGTTTTTACTATGATATGACCTAGGGAGTTTCTTTTCTAGTCCTGTTCATTTGGTGCTTTATGTGCTTCTTGTATGGGCATGTCTTTCCTTATTTTTTGGAAATTTTCTTCAATTCCGTTGAAGATCTGGTCAATACCATTATCCTGAGTTTCTTCTCCTTCCTCTAGGCCTGTGATGTATAAAATTGGTCTTTGCATGTCATGGTGTTTCATATTTCTTGCATATTCCATTCCTGTGTTTTAAATTTTTTTCATATTTTTTTCTTTGATTAAGCAGTCCAATTCTTCCACTTTATTGTCCAGTCTTAATATTCTGTTCTTCATTTTGTTCATTCTATTAGTGAGGCTTCCTCCTGCCATTTCAAATGACTTATTGAGTGTTTCACTTCCTTCTACATTTCAGCCTGAGTTCTCTTCAATGATTTCTATCTCTTTTGTGAATTCAGTCAGAGGTTTATTCCCTATTTCCTTTTAGCTCTTTGATTTGTGTATTCTTTAAATTTGTTGAATTCTTTGATCATGTTTATGACTATTCTTTTAAATTCTGTGTCTTGGGTTATCTCTAGGGGGTTTTCATTGTAGAACTCTTATATGGAACTGATGGTGTTTGGTGGAGACATATTATTTGGGTTTTTCAGATTATTTTTCTGTTGTGATTTTGGCATGATGTTGGGTTCATACTGAGGGGAGACCCAGCACAAAGGTGTACGGGACTCTGACAAAGAGGACTCAGGGTTTATTCTGGGCTTGGCAGCTGGTCCACCTGTGTTGGGATCAGGGTGACTGGCATTAGAATGGCCCCAAAGTGACACTTTTTAAACCCAGTCATACAAGGAAGTGAGTTTACAAGGAAGTGGGGGTGAGGAAATGGGGGACAGGGCATAGGTGGGTCTGTGGTGGGTATCAATCAGAAGGAGCATCTTGAGAGAAACCGAGGCCTGTGTTCTGGTCCCTGGTGAGGCACGATTGCAGGATTTTTGCAGCAACATTGCAGGAATGCAGTCCAGGCTAATTATTTCTCAGAACTTCTGCTTTGGTTGACTTAGGTGGGTGGATTTCTTTTGTTGTTTATGATTCAGGTTGCAACTCAAGCCTTCCTTTGTTGAGTTGAAGTCTGATTCTGTTTACATAGTTGATGTGCCTTGGTTGTTTTCTTGTTGGGTATGAAAAGCTGCTTGGTCTAGGCTTCAGTTTCTCTCTTTTAATTTCATATTGGAGGGACCAGATGGCTCAAGTCCAGCTACTCAAGTTCATGTAGAGGTCAAAGTCAGGTGCTAATTAGATACTCCTAGTCTTTTTCCTAAGGTCTGGGCCCCTACTATTCAGCTGGCACAGCCCCATTTGCAAAGTTTGCTAGGTGGAGGCTGGATTCACGTGTTCTTAAGCAGTCTGCAAATGTCTGGGTCTTTACTAAAGGGCAGAGAAAAGCCTGGCCCTTCAGCAGTGAGAGAACTTCCAATGGTCCCCATGTAGAAGGATGGGCACAGTGCAATTTGCAGAGCTCACAGCCAGGGGGAGCTAAGAGGGAGTCCAGAGATCTAGGGCGTTAAGGACAAAAGCCAGACTGTGCCCAAGGCAGGGAAGAAGGCTGGTTTAGGTAGTCCAAGGTAGGGTCGGGTGGGGAGGGCCAAGACAGAAGGCGACTCTCTGGAATCCAAAGGCAAGATGGGGTGGACTACATACCAGCCAGACTGGAAAATTGAGTTGGTATGTAGTTCAGAGATCTGAGGAGCTAAGTAAGAGAAACAGCAGGCCTGTGCCTAAGGCTAGACCGGGAACAGGGTGTGGGGGCCGTGATTCTAAGTTTTGAGCAATGGCTTTTTGTGCTGTCCACGTTAAAGGGGGACAAGATAGGTATCGCTGAGTTTTTAGACAGATATTCTTAGTGATGGGGAGTCAGGTAGGAGTCTGATTGAAAGGAAAGTGAATCGACACAAAATTAAGACAGATATGCCAGGCTTTCAACCTGCTTTTAGTGACCTTGAGGGCCAAGTGAAGAGCCAATGATCTCCCACAAAAGCAGCTTCTAGAACCTGTTACACTCCCAAGCCTCCAAAGCTCTTTAACAGACAGCATAAGTGACAGCAGACCTTCTGCACAGCTGCTTTGGCAGAGCTCACAAAGCCAGCAAGCCATAAGTCTGGAAGAAGCTAAAACTGTCCACTCCAGAGCAGGTCATTTTTAGATGACCAGTCATTAGGTCTGCATTGTCCATAAGAAAATCACCAAGAAGAAACCACAGATCATTTTCCCAGCCCCTGAAATCTCCTCGTATCTTTGCATATACATTAAATCTGCTCAGGGTTTTATAAAGTACTCTAGTCCTGAGCTCTATAGTGACCCATCTCTTCATCTCAGACTTTAGGATGCAATTCGTAGGGAATCCAAATATTCCTTTTGGGTCAGGTGGGTCTTATTGTTGAATTGATGGTGATTTCTTCTTATTGATCCCTAGCTACACAGAGGAGGAAAATCTTCTTTCTGGATGATTGAAATCTGAGATTTTTCTTAAGGATCACGAGTAGTAGAAAGATAGCCCTGTATATCTTAACTATGATTTAACTCTAAAAATTTCCCTTTTTTCCTTTTTTCCCCTTTTCCCCCTTTCCCCCTTTTCTTCCCTTTCCCTTTCCCTTTTTCTTTTTCTTTCTTTGCCAGGCCTTCCATATGGGCTGTCAGCAGAAGGTAAGGCCACATTTGGTGTGGTTTTCCTGCTGGCTTCAGATAATCTGATCAAGGAATGCTCTCCTGTTTCAGTTCATTCCAGAGCCAGTCAAGTTGACAACCAAGGCTTCCTTTTGGAGCATCCTGTTGTTCATCCCCTCCAGACCTCCTGCTGCATCCTACATCCTGACAAGCTTCCTTCTGAAATGGAATGTCTTTACCATGGAGGTCAGAAGACAACTTGCAGAGCCAGCTCTCTTTTTCTACTATGTGGGTCCCAGAGATAGAACTCAGCCCATCAGGTTGGGCCAGAAGGACCTTTATTTTCCCACCGAGCCATCTCACTGGCCCCTTAATATTTTCTTAATCTGTGGAACTATCGCCTTTCCTGCTGACATGTGCTGTGGTGGAAGGATTAGAACTTTTCCACTGTTTAAGGATGATTTCTGCCCGATTTTGTTTCCTTCAGCCCTGGCCTTGCCCTTTACCTTTCCAGGTTCCATACCCAGCACAAGCTCAGGTCTTCCACTGAGGCAGCTTTCGCTCTAATGCAAACCACAGATTCAAGTTATGTATATACATATGTAATTAAATCTATATTCTGCAAACTATGTGATAGTTTGTCCTCTTCTCCCGTTGCCTTTGTTCCCCCTGCTCCTCTCCCTTGGGCCTCTTCTCTCTCAGAGGCCCCTTCTATCTTCATGGCATATCTGTATTCATATTTAAATCTAGGGGGCTGGAGAGATGGCTCAGTGGTTAAGAGCACCAGCTGCTCTTGCAGAACACCCAGGTTTGGTTCCTAGCACGCACATAGCAACTAACAACCGTCCCTAACTCCAGTTCAGGAGATTTTATGCCCTCTCTGGCTTCTGTGGGCATTGTACACACACGAGCAAAACACTCATACACATAAAATAAAAATGAATAAATAACAAATATAAATTTTTACCTATGAAAGAAAATGTTTTTTTTTTTTTTTTTTTTTTTGTCTTTTTCGAGACAGGGTCTCCCTGCAGTCCCAGCTGTCCTGGAACTTACTCTGTAGACCAGGCTGGCCTTGAACTCATAAAGATCCGCCTGCCTCTGCCTCCCAAGTGTTAGGATTAAAGGTGTGCACCACCAGGCCCGGCAAAAATGTGATTTTTCTTTCTGAGTCTCTGTTATTTTCCTTAATGGTTCCTTCCATTTTCCTGAAAAATGACATAATTTTTTTCTTTATGGCTGAATAAAATTCCATTGTGAGAGTGAGTTTTTAATGTCATTTGACCCTCCAAACAGCACTTGGGATCCCATAAGCACACATTACTCTCTGGCCACATGCTCCTGCAGATCTGTAAACCCTCTTCTCCATCCTACTATGCCCTCCCCCCCAAAATCCTTTCTCCCATGTTTCAACAGAAGTTGTAGAATTGAATTTCATTCAGCTGGCCAGGTTCTGTGCTCATCCCCAACTAATCACTGTGGACAAGAGGATGAGGGACAACATTAATTCCCGTCTTGGATGATATGCTAAACCAGAATAGGGTTTGGCTTTTCTAGAACTACATGGCTGCAAGTGAGGCAGGGATGAGTTCTGGAAGGACAGCCAGACACTGGCTCTAGAAGTCAGGAAGAACTGTAGATTAGTTTTTTTAAAAGAAGACACAGGACGGAATACATATTCAGAATGTCTATTTGCCAAGTACTATACATACATGTATTATTTTGTAATTTGCACTACAACCAACAAAGTAGGCACCATTTTACTGGGAAAATAGACCAAGAAGGGTTAATAGACCACAGTCTATCCCACAGATTAAGTCTTACCAAATAAAACTGAGTCAAAATAATTTATTGTATCTTATTAATTCATAGAAGAACTGAAATCAATAGGAAGAGAAACCTTACAAATACATGGAGACCGAACAATATACTTTTTTTTTTTTTTTAATACAGGGTCTCCCTGTAGTTCCAGCTGGCCTGAAACTCAATTACGCACATCAGGCTGGCCTTGTCTCATAAAGAGCCACCGGCCTTTCCTTCCCAAGTGCTAGGACTAAAGGTGTGGGCCACCATATCTAGTAACAATATATTCTTGAATGAACACTGGGCCATTGAAGAAATCAGGGAAGAAATTTTAAAAATTCCTAGAATCAAATGGTGATGAAAGCACAACTTACCAGAATCTTTGACTATAGACAATACAATTAATGCTAAGTCAAAAGTTTATAGTTACATTAAATTCTCAGGGGGGCTGGAGAGATGGCTCAGGGGTTAAAGAACACTGGAAATTCAATTCTTAGCACCCTTATGGTGGCTGACAGTCATCTGTAACTCCAGTTCACAGGGGATCCGATACTCTTTTTTTTTTTTTTTTTAACCTCTGCTGGCACTGCAGGACATGAGCGCACTTACATATATGTGTCGTTGTAGTTGTCATTGTTCAATGTCTTTGAGTCATGAGTGACCGCATTCCACACGCTGTCCTTCCCTTGGCTCAGCTCCAGGACTTGTCTCCTGACTGCAGGCCGACAGTCTCTAGGCTTAGCTCCCTCAGGAAGCGGGGAGGGAAAACCGAAGGAGATCACCTGTGGAAATGAGCAGACTCACATGCAGAGAGCCAGGGAGGATAGGAACTCTGTTTGTTTTCTGTCAGTGAGGTCTATATATTTAAGTCTACTGTGCTCTGGGCAAGGAAGTGGGGAGCAGGCGGAAGGGAGGGGTGAGCCACCTTGGTTCTAATCAGGGGGGCTGCAGAGCTCCAGTTTGTGCAACAGGTAACTAGAGGTGTGACATTTTGCTCAATGCCTCAAGGGAAGGGGCCTGGAACTTTGCAGAGATAGGGTGAAGCAAGAATCATTGTAATATCCCGAATCTACCTGCTACAGATAACTCTGAATGTCCACAGAGATATCAGATAACTGGAGATCTCCCGGGACAGGTCTTACAAGTTCTCGATTCAAACCACACACAGTTTCATCCCCACATATATGCAGACAATATATCCATACACATAAAATAATATTTTTTTAAAAAACAATAGTCAGGTGTGGTGGCACACGCCTTTAATCCTAGCACTTGGGAGGCAGAGGCAGGTGGATCTTTGTGAGTTCAAGGCCAGCCTGGTCTACAGAGTGAGTTCCAGGACAGCTGGGGCTACAGGGAGACCCTGTCTTGAAAAGACAAAAAACAAAACAAAACAAAAAAATGCAGAAAGATCTCAGATAAATAACCTAATGATGCACTCCAAGATTTTAGGGAAAACAAAAACAGAATAATTCAGTCCCAAGAGCTATAGACTGCAGAAAATAATAAAGACCAGAACACAGATTAGTAACATGGAGACTAACTAAAAGAATAACACAAAGAATCGAATAATTCTTTGAAAAAAAACAGACAAGATTGACAAATCCCTGGTTCTGGACAGCTTCAGGTGCCAACTTGACACACCTGGAAAGAGGGGTCCTTAACTGAGACATTTCCTTAGATTGCTCTGTAGCCATTTTGATGAGGCATTTTCTACTGGTTGGTGTGGGGGCCCCAGCCCATTGTGGGTGGGGCCACCCCTGAGCAGGTGGTCCTAGGTTATATAAAAAAACACACCAAGCACAGACCAGGGGAGCAAGACAGTAAGCAGAATTCCTGTAAGATCTCTGCTTCAGTTCCTGCCTCCAGGATTCTGCCCTGGCTTTCCTCGATGATGAACTATGATCCGGTGGAGAGAACCAAATAAGCCACATCCTGCCCAAGCTGGTTTAAGTCAGAGTGTTTTATTACAGCAATGGAAATTGACCTAGGACAACCCTATCCAAACTTACCAAAATGAAGAGAGAGAAGACCCAAATTAATAAAATTAAAATGGGGAAAAAAAGGAGGTTGCTACAGATTCCAATGAAATCCAGAGAATTACTAGGGAATATTTTGAAAATTTACATTCTTTTTTTTAATTTTTTTAATTTTTATTTATTTTGTATTACACATACAAAATAAATAAAAATTAAAAAAACATTTTTGTATTACACATACAAAATAAATAAAAATTAAAACATTTTTGTATTACACATACAAAATAAATAAAAATTTAAAAATACGTTTGTATTACACATACAAAATAAATAAAAATTAAAACATTTTTGTATTACACCTATAAAAATAAATAAAAATTAAAAAATAATAAAAAAAGAATGTAAATTTTCAAAATATTCCCTAGTAATTCTCTGGATTTCATTGGAATCTGTAGCAACCTCCTTTTTCCCCCCCATTTTAATTTTGGAAGACAAACTAGAACAGTGTATAAATGTACTGTCTGCATGTAGGTTTGTGCACCCATGTTGTGCAATGCCTCGGAGGTCAGAAGAGGGTGTCAGATTCCCCTGAAACTGGAGTTAAAGATGGTTCTCAGCCACCATGTGTGTGCTGGGGATCAAACCCCCATCCTCTGCAAGAGCAGTTGGCGCTCTTAACTGCTAGGCCATCTCTCCAGCCCCTTTATTATTTTTTATGTGTATGAGTGTACTGTCTGCATGTATGTTGGTGCACCTGTGTCTTGCAATGCCGTGGAGGACAGAAGAGGGCATCAGATTCCCCTGGAATTGGAGGTAAAGATGGTTCTTAGCCGCTATGTGGGAGCTGCGGATCGAACCCGGGTCCTCCGCAAGAGCAGTCGGCGCTCTTAACTGCTGAACCATCTCTCCAGCCCCGAAAATTTACATTCTGAAAAACTGGAATGTGGGATGGCAGCTCTGGGTTCCATCTGCATTGTGAGCCATGAGCTTATTTGCTCTCCCCCACATCCCTTCCTTATCCTGCATCATGGGAATGACATGTGATGTAAAGGGTCTGAGATTTGCCTATAAAAATGACATGTTGCATTTGAATAAATGGGAATTGCACTTGGAATTGCTCTCTGCCCTGTGTCCTTGGGCTGTTACTGAAGTGATCATGTGTGTACCCTCTCCACAGCCTGTTTCCATGCAAGATTAATAACTCCCATGCTGGAAAAATCTAGAAGACATGGATATATTTCTAGGCCCATATGACCTACTAAAATTAAATCAAGAAGATACAAAAAATTTAAACACTTGAGCTGAAAACAGTAACAAAAAGTCTCCCAAAGAAGTCAAGCCCATGGCTAAACACTTTTATTGCCAGTTCTACCAAACATTTAAAGAAAAGCTAGTACAGGGTTGGGGAGAGATGGCTCAGTGGTTAAGATCACTTAATGTTTCTCCAGAGGACTGTGGTTCACTTTCCAGTACCCACATAGTAGCTAACAACTGCCCATATCTCCAGTTCCAGGGGATCTGACACCCTCTTTTGGCCTCTGCAAGTACCAGGCATGCATGTGGTGCACTACATATATGCAAGCAAAGCACTCCTACACATGAAGTAAAAATAAAATCTTTAAAAAAGAAGAGCTCACACCATTGCTCTTGAAATTGTTCCATAAACTAGCAAGGGAAGGAACAATACAATACTCATTCCATGAAGCCAGCATTACCCTCATACCAAAAACAAATGAAGACATACACACAAAAATCCATAGGGCAATTTCCCAGATGAACATCATTCCAGGGGTGTAAGTTTGCCTCAACATATGTAGATATGCATAAACCAGCAAATAAATAGGCTTAAGAACAGAAATTACATGATCACCTCAATCGATGCAGAAAAGAACTTTGACAAAGTTCAATATCTTATGATAAAAGACAGCAAGAAATCAGGAATAGAAGGAATATACCTCAACATAATAAATACTATTGCCAACATTCTACTACATGTCACCCCTGGAATGAGACAAGGGTGCTCACTCTCCTCTCCCTTGGTCAATCTAGTGCTTGAAGTTTTAGCTAAAGCAATAAGACAAGAGAAAGAGAGAAAAGGAATACAAATAGCAAAAAAGAGGTCAAATCATCCCCATTTGCAGAAAGGATACTCTATTACCCTAAAGAGTTTGCCAGCAAATTTTTAGAAATGATAATCACTTTCAGAAAGGAGCAGTCTACAAAATCAACATAAAAACATCAGTACCTTTTCTGCATACTGTAAGAACTTTCCAAGAAATAGTGTTCAATACCCTTAGCCATCAGAGAAATGTAAATATAACTACTTTGAGATTCTCTTTCACCCAATCATGATTAACGCGCGCATGCACACACAGACACACACACACACAACTACAACAAATGTTGGCAAGGATATGGGGGGGAAAGGAAACCAGTGTGACCACTATGAAACCAATATGGAAGCTTCTCAAAAAATAAAAATAAACAATATGAGTCAGTTGTATCACTCTTGGACATATACCTAAAGGATTCTAAGTCAACCAGACACAGGAGATACTCATGCATTCCTGTGTACTTCTGCACTATTCACCAGCCTAGATGTCCATCGATAAATGAGCAGACAAAAAATGTGGTGCATACACATAGTGGAATTTTATTCAGCCATAAAAATGAAATCATAACATTTGCAGGAAAATGAATAGAATTAGAAATTATTAAGTGAAACAAGCCAGATTAAAAAAGACAAATAATGTATGTTTCCTTGCATATGTGGAAACTAGATTTTTTTTTTAATTTTTAAATTTATTTCTGTATGTGTATGAATGTATTGTCTGCATGCAAGTTTGTGCACCCGTGACGTGCAATGCCGCGGCGGTCAGAAGAGGGTGTCGGATTCCCCTGGAACTGGAGTTCTCCTGGAATTGGAGTTTCAGACGGTTCTCGGCCGCCATGTGGGTGCTGGGGATCGAACCCAGGTCCTCTGCAAGAGCGGTCGGCGCTCTTAACTGCTAGGCCATCTCTCCAGCCACATGGAACCTACATTTAAAACTCTCTCTCTGTCTCTCTCTGTCTCTCTCTGTCTCTCTCTCTCTCTCTCTCTCTCTCTCTCTCTCTCTCTCTCTCTCGTAGAGGGACAATGAGATATGTTAAGAGAAGAGAAAAAGAGAGAGTAATGGAATTCCTGTGACATCAGAGCAGAAGGGGGAGGACTATTTGACACATATAGATAAGAATGCCATTGTAAATCAATAACTTAGTATGCTAACTCAAAAAAAGGAAACACAAAGGAGAGGCATTTAAGATATTTGGTAGCTGTAATAGGAGGTGGTAATGACCTGGGTCTTAAATACATATGTACTCAATTCTTGAACAGATACTGTCTCACTGCAATTTATTTTCATGTGTTTTCAGTCATTCACCACAGATTGTGATTGGCCCTGGGCCTTCATACCCAACCATGGCTATGAAACCACCTCATTCCATCCAGGCCAGCCTCTGGATCCTGCATGTTCTGTCTTTGCCTGGGCTCTCTGCTGGACCTAACTCGACTCTACTTCCTTTCCACATCCACCTGGAAGTATTCCCTGATAGTTTCAACACTGAGTTCTCTGCTCATTCTCCAAAGGAGACGGAAAAGGAGTGGGAAGATATATCACCTGGAGAAACCCAACATAAACATTTTCAGCTGGGAAGAGATTTGATAAAAGGCCTGAAAAAAATGAGGTCCAAACCCACCTCTCACATTTAAATAGCACCTCATGGTGTAAGTTAAAGTTTTCAGTCTCCAGATTATTAACAAGTTAAAAACAAAGACTAAGAAGATTGCACCTTCTGGAAGACATCCTGAACAACAGCCCTACATATAGTAGGCTTATTTGGTTGACTTAACACATTATGAATCTAGATCATTTCAATAAACAGTAAGCCAAACTTTCAAGGTACAAAGTCTTCTTTGCATAAGTTTCCCAATTGTCCTCCTTTAAAATATTTGTCTTTTATTAAGAACCTAACACAAATACTCATTAAAATGTACTCAGATTTGTCAGGCTGCTAATTAAGTCAGCTTATTCACTTTTTTAAAAAAATTATTTTTATTATTATTATTATTATTATTATTTTGTCTTTTCGAGACAGGGTCTCCCTGTAGCCCCAGCTGTCCTGGAACTCACTTGTGTATTAAGTGCACTCGCGTCGTGCAATGACCACGGAGGTCAGAAGAGGGCATTGGATACCCCGAGAAATGGAGTTACTGACGGTTGGTTGTTAGACGCCATGTAGGTGCTGGGAATTGAAACCCGTATCTTCTGTGAGAGCAGCCAGCGCTTTTAACTGCTAAGTCATCTCTGCAGCCTGATTTATTCACCCTTTACCCAAACCAAGTGGTTATTTATGTCAAGAGTTGTAATGAAAATGTATGTGAAAAAAAATGTGTCCATGGCAATTCTTTGACACAGATGATGAACTGCACTTGTATATTAATTTTTTCATGTGTTAGTTTTGAATTCCTTACTAATTTCACAACAACGACTAAGGTTAATATTTATAATTTCCTAAAATCTCAGAAGGTCAAGGCTGGTTTTCAAGGTCGCACCGGTTGAAGCTGACAGCTCTGAAGGCTTCAGCAATGAAACGGCTAGAGGCACGCTTTGAGCCTTTTGAACTCTTTCGGCCACCGTTTTCGGGCGCTTCCGCAGTACTGCGCCTGCGCGCTTCCGCGGCCTCCATTTCTCCAGCCGCGGGGAAGGACGTTGGTGTAGAGGTGAGGCGCTGGTGTTTGGGTCCCTGGTTTTGACAGTTGCGGCCTTCGGCTTTCCACTGAGCTGGGAACCAGGATGAGTTTCGAGTCCCAGCCACGTAGAGCCGCAGGCCTCCCTTCCGCATCGCCGGCGCGTCCCCGCCGCGTCCTCAGCAGGGCGGCAGGCGGTGTGGGCTCCGGGGATCGAGGCCTTGAGGCGGGGGCGGCTAGCGCAGCCCGGTGGGCTCGGGAGGTGGCGTGGCGGGCTGGGCCCATGTCCGTTTCCTTTACCCCGCGGTCAGTGTGACCTTGAGGTCATTTGCCCTGCGGGGCCGGGGCTCCCCTTGGTTCCTCTGCGGCTGGGTTTGGGGGGGCGGCTGGGCGGGGCGGTGCGGCTAGCGTGGGCCCTCGAGCACCTGCGAGGTTCGGCTCCCTCCTACGGGTAGATGCTGAGTTTGCGGTTGCTCCTGATCTGCCCCTCGACCGGGGTGTTGCTGTAGTCATCTGTGGCTGGCGGTTCAGCATGGGCGCGGAGGAGGGGAGAGGGAGCCAATCCAATCTCCAAACGTCTTTGCGGAGTCGGTCTGCTGTCGTCCTGGCCTCTCTAGGGACTAAAATGTGTTGTACGTGATGGTTCTTCCAATCTCTTACTCAGTTTTAAGGATTTCTATTGGCTTCTATTCCGGTTTACCTCTGAAGGACATTTGCAACCATGGCTAACGGTGCTTTGGCAAAACCTCAGATGCGTGGCCTTCTGGCCAGGCGCCTGCGGATCAATATTGTTGCAGCCGTCATTGTCGCTCTGGGAGCTGCAACTTTCTACAAGGTATGTATATATGTTTGCTTGCTTTTTTTTACGTTGTGCTTAAGATCACAAATAGCTTATTTTAAAGCTTATTTTTATCGATATTTAAGAGTTTCGTTTTGTTTTTTGAAACTCCATCTTTAAGGTTATTTTCCTTCTACCCTCTGTGTACTTCATTGAGGCAGGAACTACCTTAGTCTCCAGGGTGTTTGCCTTCCCTCTTCCTATCAAGTTCTGTCAGTTTGCTGCTGTCATATGAAGAACCAGGCCAAATGGCTTAAACACAGAAATTAATTTTCTTATCGTTTTCAGACAGGGCTAAATACTTTTCTCCTCCTGTCTTCTCTACATGGTTTTCTGTAGCTGTGGCTGAATCTTGTGATGACACTGGGTCAGGGCATGCCATTTTAAGTCCTTCTAAATGTAGTTACATGCATTATGCGGTATTGGAAGTTAAGACTTGGTAGCTTTAAGATCTGTAGCAAAGGGCCCATATGCAAGGTGCAGGGAAAGCAGCAGTTCTGTTTGGTAACTTGAAGAATTGACAGTTGAATTTTAATGTTGTGTTTTAATATTGCTCCCTCCTCTGCCTTTTAAGTCAAGAGATTACACATTACTGTTTATAATGCATGTTTGTTATCATGTTGTAATAAGCCATGAGAAAAATTCAGAGCTTCTGTTTTTATTTTATTTTATTTTTTGTCTTTTTGAGACAGGGTCTCCCTGTAGCCCCAGACTGTCGTGGAACTTGCTATGTAGACCAGGCTGGCCTTGAACTCACAGAGATCCACCTGACTCTGCCTCCCGAGTACTGGGATTAAAGGCGTGCACCACCACTCCTGGTGCTTCTGTTAACTTTTGTTAAATATGTATTCTTTACCAGACTTTGAGCTTTTTAAAGGAAGTTGCCATGTATTTCTTATATTTATAATTTTTGTTTTTACAAAAATATCTTTTATTCTAGCCGGGCGTGGTGGCACACACCTTTCGTCCTAGCACTCAGGAGGCAGAGGCAGAGGCAGAGGCAGGCGGATCTTTGTGAGTTCAAGGCCAGCCTGGTCTACAGAGTGAGTTCCAGGACAGCTGGGCTACAGGGAGACCCCCCTCTCAAAAAAGACCCTCCTCCGAAAAAAACCCTTTTATTCTTTTGAGAACTTCATAAAATGTATTTTGACCATATTCCTACCTTCCCACAACTCCTTCCAAATCTACCCCCAGATTTAATTTTTTTTAATGTGGCAGTCCATTATCAGGTGCCTGACACATAAGCAGGTGTTTTTTTTTTTTTTAATTTTATTTATTTATTTACTTATTTTCGTATGTGTATGAATGTACTGTCTGCATGTAGGTTTGTGCACCCGTGTCGTGCAATGCCCCGGAGGTCAGAAGAGGGTGTCGTGTTTCCGAGGAACTGGAGTTAAAGATGGTTCTCAGCCGCCATGTGGGTGCTGGGGATTGAACCTGGGTCCTCTGCAAGAGCAGTCGGCACTCTTAACCACTAGGCCATCTCTCCAGCCCCAGGTGTTTGGTTTTTATTTACTTTTTATTTTTGGTCTTTTTTGAGACAGGGTCTCCCTGTAGTCCCAGCTGGTCTGGAACTCACTGTGTAGACCAGGCTGGCCTTGATCCACCTGTTGGGATCAAAGGTGTGTTTCGCTACTCCCAGCTTATAACTAGTCTGTAAAAGTGTCTGTTGAGAGCCAGGCGTGGTGGCGCATGCCTTTATTTGTTTATTTATTTTTTTCAGTAACTAAAAAAAAAAATTGGAGCCGGGCGTGGTGGCGCACGCCTTTTAATCCTAGCACTTGGGAGGTAGAGGCAGGCTGATCTTTGTGAGTTCAAGGCCAGCCTGGTCACAGAGCGAGTTCCAGGACAGCTGAGGCTACAGAGAGACCCTGTCTCGAAAAGACCAAAAAAAAAGGTGTCTGTTGAATAAGGGACACTAACATCAGTGCATTCTTGAGAATAAAAATGATATAGGACTAAATCTTTGTCCTTCAGAATTTAGAGTCAGATTAAGGTGATTAAATAGTAAGAGCTATTGAAATATGTAGTTTGACTTGGGAGGCAGAGGCAGGTGGATCTCTGTGAGTTCAAGGCCAGCCTGGTTTACAGAGTGAGTTCCAGGACAGCTGGGGCTACAGGGAGACCCTGTCTTGAAAAGACCAAAAAAAAAAAAAAAAAAAAAAAAATGTAGTTTGGGGGAAGACAGGATTGTAAGACATTCTTTATTAGAGAAGGTAGAATGTCAGCCACTGAAGTTAAGGTGAACTTGGAGAGCAGTGTGTATATGTGTGGGGGAACACTGAAAAAAGCACTAAATGTGCCCATGTCTTGCTACCCTTTGAAAGACACACACACACACACACACAAAAGTCTGTCCACTACTGTCTGCCATGTAGTGGGAATGAAATCTATGTTTGAGGAAGAAGAGGTGGGTGGATGAGTAATATGATGGAAAACTCATTCCTGGTGTCATTGTTAATGCCAGACCCTAGGGCTTTATGGCTTTTTGTGCAGTTCTCACCACTTCTAACTTGTAGTTGCCAGAGGAGACCTGCTTATGCCACTGGCTACCAGCATTCAGTGTGCAGTGGCTAATTTACAGTGAGTAATATTTCTGTATTGTGAGTCAGTTAATTTGTATATGCATATGTATAGAGTTTAAATATGTAGTTTATCTTTGGTGTGAAAGTTCAGACAGAAAGATTGTTGTAGCTAAATTGTGGTGTACTCTTACTATCCCCCCCCCTTTTTTTTTAAGTGTTGATTGCAACCTTTGACATTGGGTCCACATTTTGTATTGGGTTCACATTCTCTATCTCTGGATGACTTGAAACACACCCAAAGGCTAATTCTAAAACTTAACTCTTGGGTCAGCTAGATGGATGAGTACATAAAGGTGCTTTCCTGCCAAGCCTGACAATCTCAGTTCCGTCCTAGGACTAACAAGGTAGAGAAAGAAAACCAGCTTATTATACAAATTGTCCTCTGAATTTTAAGAGGCAAATGAACAACCTTTATATCAAATATGGAGTTAGGTTTACTAATTACTAGCATCTGAATTAGGCTTTTTCTTTGTTTTCAGGTATTGGCTGATCATATAAGACCTTAGATTTGGATTATTGTAAGACTTTCAGGTGACTAATGACCAGGAGTACCTAAATTGATAATCCATAAGCTTTTCTTGATGAGTCCAGATTTTTTTCAAATACATTTTTTATATATGTGTGTGTGAATATTGTGTGTGTACATATATATAGTGTGTGTGTGTGTGTTTGTGTCTGTGCATGTGCCTATCTATGCTTGCCATGGTGTACATTTGGAGGTCAGAGGACAACTTATAGGAGTTGCTTCTCTCCACCATGTGCATCCTAGGGGTCGAACTCTGGTCATTAGGCTTGGCAGCAGGTACTTTTACCTGC
Source organism: Rhizomys pruinosus (assembly GCA_009823505.1). NCBI lineage: Eukaryota > Metazoa > Chordata > Mammalia > Rodentia > Spalacidae > Rhizomys > Rhizomys pruinosus. The sequence goes on from VZQC01008018.1 coordinate 779,077, forward strand.
TGAGCTGTCTTGCTGGACTATGAAGTCCAGGTTTTTCAGACTTAAAAAAAAATCTCTCTAGTATAATATTTAAGTGAGGCTATAATACAAAAAAAAAAAAACTCTCTAGTATAATATTTAAGTGAGGCTATAATACAAAAAAAAAAATCTCTCTAGTATAATATTTAAGTGAGGCTATAATACCACTTTGTTTTCTTGAGTTCACTAACAGTAATTCATTCTGGTTCTCCAAAATCATATACATAGAAAATACTTTTCTTGTTCTAACAAGGAACTCATGGTTGTCTTGTGCAGTGTTTTAAGGTTCTCCAAAGAAACAAAATCAGCAGGGGTCCATGCATACATGCACACACACCAGTGGATATGGAGAGAGACTGAAATTTATTGCAGGAACTGGTTCATGAGCTCATTGGGCTGAAAAAAATCCCATCACATGCCACCATGTCTGGCTTTTTTATGAGTATGAGAGTATTGCCTGTATGTCTATAAGTGCACTTGTGCCATGCAATACCTGAAGAGGTCAGAAGAGGGCATCAGATCCCCTGGAATTAGAGTTACCAAAGTGGTTAGGTGCCATATGGGTGCTTGGAATTGAATCCAGGTCTCCTGCAAGAGTAGCCAGTGTTGACTGCTGAGCTCTCTCTCCAGCACCATTTCAGACTTCTTTCAAATTCACATTGTTAATTTGAACTAGAATATTTTAGCATGTTGTAACTGGAAATATTTAGGATTTGCTGAAGGGAACGCTGTTCATGTACTTTGTTGATGTCTTTAACTTTTGGGGTATCATCTTCTGACTCTTGGAGTCTGTACCTTTTTTATCAAACATACAAACATAAGCACATAAAACCCACCCAACATATGATCTGTGATTTCATGAGATTAATTTCTTCCTTGATTTGTGTCCCTTCCTCCACTGCTTGTCTTAGTACGGGGTTCAAGTTAAAGAGTGAATACAAATATGTTGTTGATTTATTTTGTCCTGGGATATTTCTAATCTGAAAAATAAGCACCCTAAATGGACTTTTACTTTTTAGTTTGGTGTGGGTGAACGAAGAAAGAAGGCATATGCAGATTTCTACAGAAATTATGATTCCATGAAAGATTTTGAAGAAATGAGGAAAGCTGGTATCTTTCAGAGTACAAAGTGATTTCAGAATGTAAAGGTAATAAAATTATTTTAAGTTATTTAAAGTTTTTAGCTAGCAAAATACAAATAAATGATCTTAACCATTAATTTTATAATTTAATAGTATTAAGTACTATTCACATTGCTATGGAATCAGTCTACAAAACTCTTCTCTGTCTTGAAAAACTGATAGTGTGTGCCTGTGAAACTGCTCCCCATTTCCCTCTTCCCTAGACCCTGATAGTCATTATTTAACTTTTTATGAATTTGACTACTCTTGGTACTCAGAGAAGTAGACTCTTACATGATTTGTCTTTGTTGGTTCCTCTTCCTCCTCTTTGAATGTAGGTGTGTGTGCATGTTTATGTGCATGTTCAAATGTGCATGTGTATAGGGAGTATGTGGAGGCTCAAGGTTGACATTGAGAGTAGTCCTCAGTCATTCTCCACCTTATTCATTGCAGCGGGATCTCTGTTGAATCCAGGCTGGTCTGGGATTCTTTGGTCTCTGGCTTCTGAATATTGAAATTGCAGGTGGACCACCAGGCCCATGTGGCATTATGAGTTCTGGGGATCCAAACTACAGTCCTTATGCCTGCACTGACCATCTCCCTAGCCTGGGGATTCTTTTTTTTTTTTTCTTCAGGAGATAAAATTTTATTTTTTTAAAATTATTTTTTCACATAAATTTATTTTTATTTTTTTAACAAATCTAGACCCGTGTTCCCACCCATTCCCCCACCCTGCCAGAGCTCATCATTCTGCCAAACATGCTTTTCATCTCTTTCTCAGTCTTTCTCAGTATTCTCCATGAGGAAATTGACTGTTTTGAGCAGAAGTTCACTGTTTCAGTCAGTTCTTTGATGCAGTCTTTTTTATTGTTGTTGTTGTTGTTTCCAATGTGCATCATGCTGAGTGAAGTAACACAGTCCCAGAAAAACAAACGACGGATGTCCCTCATCTGTGGATGCTAGTGCCAATTACCTAGTTGTAAGTATTTCTTGTGTAGGGCCCCCTGAGCTTTTGTCCAAAGCAGTTGGGCGTGATGCATATTGAAATTTTTTTTAGATGAGTTGTGGACTTCTTATACATTCTGGGTAGTAAATTCCCCTTTATATGATTTGCTATTTTTTTTTCCTATTCTGTAAATTGAAGTTGCCTTTTTTCACTGTTGGATTATTTACAGAAGTTCTCAAATTTAATGTCCATTTGTTGTTCATATCCCAGAACCATGGTTAGATCTAGTATCCTAAATTGTTTTTTTTTTTTTTTTTTCGGGTCTCCCTGTACAGCCCCAGCTGTCCTGGAACCACTCTGCTAGACCAGGCTTGCCTGAACTCACAGAGATCTGCCTGCCTCTGCCTCTGCCTCCGCCTCCCGGGTGCTAGGATTAAAGGCGTGCACCACCACGCCTGGCATATGTTTTCTTCTAAAAGTCTCATATTCTAGGTCTTCCATCCTTTTTTTTCTTTTCTTTTTTTTTTTTTTTTTTGGTGTTGGGGATTGTACCAGGGCATTGTATGGTGATTATGTATGGGAAATGCACACTATGATTTAGCTTTACCTCTAAGCCTTCTCTTACCCATTTTAGGTTATTTTTTCAATATGCCATGATGGAACAATACTTCATTCTTTTGCATAAAGATAACCTGCTTCCCCCAAACTATTTAGGAAGATTGTTCTTTCCCCAGTGAATGAAGGACTGTTGTTTTCCTCTATTGGGCTCTGCCTTATTCCCATGAGAGTCAGTCTCTCGCTGGTTCAGCTCCCAGGCCCCGAAGACCTGCCCTCCAAAGTTGAGGTTACAGTACCTAGCTATGCCAAACTTTTTTTTTTTTGGTCTTTTTGAGACAGGGTCTCCCTTTAGTTCCAGCTGGCCTGGAGGTCACTCTGTAGACCAGGCTGGCTTTGAACTCACAGATCCACCTGCCTCTGCCTCCCCAGTGCTGGGATTAAAGGTATGCACCACCATGCCCGGTCATGCCAGACTTTTTAATCTGAGGATTTAAACTTGGATCTTTATCTACTTGAAAATTACCCATTGAGCCATGTCCCCAGCCTTTTTCATGTCAGTACCACATTGTTTTCATTATTGTAGCTTTTTAGTAGGTTTTGTGTGGGCACACCAGAGCTTGGGTGAGTGTGACCTAACATTTCAGCCAGCATGTGTTGAGTCAGGGGTAAAGATCACAGGACCCATGAGTTGGGATGACGTGATGATGCAGAGATCTAGGATTGGCCACTGTGAGGTGACGTCAAGCTGCCTGCCCCTAACTTAAGCTGCTCACCTGTAAGAATAAACGTATTTTTACAATTTGTACCACCTGACGAGATCTCCAGGTTGTTATTGGGTTCATGTTCTTCCTTGCCAGGTGGTGGGGCTTTTAGTCTTACAGCTAACTCCTTGGCTTGTCTGGTTGTGTGAATTATCAGTTCCCCCACTGATTGGTTGGTCACAGGGTGCCCCAGCTGTGGGATTAGCTACGAGGCAGGCCTCATGGCTGCCTGTGCTGTGGAACCACCAGTTCCACAGCTGGGCTGGGAGCCCACTGCCCCACAGCTACATGTTCCACTGTGGGGTCAACTGCAGCAAACTACAGTTTTGTAGTCAGGATATGTGAGTCTTCCAATTTTGTTTTTTTTTTCTCCTCCAAAGCTATTTGAAGTTCTTTGAGAAATTATATTTTAGGGTGACTTTATTTCTGTCAGAAATGTTGAGTTTTCGATAGCTATTGCATTAAATCTGTAGAATGCTTTGGGTTTTATGAATATCTTAAGTATTCTAGTCCTTCAGTATGGAGTATCTTGATCTCTATTTCTTCCCCTAGTGCTTCATACTTTCGGTAAATTTGTGCTTAAGTATTTTATTTTTGAAGCAATTGAAAATGGAATTGTTTTAATTTTATTAATGTGTCTTGATCTGCAACTTTGCTGAATTCACGTGTATTAGGGTTTTCTACGTATAAAATGTTACCTGCAGAGAGATTTTTACTATTTGCTTTTTGGATGTCTTTTCTTTGACTTGGCTCATTTTTCTGGCTGTGACTTAAGAGTGCTATGCTATGTTGAGTAAAAGTGGCAAGAATATGAATCTACTACTCAATCCTTGAGGAAAACCTTTTTCATTGATGAATCTGATGCTATGAACTCATCTATAATTTATTGTATTGAGGTACTTTGCACTAGTGTACCTTGTTTTTTTCAACCATGAAAAGGTGTTTTACCAGATGGCTTTTCTACGTCTATTGAGATGATCATGTGATTTTTATTGAAATGTGATTTTTTTATATTGTTATTATGGTATATTGCATTTATTCATTTTTGTACATTGAACCATTCTTGCAGTCCAGAAATATGTTTCTTGGGCTTCATGTATCATTGAATTTGTCTTGCTCATATTTTGTTAAGGATTTGTAATTAGATCTTAGGGTGTTTATTTTTGTTGTTTTGTTTTTGGTTTGGTTATCAGGATAATGCTGGAGCTGCAGATATAAATACTGTGGAAGTTTTCTTTAGGAACTTGATAAGGAATTGGTATAAATTCTTTAAATTGTGGTAAAATGTATCTGGTCCTAGACTTGTCTTTGTTGGGAGATTTTTGCTGTCTGATTTGGTCTCAATCTATTTAGTTAGGTCTGATATCCACAGTACCTTACTGCTGCTTGATTCAGTGCTAGGAATAATTCTATCTATAAAAGTTTTTATGTCTGCTTTTTGTTTTTAGTGATTAGAGCATTCTCTTGTTTTCTTGGGAAAAAAACACCCCCCCCACACACACTTTTTTTTATTTTTGGTCTTTTCAGGACAGGGTTTCCTTGTAGCCCCAGCTGTCCTGGAACTCACTTTGTAGACCAGGCTGGCCTTGAACTCAGAGATCCGCCTGCCTCTGCCTCCAGAGTACTAGGATTAAAGGCGTGTGCCACCATGCCCGGCTAGCACTTTTTTTTCTTTTTTTTTTTTTTTTTGAGACATGGTCTCTGCCTCTTTCTCCTCAGTGCTGGGTTAAAGGCGTGTGCCACCATGCCCAGGCCTCAATATTCTTGTCTTTTTCAAAGAACCAATATTTTCTTTTATTCTTCCATTATGTATTAATTTCTAATGTTTATTAAATTCCTTCCTGCTAGCTCTGCTCTGCTAGACCCTTTATCCAATTCCTTAAACTATATGTAGTTAGGTTGTGGATTTGAGGTCCTTTTTAAAAAATTTCCTTGTGATTTCTTCATTGGTTGTTAGAGTGGTGTTTAATTTTTTTTTTTGTTTAATTTTAGTGTGTATTGAATTTCTTAGTTTAATGTCATTGTGATCAGAAGATGCTTTGTGTGATTTTCAGCCTAAGATTTGTTTTGCCCTAATAAGACATATCCTTTAGCAATGATACCAACAGACAAGAAAAAAATTATTGAAAGAATTTAAAGAACAGCATTCAGATGCCAGAGGAAAAAAGAATGGAGGTGGACTTAAAGAAAAAAAAAAAAAAAAAGCAGAATCTGTTAAAATGAAAGCCAGAAATAAGAGTGAGTTATGGTGTGTCCAGAGTGGAAGGCAGGCAGTGGTTAGGGAGCTGGAGGAAGAGGCTAGCCCTAGGCAGCCAGGGTTGGACTTCTGTGGGGCCCAGTTTCTGTGAAGGTGAGTAATCAGAGTGTAAAGTTGACCAGTGGGAATAGACTTTGGGTAATGTATTAATAGATGTATTAATAGAAAATGCTGTTATTAACATAGCCATTGTGTTCTCTCCACAGAATTCTTTGGATTGCGCTTAGAAGTCTGTCACCGGCCCATGTTCCTGAACTGTAAAACATGAATAACATGAATATGTGGGGTTAACAAATAGTTTAATCTCAATAAATAAATAACAGTTACTATGGACAGTAAGTCTTTGCTTGGTTATTTTGAAACATTTTTAAAACTTTATTTTATGCGTGTTTTGCCTGCATGGATGTGTGAGTGTACATATGTATAAAATATGCATGGAGACCAGAAGAGAGTGTCAGATTCCCTGGAACTGGAGTTACAGATGGTCAGTAGCCAATATGTGAGTGCTGGAAACCAAACCTGGGTCCTCTGCAAGAGCAGTCAGTGTGCTCTGAGCCATCTCTCTAGCCCTTCTGCTTAGTTGTTATTGATAATTCAGGGCCTTAAAAATTTCCACCAGTTATGCTTGTAATGCTGGACAAACCTTATAAAGGTAACTTGCTTTCAGTTTTCTTAAAAGATTTCATTGTTTTAACATCTCTTTAATTGCTCTGATATTTTGCTTATTTTACTGAGATAACTGTCCTGCAGTTTACTTGGTCCTGGCCTTGGTTTCCTGGAGTGCGTATGACAGGCTGCACTTGGGACTCTATGGGTTTTCTAGTCTTCCCAATAAAATCTGTCTTTAGAAGCCAGGCATGGCAGTCCGTGCTTTTAATCTCAGCATTTGGAAAGGCAGAGGCAGGTGGATCTCAATGAATTTGAGGCTAGTCTGGTTTAGGCCAACCGGGGGTACATAATGAGACTCTGTTTCAAAAAAACAAAACCTGTCCTTGGGTTTCATTGCTACTCTTTTGTAGTGCTGCTGTCACCACATAATCAAAATACAGTTAGAACCGCTCATTATTGCTTTTTGTTGAAGAGCTAACAAGCTGAATTAGGTAGAATACATCCAGAAAAACACGTAGTATGATAATGACTAGTAATTTTTTTCACAGACATCCTTAGACACCTTCTGTCTTGTAATTTATTTTTGTTGTGACTAAAGTTTTGTTGTGACTACAGCTAGTTTTTTGTTACATTTTTTTTCTTTTCGGCGGTACTGGCACTGAACCCAGGGCCTTGTAACAGTTAACAGTACACTTTCCCAGCATGCACATCTGTAGCCCATACAAAGCAAAGCCAATTTGATCAATAGTTAACCTTTTTAACATGTGTAAAACTCTGGGATCCTAGCTGTATTAAAAAGTCAGGTATCAGTGAAGAAAACTGCAGTGTAATAAGACATTTATTGATGGTCATAAATTCAAGGTTATCTTTTATTATAGAATTCTTAGCAATATGTAAAATTAACATCATAAACCATACAAGAATCAGTACATATTTACATTCTTAAAAAATCTTGAGGTTCACAAAATGTTGCTTTCTTAAATGAGTATTAAACAACAAACTGAGGAGTTTTTCATATTTGGCCTGAAATATCTACTAATAATCTTGTTTTCTAGTAACAGTGATATAGTGGTAATATGTGCCCAACAATTTGAGAGTTGAAGGCCAGTGGACCTTTGAAATTGAACTATCTTAGCATTCTGAGAATAAGTTGCAGGCCTACTTACGTATGAATGTAATTAGTCAGTGGACATGTCTTAAGTGGACTATGAGATAGTTGCTTACCTAGTAACTCCAGATCTCATGTCAAACCCTTTCTTAGATGTTAAATAACACTTACCAGACACTAGGAATATTTTCATTCTTTATTGAGTCAATTCAGCAGAGAAAATTACTGGACTGCTGTCATTGTTAACATTGACGCTGGGGTTCTTGAGTCCCCTCTAGTATAGAAGGGAGTTCCTAGTAAGTATATCTTTTCTTTATGGAACCAAAGAAACTTAACCCAGGATACTGTGGTTCTGTTCGTTGGTAGACACCAATTATTCTAACTTCTGTAGTAAAACACAAACTCTCCAAAATATACCTGGACAGTTAAAAGACTTCTATAAATTTCACTGAAATGCAGACTTTGGAAGAAATATACATAGCAGCTTTTACTAAAAGAACAGTATTGTGACAAATTTAACAAGTTAAAGTCTTTAAGAATTTCATTTAAAGAATCCAAACCTTTCTAGAGTATTAGGCAGAGGTGGTTAAATTTTATCCCTGGGTTTGTATTCTAAAGCTTCTCCACATTTTGCCATAGATCAAAGCATTACTAGATTAGAGTGAAAAATTTTACAAATGTCACAAAACAGAAAGGAATGCATTTTCTATGTATAAGAATATAACACATATATGATGCTGTTGGTCATTGTTTCCAAATGAAAAAAAATTTGTCACTCCATCTTAAAGTATCTTCTTTGTTTTGGAGAGAAAGATGTCCTTAGAAAATTAGCGTGCCTGTAAATACAGAAAAGGGTTGGCCTTCTGTCCATGTTGAATGAATGTTAACACTAACTCTCTCTGTTCGTTGTTTCAAAAACAAATGGCATGGAAGAATCCACGCCTGCTTAAAGGGGACTCAGGGAAAACCTTTCCTCAGGGCTTTATTCTTTACCATGGTAAATTTACTTATGAAGACCTGAGCAAAATGTGGGTCAGCCAAATACTGGTATGTTCTAACAGTGGAGGAGGGAGGCTCCATAGCCACCACAGAGCATGGTGTTTGCATGGAAGAGCAGCTAGGGGCCAGGTGACAAGATGTCTTGGCAATGTAGTCTACAAGCCTGTTATACTGTTGCTCCGACAGTCTCTCTCGGACACCATCCATCTGGAATTCAGAAATGCAAATTCATTAGTTGCTAAGCCCCTGGGGGAATTCACAACAAAATTATCCTTTCCCTGGATGCACTTGTACACTATTTCTCTTAGGTCACTGAGTAGGGCATTTTGTCTAAGCCAACCTTTCCTGTTAGTTTTCCTCTGAGATAGGGCAATACCAGTGCAATTTTTGTGTCAGGACAACCTTGAATAACCATCTGGTGTTGCATAAAATTCTCATGTTCAAAGTTAACAACTTGGTAATATTACGCATTAACTATTAACACATCTGTCAGTGCTCTTTACCAAGTAGCCTAGGGACAGAGGAGAAAAGGGCCTTCTCTGCTTAAGTGTTAGAGATTCAGCATCCCCAAATATAAAAGTAGTTATGGCTCCTAGAGCCTCAGCAGGCTGAAGGCAGCGGAGAGCAAGCATCTCACTTAAACCAGTGGCTTCGGGCAGAGCATTAAACACACGCACAAAATTTTGGACTAACATTTTCTGTTTTTATAAATACTAGGATTTGAAGCCAGAGAAAATAGAGAAACTGGGCAGAGAAAGGGGAAATTTTTATGGAAAAAAGGAGGATATAAAGTACATTTATAGGTCATGAAAGTCTGGCTCATCTTCAGTGGAACTCAAATAAGAGAACAGATATACTACCTAAGTTCTTAGGTGAGATTTTCTGAGAAAGCACCATCAAAGGCATCTGGGGCTGTAAATTCTTCCCACCCTGAAGTCTTAAAAGTTATCTACTATGCAGATCAAGGAGAGCGGGGACCCTGCAGAGCAAGCCACTGGTCTGTCTGTAAATTAAATAGCTACTGACCTTGCAGTGGTTTCTACCTACTCATATTGGCCAGACCATTTGGGAAGAATTATAAACATTTTAATAGGGGCCTCTTGGTTCTCCAAGTACTGGCAATTACAAAATTTATAATTACTACACAGGGCTCAGAAACAATGCAGCCAGTAATGTAAGATACAGGAAACAGTGAGATAGTAAAAGGGCTGCAAGAAGAGTAAGTTAAGGCAGGGCTAGAGCTTAGGGCTTACGTTTTTCAGCTTGGGAAGGAAAGGGAAGGCCCCCACGGTTCACTCACAGATGAAAGCTGTGCACCCCCAGGCAAAGGCCAGAGTTCTGATGATATCATTTGATGGGGGCAGAATTCAGCTGGAAAGCTTTGAATACACAAAAAAAGCTTAATTGCTCCTGAACAGCAGCACAGGAAAACCCGTGTTGTGAGAGGAACCTGGCCAAGGAATAAATTGACCTCCTGACTCATTTTGAGCCTCTCGCAGGGGATTTTAATAACATCCCAGGCATATTAAGCAATTATTATCCCTAAAATACTGCATTTAACGAAGAAAAGCAATGCTGATTTTTAAAAATCTGAAGCCTGCCATATTTGAATATACTGGATGATGTCATCTACAAATTAATTCCTTCCAAAATTTGAAGGAGTTCTGTTTTTAGCCTCTAAGGCAAAAGCAATAAACTAGAAAGGCCATTTTAGAATTAAAATACTGTTCTTGGTTTTCACAGAAGACAGTAGAGTAGGCTTCCTAACTAAGCTTTGGATCTGGATTGTGTTGGGAGGCTCTGACCTGAGGAGGACAACTGAAGAAAGCATGGTCCAACCAATGCCCTGACACCTCTTGCTTCTCATTGAAAATACACTGAATTACAGCTGTCAGTGAAGTGGTCACTCAAAGACCTGCAGCTCCAGTCTTCTATGGGATCAGCATGGAAGGCTAGGGTTGTGGGTGCCAGAAGGGGTCGTTAGGAACTGAGATGGAAGGGTGCGAGCTCAGCGCTTGTGTTTAACGCCTGTCTTGCGGTCTGCTCTAGCTGCTTTCTCTTGCCTGTTTTAGCCGTTCCTCAATCCCCAACCTCCCTTTTATTCCTGCCACAAGTGAGTCTTGGTGCTTCTATCTCTTAATTTGGTGAATCCATAGCTTCAACCTTCACAACTCTTACAGGTGCTGACTCCTGTTTGTTGCCTACAGCCCCTAGAGAAATGGGTCTCTTCTTCAGCTGTGATAGAAATGCAAAAGAGATCAGAATTATAGACATCAGCAAAGGATGGATCTCATAGTTGAAGAGCTGGAGTAGTAAGCCGGCTAAGAAAAAGAGCTATGGCTACAGATCTTCAAGTCTTGAGGTTTCTCCTTCAGGAGGACGACTAAAGATGATGATACTATCTTCTGCCAAATCCTGTAGCCAGATCACTGCTGCTTTATTGTTAACTGGATCAGAAGATTTTTGGCAGATTTAATAAAGTCAGCCTGGACATCTGACCTCTGTTTATCCCCAGAAAGTCATCAACTGAAAGCAGCAGTGTAGTCCTGGTGCCAAGCCCCAGCTTAAAGCCTGACTGATTAGGATCCAAGAAACGAGAGAAGTCTTAAGGGTTGTTGTGGTTGGCTGCTTTCCATCTGCTCAGATAATTCTACCCAAATAGTGGTGTGAGGGAGACAAGGATCCCATGTCAGGAACAACATAATGGAAGAAAGAACTGAGCAGGACTTGCTGTGGCAGTTTTGAGACATCAGCTGGAGCCACACCCCAGTCCCCAGTAAGGAGCCTTAGGTTCCAGCTTGCAGCTGGAACTGTCTCCATCTCATTTGTATGGAAAGAGATGTGTGTTTATTTAGATCAACAATTAGGATGTGTGGCCTGGGCCATCACCCCAAGAAGAGAGCAGTTTCCCAGTGGGTACATCTGCTTATTGGAGGCTGGACTGCAGGAAGCCAAGGCCATTTTGGTTAAGTCTCATTTCTAACCCCTGGTTCTCAGGATGCCCCACCTGGGGATCCCCTCCATATAAACATTTACCAGCACATTTCAGAGCTTCTCCCAAAGCCTAAAATGTCCCCTGGAGATGCCCTGTTACTTTACACACCTGCAGAATATAAAGCAGTAGAGATATAATCACAAAAGTTGGACCCCTCCCCTGAAATCTTGGGTTGAGTGTGAATAACAGCAGAGGGAGAAATACCCTTGTCAGTGCGCAAAGGTCTAGTCTGCCCTTGACTTGGTTCTGTCCTCTGTACCCACAGATCTGCAGGCACTCTGTTCACAGAACAGGGGCATCTTTTGTGCAGTAGTTGCTAGGAACTGCTGGTGCACGGCCCATCCTTCCTATACCAACCTACTCATTTTTTAATTCTATTGTACTATTGTTCTGTTCCTAGCACCCCAACTTCATGACCACTGAGCCACAGCAGGCTACAGTTCACAGGGCAGCTCAATCCCATGTTAGAACTCCCTCTGCCCATCTGTTGGTCTCTTTTCTAAAGGGCTCACACGCAGAGCTGTGAGCTTCCCAGTCCCTTCTATAATGCCTACCTTGACTTCTTCACAGTCCTTCCTGCCTAGCAACTTTCCAGGTCCCCTGGGTGCCTGAGCACCAGTGATCAGACTGCACATCCCAACCTCCTGGCGGCTACCCCCAGTCATCCTGAAGCTAAACCACACCTCCACATCACAGGCTACTCTTGGCTGCTTGAGCTGCACGGTGAGAAGGTTGTTTTGCTTGCTGTCCTGTGCACAGTCGATCTCTGTGATGGGGAAGGCCTGCTGCTGTGTGTCCTCACTGATGCTTACAACGAAGAGCACCTCTGATGTCAACAGCAAGCACCCTTCATGCTCCTGGCCTGAGCCCCTCACCAAAACCACATCCAGGGCCATGTGGACTTCTGGTCTACCCAGAGACTGAAGCATCTTCCTGTTTAGAAGACAGAAAATGAGATCAGGAGCCAGCCTGGACCACAGAACAACACTTGCTATTTACCAAACATTGGGTGACCCTCCCCAAACTCCCTAAAGGCAAAGTAGTCCATTCTCAAAGTGATTCTGGTCAGCAGAACCTTTCTCCTGGAGACAATATTCTCTGGGCTTTGTCTAATGAGAACTCTGGTTCCACAGGGACTCTTGGGCCCCATTGCAGGCCTAGGCTTCTTTAACAAAGTGTGTCCTCCAGAGATCAGTGTAGAGCAGAGTGTTTTGTTTGGTTGACTTTTGTTGTTGTTGTTCCTTTCGGAGGCAGGGTCTCCCTGTGTTGCCCATGCTGCCTCTTAGGGGCTAGAGTTACAGGCATGTCTTACCCTCCCCCGCTCATGGAGCAGAGTTCTACAGCCAGCTCTGGGAAGCAGCCTTTCCCCGGCCCTCTAGGATGCCCTGTGACTGTCCAAGATGCTAGTGCCCAAAACAGCTGTTCCTTTCAAGCTTTCCTGGAAGTGTGGTCCATTAGCATGAGAGCAAGCCAGGATCCATTAACATGCAGTGCAAATGTAAAGCTGAGCAAGTGTCTCAGGAATTTTACCAGACATATTTGACATGGCTGTTTGGAGCCTGGTCAGCATGTAGATCTCTTGGCTGATACCGCTGCTTGGGAAGCTGAGAAAGTCCAGCTCCATGTAAAATACCTGTGTAAGAAAAGCAAAGGAGCTTTACTTAGTTGTTTTCTGGAAACCAGTTCTGTGCTATAGTGATGTCATCTGCTGAAAGCCACCAATAAAATGTTACAGATCCAAATGAAGTCACATCTTTGGAAGCAAGTGTATAGATAATCACTAAACATTATAATGCTCTTAGCTTGGGTGATCTTATCCAAGCTACAAACCAGTGCTGCAGTCCAAGCATAAACTAGCACTTAGAGGGAGCATGATGCTCTCAGAGGAACTGGTCATGATCACAGCTTCCATATCATTTACAATTCACGTGCTTAAAGTCAGTATTATTTGACTTCATTGTTTAATATAATATTTCTGTATCTGTGCTATGGCTGGCTAAATAAAAAAGAAAACATAGATACATACAAAGGCACATGGCTTGCCTAGATACAGTATTTAAATTTAAGTGACTTAATCCAGCTGTCAAACACTATTCTATATACATTTATGAGCACTCTTGGGTCTCTGGTTTATTACATGCTTTCTCTGGTGCCAGCACCAAATGAGGGCACCCAGCATCAGCCACTGAGGCCTCCAAAGAGACTCCAGAACCAAAGATGGTACAGCATGTGTGCTTTCGGAGGCTTGTAAATGTTTATAAACGAGGCAGAGTCATTAGACTGAGAGTTAGTGGTTTGTAAAACCTTCAGTGTGGCAATAAAAGTTTTACAAGAGTGATGGAAACCAAAAAGCCCGTGTGAAGCTCTGCTCTGAGATGCTCTTACATAAGGCTGAGTTCTTAAGCTCTGGGAAACATGGTAAGACACAATGGCACGTTCAAAACCAAAACAGTTTATGAAGTATGAGTTGATTTTACCTCATTGGAATACTGTTTTTCTTAATGTGTAAGGGAGAGTTTAACTTTTCCCACCTTTAAGTTGTAGCACTTTGTATCTAGTCAGTCTCCTTGTGAGAGAACATGCCATCCACAGGAGAGAGAAGTAAAGAGGGAGGGAAGGAAGCATGGCTCTGTGTGGTCTCTCAAAGGATGCTCTGGGTATGTGTTCTCATCTGGCTGCATGTTGTCAGGATGCCTGCAGTCAAGTACGTCCTTTTGGAGAGAGACTGGCCAGATGCAAAGAGAGTGTATACCGTCTGACAAGTAGGTGACTCCATGGTCTGAGGTGTCAGCTAGTCTGCCTGGTGCATGGCCAACATGATACCACTAATTTCAGGAATCAAGGTGATTCCAGTCACACATGTCCTCCCTGTTAATTTAATGTGCTCTGCAAAGAGTACAGAAAATAAGCACGGGACGTGTTCCCTTTTACACCATCCATCATGCACGTGCACAAAGACACACTTAGACAAGTCCCGGCAGTCTCCCATCCAAGTATATGTAGGCCCCAAGCCCCAGGTCTCCCCAGCATCTGGTTGGGGGAAAATATCTTAGTTCTAGACTGGGTGCTTTTGCTTCAGTTGGCTAGGAGACTGGGTGTAAGTAGCAGAACAGGCATCTACACGTGAGGAAACAGCACAGCTCACAGGTCTGTGTGTTGCCTGCTCTCCTCTTCTCCACACATATGACAGTCAGAGACTTCGTCCTGACTTGTCATGTGTTTTTACTTCCAAGTTTACCATAGGAAAAAGTAGTCATTCTTTTCTTTAGTGCGGGATGTTCTCCACACTGCTCTCAACTTCTAAATGGTTACTTTTCATTAAAATCTATTAAGTAAACTATAAAAACATTGTGACACAGAATCTACTTGAAATTGCAGTACAGATATACTTTGCAAATAAACACAGGATACAAAAAAAGATAGCTACTATTTATGAGTGCTATTTTTTCACTCTTCCTCATGTGAACCCTGGGTGCCTAAGGACAGCAGTCAGTAACGTAGCCTGACTGCTTTTCCACTACTTACCATAGCCAGTCTGTGATACAAGTTCAGCAGCTCCCCCGATGGGTTTTGTGAACACTCCCATGATTCCTTTCCCTACACCTGAGATAACACCCTTGGCCTTGTGTCCTGCTGAAGCCTGGGCCTCAGATGTTTTTTGGAAGTTCTGCATTGGCTGATCAACTATACCAGCAATTGCACCTGAAATAACAAAGTTTTCAGTAAGAACAAAGGCTCAAAATCTTCAGATAACAAAAACTGAATTTGGAACTCAGTTTAATCTGGATTGAAACTGAATCTCCCCCATAAAATTCTCTGCTATACATTTTATTTACCAATAATCTAAGTACATTGAGGGCCATTTATACCATATGTTCTCTTTATCAAAACATAATGCTAAGCTTATGGTTTGGGTCATATTAGTATCTAGAATTTTTATCCAAAATTTAACAGTCCATTCCAAAGTGTTACCTGCGTGCCTCTCCCCAGAGATAAGATATTTTAGGGAGAAGGAAGCAATTCCTCATGAGGGAGGGCCTGTGCAGGCTAATAAAATTATTTAACCAGGACAGGAGTGAAAAAAACTGGAAGGGACCAGCCTCTTGTGTGTGTGTGTGTGTGTGAGAGAGAGAGAGAGAGAGAGAGAGAGACAGCACACACATGTGTGGAGGCTAGAGGTAGATGTCAGGTATCTTCCTTTATTGCTTTCTGCCTTACTTCCATGCGATGAGGTCTCTCACTGAACCTGAAGCTTGCAGCTTTGGCTAGGCTGGCAGTGAGCTCCCAGAATCTGCCCATGACCATGCTCCTAGTGCTGGGCTTGTGGCACAGGCAGCCCCGCCCTGCTTTTTATGCGGGTACTAGCAATTTGAAGTCAGGTCCTTGTGCTTTCATAGCAAACACTCGATCTCTCAGGTCTCTACTCCTTCAACTTATAACTATTGTCACTGATGAGTAATTCAAAGTTATCACCATATTAATATTTATTTAATAAGAATAACTATTGACATGTTCATTTTTTCTCTTATAACTAGTCTATCTTGAGTGCTTAGTATGTGTTAAGCACTATGCAAAGGTTTTCACCCATATGAGATTATTTAATACTCATAGTCTTATGAGTGAGACACTGTTTTTTTTTTTTTCTTCTTCTTCTTCTTGTTTTTCCCCTAAACAAGGAAACAGACACAGAGAGGTTAAGGAATTTTCCTAAGGTCACCCAACTATTGAGTTCTTGGTCCTTGATTTGAATCCAAGGATTCTGAGTTTATTTGCTTACTCAGTTTATCAAACAGGCTCTTCTCTTCTTTGCCACTATTGGAAAAAAACAAAACCAAAACTCTTCATTCTCACTTGAGTTGAGGTTTGGTCACTTCCTCTTCACTTCAGAGCAGCCACAGAAACGCTGCTCCACAGCTCTGTAGCTTCACCTGGCGCTACCGTTTTCTGTACTGAGCTTGAAGGTGGTACAAATGAACGGATCCCCTCCGGCGCTCCTACTGCCTGACCTCCTTGGTCCCCTAACTTCAGGGGTCAACAATGAGATCTGGGAAAGGCCTCCCCAGCCCTGACTTTTTTCATGACGGAGCAGAAGCTCCCTAACTCAGACGTAACACTTTCTTTATAATTCCTGACATAACTCCTTGTTTTTAATCCAAGCCTGGCAGGATTAATGAAAGCACAGTCCCCTAGTGGGAACTTTAGTACATGTCAAATCCCGTTATTCCAAATGCCACCAGTTCAAAGTCTCTTGGGTAAATGGAGATTTCTAGGTCTCAGTTAATGACCTGCTAATTTCAAGAAATATTCCATTGAGCAAAATCCAGTGAAACAAAACACTCCAAGTCAAATGTAGGGGGAATGTTCTTCACAGATTCCAGTCCTTAGGTTTTGACAGAGCCGTTTACGTTTATGAATTGACAGATTAAGAGTTGAAGAGATGACAGGTCTGTTTTCTAGCTAATGTAACACCACCAAAGCCTAAGGAAATGACCTGGCTGGCCCAGGTCTTCCCTCTTGGGGATGGAGTGTCACATGCCCATGGTTAGGAAGACTTCCCATTTACAGGATCAAATGGTCTGCTCTCTATCGCTAAGAGCAGAGTAGCCACATGTTGGGGTTGGGACAGTACAGGGAGCATTGCAATGGCCAGGCAGAGACTTCAGTATTTTGTGTTTTTTTTTTGAGACAGTGTCTCATGTAGCCCAGGGTAGCCTCCATCCAACTCACTAGGTGGCCAAAGATGACCTTGAACTTGTCATTCTCCTGCTTCCACTTCTTAAGAGCTAGTACAAATACAAATGTACCAAATTACTACCAGTGTTTCTGGTAGAAATGCCTTTCTTTCCTAAGTGTGGTTTGCATTATAACTATTAACACTGAGGTGGAGGTAGGTGGTTACCTCATTTAGGATCTTCTCCCATTTCCCTTTTATGTCTCAGCCCAGTCCTGTGCAAGGAACCTGGAGCTCTTTGCAGCTGACAGTGTCCACATGGGGTGCTAACTTTTGTCTGCTTAACTGAAAACAGGGAACGTCAGTGAGACTCTCCTTTGATCTTGTACTTTCTCCAGCCACTGGCCACACTGAAGGCTCCAATTACAATGGCTTTGATGGACGCACCATTGGGACAGCGGAAAATGGGAACCCTGGGCTTCACACAAGGTGTTAGATTTCCTGAGTTCGGGAAAGACTTGTCAAGTCACTTGCCCTCAGTTCCGCCCCAGATTCTGGAATGGGGAGCAGCCACCCATCATCATATACACAAACAGCTCACTGGTAACCAGGTGCCACGGCTCCTGCTCTGTGTTATGAGTTGGTGAACAGAGAGGCTACAAAGACACTAGCAGCTATCCCACGGTTTGTGCAAGTCTGTCCAGAGAGGCGGCTTCTCCCAGGGCTTTAGAAGGCCTCCTTTGTAAGTATAACTGGGCTAAGTCCTTTGACTGGTAAGTTATTTACTGTCATATTCTCAAACTCTGCTGTAAGACTTTAGGTAGTAGAAACTGATCCCAAGATTTGTCTGTTGGCAATGGGCCCATGGACTGGGTGGCCACATGGAGAGGGCTGTAATATGATAAAGTGAGGCTGGGCGGGGGGGGGGTATGCTAGGGAGGGGTCTGTGGACTTGGTGTTAGGCCTTTGGGAGCTGGAGAGCAGCCTTTCCTGCACTCTCAGTTGTAGGAGCCTATCCCAGAGAAGCGGAGGACGGGGAGGCTTCCCTCCCCTTTTCTGTGACTTCCTCCAGGAGTCAGCAGGGAAACGTGGACACTAATCTGTTTTGATGCCATCTAATCTAATCACACAATGAAGTTTAATTTGGGGCAGTTTTCGGTCATGATAGTAGGGTTCAGGTGTGATCTGGGACCCTGCACCCCTGAGATACCGACAAGTGAGACCCACAAAGTGCAGCACACACATTGCGGTTTGAGGCCAGCTTTTCTTGGTCAGAACAGATGAGCAAACTGAGAAGTAACTGTTTCTGGCATGCTGCAAGTCCCAGCTAACTGAAGACCCAAGTTCTGGTGGCCAAGGGCCTCCTCGAGCACAGCATCTCTGCCACCCCGTCTACTTGCTAGGGGCCTGTGGTGTTGGGATTCTGAAAGGAGGAATCTCTGAGAGCATCAAGAAGACAGATCCGTGAGCTCCGTCAGTGGGGAAGTGCCCTTCCTGTGTGGAGCAGGTTGAGGCCCAGGGGGACCCAGAGCCCAGCCCTTCCTAGCCTAGGCTCCAGGGCAGGGGAGCTATTTGGGGAAATGCATTTGGTACTTGTAAGAAAAGCCAATGCCAATTCTGCAGCCCTAGTAGTTTCTAAAAGCCAGAGTGCGGAGCTCACGCTAAGGCCCTGGTGGTCCTGCTGACCTGGCTTGGAGCAGCTAAAGGCTCCTTGGATTTCCCGGTGCTTCACAGCACTCTGCAGCGTCTGCAGAGAGCTCATCAGGCACATCTGAGGGAAACGCATTTTCCCACCTTCACCTTGAAACTTGCAACTGTTCAGACTCCCCATATCACGACTCTTTACAAGCTGGGAGCCCTCCAAGGAGGTGGCATGGTAGAAAGGCCCAGGTTTTTTCTGAGTAGTCACTTAACTTCATCCATGCCCAAGCCTGTTAAGGTCTAATAAGATGACACACTTGAAATGCTTTGTCATCCCTAAAATGCTCTTTATGTTTTTATGATAATAGCTCTAACCTCAGTAAGGCACTTAATTATATGTGACAATTTTAAACATTGTTTAAAGTGAATGAAACAGTGACAAATTTATACTTTTCAAAAGGAGACTTGCTCATTCCTCCTCCTCCTCTCCCCGTCCTGCCACGCATCTGGGATTCTGGGACAAGGGACTGACTGTAAGATAGCCTGAACATTCTTCGAAACAGGCACAGGCTCTTAAACCCTTGAAGGGAAGGAAGTCATTTTTCCCAAGCTGGAACCACTCACTGTGAAGTCTGAGGAGACCAGAAGTGTCTGCTTCACTCAGGACAGTGCTAGCCAGGGGCCCAGACAGGGACGGGGAGGAAGAAAAACTTAGGTCATTCTCAGAACGCTACAGAGAGAGCACACGAGCCACTGTCATTTCCACAGACAGCATTGGGGCGGGGGCGGGGGGGCACACAGAAGAGCAAAGATGGACTGCTTTATAACTTCCCACCCTGTCAGTCAGTGAAGCCATGTCCAAAGGGTGACCTTAGCAGGGCAGATTCATGGTCCCTCAGAGCTGATCTGTGCTGGAAGATAAAACTTTTAGACAGTGGAAGCTGGGTAGCTGCCAGAGAGAATAGAATCCTAGGGCCAGAAGGGAGCCAGGAATGGAGGGAGGGCGGTCCCGTGCCAGCCAGCTTCCGTCTCCTCTTGGAAGGAGACGGAAGTGTTCATCCCATGATTATTAACACAAAATTACACTCCAAAGTCTTCAAATGATGACCTGGAGGCCCCAAGACAACCTCATTGTCATTTCCTCAGGATAAATAGCCACAGCAAGAATGCCCTGCCATCACTCAAATACTTTTTTATACAAGGATATGTATAGTTCCTTTGCTTCTAGAACACAACAGGTTCTGTCTACCCAGTATGGACTGTGGGCTGGCTCAATATTAATTCTAATAAGTGCATTATCAGCTCCAGTTTCAAAAAAAAAAAAATCCAGGTTTAGGGGGCTGGAGAGTTGCCTCAGCAGTTAAGAGCACTGGCTACTCTTGCAGAGGGATTCCTAGTATCCATATCACGGCTAACAACAGTTCCAGGGCATCTGACGCCCTCTTCTGACTTCCACAGGCATTGCACATCATGGATGGACTTTCATACAAGCAGGCAATGCACTCAGATACATAAAATAAAGAAAAAGATCCAGGTTTACAGAAGAACTTGCCTAAGATCACAAAGAAAGGATTTTCATAATGTAGCCTGCAGTCAGGAGTCCCCAGGGGACATGGTCCACCCACTGTCCATACCACCTTCCTCAAGGGGTCCCCTAGGGGACATGGTCCACCCACTGTCCATATCACCTCCCTCAAGGAGTCCCCAGGGGACATGGTCCACCCACTGTCCATACCACCTTCCTCAAGGAGTCCCCAGGGGACATGGTCCACCCACTGTCCATACCACCTTCCTCAAGGAATCCCCAGGGGACATGGTCCACCCACTGTCCATACCACCTTCCTCAAGGAGTCCCCTAGGGGACATGGTCCACCCACTGTCCATACCACCGTCCTCAAGGGGTCCCCTAGGGGACATGGTCCACCCACTGTCCATACCACCTTCCTCAAGGGGTCCCCTAGGGGACATGGTCCACCCACTGTCCATACCACCTTCCTCAAGGGGTCCCCCAGCCTTTGGTACACAGAGTCAAGCAAGGAGCTCATTTACCCAGCACCCATCCCAGGTCACTGGCTTTCCACTTTCCACACATTATCAAATGACAGCACCCCATGCCACAAACTGTTATTGCTTACATAATTTCTAGTAACTTAACCTGAACTTGTAACATTTTACCACTTCCTCCCACAGCATCGGCGGCTGTGCTGCTGGCTGTGGAGCTGGAGCAGAGCAGAGGGAGAGAGGACGAAGCCTTCCAGGCTCATCTTCTGTCCTGGGCTCTGCAGCTCCATGGTCACTTTGATCTCTGGCAACTGCACACTCCCTCAGATGCGCAGAAGGCAGGGTGCCAAGCAGTACAGCTTAAAATTCCTTTGCAAGCAAATAAACAAAAAATACCCTTGAAAATCCTGCCCTGCAAACTTTCAGCTCCGAAGCTTCCTTTTTATAGATTTTTTTCCAAAGTAACTTATTTTCAAGTATCTGTAATACTTTGAAATAGCCATAGCCGTCTTCACCTCTAACCATACATCTGGCTGCTTGACAAACAGCAATTGCTTTGAGTTGGGCTCATCTGAAGTAAATAAATAATTGAAGGGGAAGCTGGCTCCTCACCAAAGTTTACATGGCATGTGCACGGTGCTCAAGTGCTGCTCAAACAAAAGCAAGCATCCATGGTTGCTGGGAGCTAGCTCTCAGAAAAGCTGCTGGTTGCTCACTTCCAAAAGCGCTTAGGGACGGACATCCCATGCAATTATCCTCTGGTTTCGGGAATCACACAGAGCCCAAGGCAGGCTAAAGAAAAGAGCGCCTAGGCACTGTGTTGGGGAGCTTCCCCAGGCAGAGCCTGAGATGTCCCTGCTGGGGGATGGGTCCTGACCCAGTGTTCCACAGACACAACATGGCACCAGGGCAAGCGCGTGATCCCCTCTAACTTCAGCTTTGCCCACAGAAAGGACATGAACCTTACAGCCACTTCCAGGAAGAAGGCAAAGTGGCCATTCCTGGGAGAGCTCTTCCCAGCTTGCAGAGCTGGGGTGTAGGCTGACGGCGAGGCGCGGCCCTTACCCAGCAGGCTGATGCCCAATCGAGACAGGCCTTGTCGCAGGCCCTCGCCCAGGCTCTCGGGGAGCTGTCGCCGCCACTCCTCCTGCCGGTTGTAGTGCTCCTCATCCAGTGACAGCCGGTCCATATTCCGGGCCAGGCTGGTGGCCAGATTGGTGATGGATGTCAGGGTACCTGAGGGCACAAGAGCATGGGGTTGGCCTTCTTGTCACAGGCATGGTGGACCCCTGAGGTCTGGGGCTGGGACAAGGAGAAAGCAGATCAGCATTGTGTGAGTCTCTCCTAGCGGGCTAGAACAGTGTTTCTCTTGCAGCCATGTGAAGCAAGAGCCTTAAGAAAATAAGGTAAATGACATTTGACTGCTCTTGCGGGGCAGAGTAAATATCTCCGTGTGAAGCCCTGAGCTTCCCCCTTCTAATCATCTTTCAAGACTTGGGGAGATACTTCTGAAGTCCTCAATGAGGTCCAGCTTTAAAGGTTAAAATTTACCTGATTGTGTGTGTGTGTGTGTGTGTGTGTGTGTGTGTTTGCATGTAGTAGTGAAGACTGAACCCAGGACCTTGCTCACACTGAGCTACACCTCCTAGCATACCTGCTCTGAGCACTGACTGTAAAGAAAAGAAATACTCTCACTTTAGGATGAAGTCATTGTTTCTTCATGAATTCAGCTCCGCCCGGTCTTCTGGAAGCCCAGGCTGGCTTTGAACTTGTGCTCTTCATACCTCAGCAAACACTATCATACCCAATCATGACTTAAGTCTTAATAAAGGAAGGTCTTAAACTTTATTATTTGACATTGTGAAGAAACAATTAATGTGCCATAGAAAATATATGCAGTTCTGATAACCAAGATACTGACTGGAGAAAAAAAAAAGACAACAAAGGAAGACAACAATTCAGTTTGGCAACTGAAGAAAGACGCCTGTGACGCTCACTTGGAAAAGTGCTACCCTTCAGCAAGTTCAGACATGTCAGCCAGCACAGTAGGAAGACACCAATGGATAAGACACGGCAGATATTGTTTTTGATGCAGATATTATTTTTGATGCTACTATCTTTCCTTATATTCTGAATTCATTCTCTCTCTCTCTTTCTTTCTCTCTCTCTCTCTCTCTCTCTCTCTCTCTCTCTCTCTCACACACACACACACACAAATTTAATTAAGAGAGGAGAACAATGCCGGGTGTGGTGGAGCACGCCTTTAATCCCAGCATTCGGGAGGAAGAGGCAGGCGGATCTCTGTGAGTTCAAGGCCAGCCTGGTCTTCAGAGGGAGCTCCAGGCCAGCTGGGACTAAAGGGAGACCCTGTCTCAAAAATACCAAAAGAAAGAACCTGCCAGAATGCTAAAATTGCCAATAGAATTGAACTTAGCAGGTGTACATGTTTGTTGTCATATTTTAAAATACAAACAACAGATCCTTGGAGATCCCAGATCAGGAGCAGGGAACCCACTAGGGCTCATCTGTGACCCTGGCAGCCCCTGGCTCCCAGGCCTCCCAGGATCTGGGGCTGGGGCGGCTCCTTTTCGTTGTCCTTGGAATGTCCTTTTATTGCTCTTGCTGCCCCCTTGCCAAGCCCCCACTCATGGCCCCCACCCTCTCTATGGATCATGGATTCTCAGATTTCAAGCTTAAGTCTTTTTTTCGAGGCCTTCTAGGGACTTCCGCAACCTGCCCACTCATGACAGAGTTACGGTATTGTCTACAGTAAAATGCCTTTTATGGGCAAGAAGGCCTTTGCCCTGTTTTCTCTGCCTCCCGCTGAGAAGAAAAGGGGCTCAGATGGCCCTTGTTAGTTCCCCAGTCACTGCCAACCTGACCAAAATATCAAGCAAACATTGTGGAAGAAATGAAAACATTCTCCTCTGGTGGGAAGCAGTTTGGTCTCTGTGCCTAGTGACCTATCTGGACCACAAGATGGCACTGTTTACGTAGCTGGAGCAACGCTGGCCATTTCACCTCCCAGTCAGCTCCCAAGTCAAAATGTATCCGCATCCTTAAGAAAGTTATGACAACTGTATCTACATTAATAAAAAAAAAAAAAAAAAAAAAAAACATGAGGCAACATGGGGTAGGATTTCTGATGCTTAGCAGAAATCTCGAACACCTTAAATATTTCGGTATTTATCACATGGAATAACAGTTTAACCGGTCCTTGTTTTCCCAAGGGGAGGTTTGAAATCCTAAAGTTTCTGAAACATTCTCACATATTACAGGAAAGCAGGGATCTGTCTGAAACATAAGGCCTATGTCCCAGCTTTCTGACAAGTCCAGCATCTTCCTGCAAACTGACAAGGCACTGGAAGGCAGAGGCAGCGCAAAAGCATTTAAAGCTGGAACACGTGACGAATAAGACTAGGAAGGGGTGAAGAGAAGGCATGACACAACAGCTACCTTTGGAAATGTGCTTGACAAACGACGCGGTCCCTCTGGAGACTCCACTCACGAAGGCCCCTGGGCCTCGGGTCAGCCCCTCGTAGGGAAGCCTGAAGAAGTCTGCGATCCCGTTTCCTATGCTTCGCACCAGGCTTGCGGGGCTGCCCAGGATCTCCAGAGACCCCACCACCCAGCCTGCAACACACAAAGGGCTCGGTTACTGAGATCTGGAGTTCAATGCCTTGCACAATCGTGAGAAGTGGTCCGTTTTCCCTGCAATTCACTGTTCACACTATAACTGAGGACGAATAAGCTTCTTTGGGGCAAAATATGGGAATTCATTGGCTCTGAATTCATAAATGGTGAGCTTTCATACTTTATAAATCACAATGATCCCCTGGCAGCTTCACGAATGGCTTTAATACGACTTCTGTGCCTGAGCCTCCGTCCTCCTGTAAAGGGATCCGTCTGCAGAGCTGGCTCCTCCCAGCTCAGGAAGCTCTGTGGGCTGCAGGTACTCCCAGGCTGCCAGGCAGCAGCAGGAGCAGCTGCTGGTAGGGAGAAGCCAGATGCTAACAGGGCATTGCAAGGGGGGTACACACTTCTGACAAGGATGCTGGAGTTATTTTTAATATTTCCCAATTCTTCCAAGTTGAATGCTTCACTTTGGAGTGAAGCTAGAGCCAGACAAATGTCTCCCCTTCAGCCCTAGCTTGAGTTGTGTAAACATCAGTGACAGGGACACACTGACTAGGGGAGTGTTCCCTGCAGATGTCCCAGGAGGGTAGCTCTGGATCTGCTGGCCTGCTCAGTGGCCTCACTGCAGTCTTCTGCCTTGTGGGAATGAGGCCGTGGTGCCCTCAGCAGGTCCCTTCCTCCTCCATCCTGGGTGAGGACTGGGGGCTGTAAACCTTGAGGGCTTCAGGGACAAGGTCAGGGTCAAGGAGAGGAAGAATCTGAAAAGGCAACTTTCTAGGACTCCATGGAGCACTCCAGCCCAGTACTTTAGCGGGAGGCCTGTGCGGACAGGACCTGCTAGTCTACGGAGGTCATCACTGTGACAGAGATCACTAGTCAAGTCACCCATGTGAGGGATCCTGAGTCCCCAGGTCCCTGTTTAGAGAGGGACTTTCATACATTTGGGGCCCCTCTCTTCTTGATGTTAGGATGACCACGTGTGAAGAAGTGATTTCGCTACTGAATACAAATGGGGAGCCCTGTGGAGGTGGGACATTGCTCACGTAATCCTCCAAGTGCTAAGGGCAAGAGTAGCATCTTCTTGCAAATCCACCCTGGCTAACTGATCACTGAGCAGCTGGGGACAGAGCTGCATGGGCACCAGAGCAGAGACCACCCAACACGGTGTGTCCACAGCCTTTCCCTCAGGCATGACGCTGGGGGTCCTGAGGCTCAAATATTATGTCAGTTCAGTCACTCCCACTCTGGCGGATGAGACACTAGGGTGGGGTTTCTAACCGAGGTTTGTTCACCTGATCCCCTGGAAACTTGCCTCTCCCACCACCCAAGCAGGGAGCTGTGGAATAATGTTCCCGAAGAAAACACTATGGAGGTAAAGAAAAGCAGATTCCACTCAGCAGAGAATGATCAGAACATTCTACGTGTGGAAACTTATTAGGTTCCCCTTCTCTCCAAAGACTTGACATGTGTGAAAGAGTTCCTCCTGCCAAGCAGAGACCTCTGGGGACCACGCGGAGGGGAGACCCCCCCCCCCGGCCCTTTCCTGCTCTTCCCACGCTGTGGTTACTGAAGCCACTGAGGGAGCATCGTTCATGGAACCAGCTGAAGCTCGGTGGAATCTGAGCTGCACAGAAAAGGGCACAAAGTGCCGGGCGTGGTGGCGCACGCCTTTAATCCTAGCACTTGGGAGGCAGAGGCAGGCGGATCTTTGTGAGTTCAAGGCCAGCCTGGTCTACAGAGTGAGTTCCAGGACAGCTGGGGCTACAGGGAGACCCTGTCTCAAAAAGACAAAAAAAAAAAAAAAAAAAAAAGAAGAAAAAGAAAAAAGAAAAGGGCACAAAGTATCCAAGGATACTCCCTGATTTCCTCCCAAAGTGGATGTAGAGGCCCCTGGGCATCCACCGCTTCCAGGACCCCTGCAAGCACCAGAGTCCAAAGGTGCTCAGGTCTCTGTCAAAGTCCTCTGCACAGTCATCTCTGGATAACTTGTGTTAGTGAGTATAATGCAAAAGCCATGTCAAGTGTTTACGTTGTATTTCAAAAAGGGTTTTATTTTTTATTTTATGTGCATGAGTATATTGCCTGCATGTATGTAAGTATACCTATGCCGTGCAATGCCCATGGAGGTTAGAAGATGATGTTGCATCCCCTGGAACTGGAATTACAGATGGTTGTTAGCTGCCATGTGGATGCTTGGAATTGAACCTGGGTCCTCTGTAAGAGCAGCCAGTACTCTTGACCATCTCTCCAACATTATATTTCAATATTTTTAATACATTATTTGTGTCTTTGTATTTATGTGTGGGTGCGCAGTGCACTTGTGGGGGTCAGATAACAATTTGTGAGAATTTATTTTTTTCTTTCCACCTTGTAGGTTCCAGGGATAGAACTCAGGACATCAGGCTTTGTGGCAGGCACCTTTACTCACAGGCCATCTTGCTGGCCCCTTTATACTAAATTTTAAAGAGAATATAGACAAGAACAAAAATCTGTACACAGTCAGTACAGATGCAATTGTTTTTTTATCAAATGTTTCCAATCTGTAACGGGTTGAATCTGCAGATGTGCACCTGTGGACACAGAGCGGGCCAGCTGACTATCTTTGGCTTAGCTCTTTGGGAATTTTGTTGGTGAAGTGAGTCTATCTGGCTTCATACAAAATTGAGGCAGACAAGAACCTCAGGAAATTCTCAAGCTCACATTCTTTCCTTTGAATAGGGTTACTCATTTCTAGTTACCAGTTATTTATTTTTAAAACCTCTTAAATGACTCCACAAACTTCCCTAGAAATGAGGTCAGGCTGTTTTCAACCATCCTGGCCAGGAACCTCCTTGAGTTCGATGGGCGAACACTGACCCAAGTGAGACGAATTCAGCTTGCTCCCTCCTAGCACCCACCCTCCTTCCACAACAGTGCTGGCTCGTTCTCCTTAACTCTACCAGCAAAGCCCACCATATTTCCACTTCTCGCTTCTTCAAGGATGGTTTTCTTTCCAATAATCTTCAGGTTGATTGTAGAATTTTAGTAACAGAGGTTTTTATTCTCCTTTTTTTTTTTTGGTATTTTTGAGACAGGGTCTCCCTTTTAGTACCAGCTGTCCTGGAGCTCACTCTGTAGACCAGGCTGGCCTTGACCTCACAGAGATCCGCCTACTTCTGCCTCCCGAGTGCTGGGATTAAAGGCGTGTGCCACCACGCCGGGATGTGACAGAGTTTTTGACAGGCCTTAAAAACCTGGGCTTGCTTTCTTGCTATATATTGAGATTGGAATAACTACAGTATTTTAGGTGAATCACAAAATATCCAAAGGGAATGTTCTTGTGAAACCTCAAAAACAAAACAAGGCAGTCAGTTTAGCTGGAGGGGTGGTGGTTATTGCGGGCACAGGTGGATTTTGTCCTCTGGCTTTTACTGTACTCTTGGTATCAACCATGACTGTGTGGAGTCTTATTTCTTCCCTGGTGTTGGATCAGAGATCAGTAATGGACAAACTGCCTAAGAGGGTAAGTTTCTGGACTAGTTTTCAAGTACTCCCATCTACTAAGTTTGACATATTATATTTTCTTTGTTTATGTTACTTTTATTATTTTTATTTTATGTGTATGAGTGTTAGGCCTGCATGTGTGTTAGTGTGCCCTTGTCCTGCAGTGCCCACGGAGGACAGAAAAGGACACTGGACCCCTTGAAAGGAGTTACAGATAGTTGTTAGCTGCCAAAGTGGTGCTGGGATTTGAACCCAGGTCTTCTGCAAGAATAGACAGTTCTCTTAACCACTGAGCCATCTCTCCAACCCCTGAAATAATAATATTATTATTACTATTGCTATTATTATTATTTGATATTTTTGAGGCAGGATCTCCCTGTAGCCCCAGCTGTCCTGGGAGTCCCTATGTAGACCAGGCTGGCTTTGAACTCACAGAGGTCCCCCTGCCTCTGCCTATTTTTAAAATGACTTCTTAGCAAGAGGGAAATTTTCTTCACTGTTGTGCAAACTATCAAGACAACAGGTCTGGCAAGGCTCTGCTCCACGCTGTCATTCTCTAGTAAAGCGTTGGGATAGCCCTACTATCTCTCTATGTGTTTCATTATGGAGGAAGTGTGATCTTACCAACCTGGTGTGATTACTGGTCACTTAGCAGTGGTAAATGGTCATTCGCTGCCACAATATGAAATGTCTGTGTTAATTCATTCACGAAGCACAAGGTCTCAAAGAGAGAAGGACAGAGGTTGTTATCCTTATTACTTTCAGAAAGGCAGACATCAGGCTCTTTACTGGAGAGGACTGACAAGGCAAGGGGTGGATTCTGCTCTTTACTTAAATGCTTGGGACCACACAGGTACTGAAACTGCTTTAGAGTGAATTTGCTTTAGGAACATGTGCTTTGGATCTGACCACTATGAAGCCGTCTGAGATCTCAGGAACCCCAGCACTCAACCTTTAGCATACAGGATTCCCACAGCAGATTCTGTACTCATGTCAAACACTCTTGTAGGCTTTCTCGGCCTAAAAACAGAAGCCTCACTTCTTCCCTTGAACCTCTAAGAAAAAGCATCCTGCAGCCTGCAGAGAGCCACCTGCCTGCAGGGAAGACTGTGGTGAGGATGAACAGGGGCCTGTGGAGAGGCTGAGGCACCAACAACCTTCTCTTTGTGTTCTGTCTAGACAGGCAGTGCCTGCTGGAGATGCACAGAGCTCTCTGTGCGTTTACAGAACATTCCAGTCTCTCAATTTCTCACCTCCAGCTATTCATGAACAGCAATGAAAAAAACTGGCCACCTAGAAGTGGATTTGATCTCTTCCGGGTCCAGGAGCTGAGGGCCTGCTCTAACTTTCCTGGCTGCAGGAGTATTCTAGGAAAGGGTGTTGTGCCTGTAAGGTGCTGAAAAAGTGTTTGTTAAATTGAACTAATTACTGAGTTACAGAACAACTAAAGTATTACAGCTACTGTGCCTTCAACGGCCATTAAGTGTCAAGCCAGATGCCAATCATTTGACATATTTCCATTTGATCCTGTCAATAAATCTTACAACGCACTTTGCAGAGGAAGAAATGAGGATTCGGCCGAGGTTCAGTGACTTACCCAGGTCTCATACTCAAGCCCAGATCTAGATCTAGTCTTATTTAGTTATACAGCCCACATGCATCAACTCTTAAGCACTGCTCCCTTCTGTTCATCCCAGACCCTTAGCCTGCATCCTTACCTGCTCTGAAAAGAGCGCCAGCAGCATAATGCATGGCGAGCGCATGCACGAGCTGTCTTGATGTTGTGAAGATGGGTCCTCTTTCAAACACAGAGAAGCAGAGTGGAGTATGGTCAGAGGCGATGTAGAGCTTGAGAGAAGCATGGATGCTGACGAGCAGACTCACTGGCTGGATGACCAGCTTCCGCAACTTCACTGGGTTCACCAAGGCCCTGGCATGCTGTGTTACTTGCACGGGTAGCATCTGTCTACCCTCAGACAGCTGTGTGTGGTGACCAGCCAGCCTACTGTGAGGAAGGTAAGTGTCGAACAAAGTCTTTATGTAGTACACAAACGTGTCCTCCACATACAACCGGGCAGGCTTTAGTTCAAAACTGAACTCATTGACATTGAGCAGGAAGTCGTTCCCCTCAGATACGGTGATGAAAAGTTTGATGAAGCAATTCTCCTTGTAGTCTTCCAGGTCTTTGCTGGAGACAAGGAGACTGTGCATTTTGGAATATTGAGTAGGTTCTGTTTTTTCTCCCTGACAGACCAATACAGCAAAGTGGAAATTGGACTTGTTATAAAGCTGGTTGTCTAGCTGCAGGTCACCACAGTAGGCCTCCACACAGTAGAGCTGGAAGAGGGCAGAGGTGGGCTCTTCCCCTGGAAGGGTGCCGGCCGCAGGAGCCACATGGAGGAAAATGTTGTCCAGAGTGAGCCTCAGAAGTTCAGATGATGCTCTGTGGTGAGTGATGTCATCACACACAGCCAGGCTCAACTGGGTGATGAACATTTTAAAGGTAACCATCTTCTCTAGAGCTCTAGAGAAAAGGAAAAGAACAGTTTCTCTCTGTTTTCTTTCTTCTTTCTTTCTTAAGAACAGTGCCTGATTACCTCCTGATAGGACAGATTCTCATAAGAAACAAACAAAAACTCAGCTTGCAGTACAGAGTGTCTGCACAGAGCCAGCTACACGCGAGTACTGGGAAATGCTCCCTGTGGGACTATTACAAGCTCTTGTCATGTTTCTGTGTGTTTCTCTTATCAATACCACATTTTTATTTAATCCAAATCTCTCTAGTTCTTATGCACTAGTTCTTCTGTGACGATCATGGGGATAAAGATAAATAAAAAAATAATATTCCTTAAGTTAAAAAAAGTGAGGTAAGCAGAAGAAAGCTCACCATTTACCTCTCTACTGCCTGGCAATGTGTTCTGTCATCCTTGACCCCACTTCAAGAGCTGAAGGCTCCCCACCAGGCCCATTCTCCTTCTTTGGTGAGCTTTCCCCAGGGGCACTGCAGGGCTCTTCTCACCTGTACCCCCAGAGATGTCCAGCCTCACCTTTCTTTCCATTACTGTCAGCCCATAAACATGCTGTCATTCCTGTTCTCTTAGGAAACGAACCCTCTTATAACTCCACTTCCTTCTTTCTTTGGTTCTCTTTATGTAAAAATTCTAAAGCATTTGCTACATACATAGTCTCCTACTCTTCTCTTTCCCTCTATCTATGAAGCTGTAAGCAGGCTTGGGTCCCCTCCACAGTCTGACAAAACCACTTTTGTCAAGGTCAGTAGTGCCTTCCCTTTGTCTAAAACAAATGATGACTTTCAGTTCCGTGCTGACTCAAGTTCTGGATGACACTGGCCGCTGTCACCAGCCCCCTCCTCTTCTGGGACACACATCTTTCCCTTGTTTTGTCTCAGCTCTTCCATCTCTCTAGTCTCTTACCCTATTACCCATGTGAATTCTTCCTCTTTTCCCAGACTACATACACCAGTGGTACCACGGGGAGCAAGTGTATGGTTCTCTTTTCCTCTCCATGTCTACTGACTCCTTGGGAATCTCAGCCATGATTCCAAACACCACCCCTATGTGGACATCTAGAACTCTCTAACTCCATTCTTGTGTGTCTAACTGCCTGTGTATACAGTTATTCAGATGTCTATGTAATCAAACTCTTCTTCTTCCTTAATCCATACGCAGCCCTCTCCATTTCAGTTAATGGCAACCATATCCAATCAGCTGATCAGACCCAAAACTCTGGATTCACTCTAGATGCCTCTGTTTTCAATCCCTATCCCTGCCAGCAGGGTTATCCTTCTGGCTTTTCCTTCTGGTATGCCTAGAATCGACTGTTTCTTACTACTCATGTTGATACCAGTATTGCTAGCGTGAATAATATAACCTCTGAACTGTTAGAGGATCCTGATTGCTTTCATCCTTATTTCTCTAGAGCTTACTTCAACAGAGTACCCAACGATCTAAAAATTGAAGTTTCATGTAACCTATCTGCTTAAAATGCTTACAAGTTCCTCATTTCAGGATGGCCTAGGAAGCCCTAACCCACTCACGGGACCCCTGGGGCCTTACGCACTTCCGCGCACTTCTGTTTTCAGCCCGGTGCACTCCCACACCCCTGGCTTATAGTGGCCTCAGCCCTGCTCTCTTCAATGCCAGCACCTTGCTTCAGGCCCTGGAACTGGTGATGGCCTGGGTCTGGAAAGCACTTCCTCCAGAAGATAACTCATTAACTATCTTGTTGCTTTGAAGTCCACACTCAAATACCAGTTTCTCTGTTCAAACCTCCTATATTTCATGCCTGTGAGAATGGAATCTCAAGCACCTGCTTTAGTCTTTTTCTTCATTGTTATAACCCTACCCTAGAACAGACTTTGCATCCATGAAACAAAAAATAGTCACTGTGCCAGGTATGGTGATGCATGCCTTTGAACCCAGCATTCAGGAGGTAGAGGCAGGCAGATCTCTGTGAGTTCAAGGCCAGCCTGGTCTATATAGTGAGTTCCAGGCCAGCTAGGGCAA
The DNA here is from genome assembly GCA_009823505.1 of Rhizomys pruinosus. Classification (NCBI taxonomy): domain Eukaryota; kingdom Metazoa; phylum Chordata; class Mammalia; order Rodentia; family Spalacidae; genus Rhizomys; species Rhizomys pruinosus. The sequence goes on from VZQC01008018.1 coordinate 811,407, forward strand.
TAGGGAGACCTTGTCTCAAAATGACCAGAAAAAAAAGTCACTGAATAAATGAATCCAGGAAGCACAAGTCAAAGAAGTACAAGCGCACACTTATCCTGGTCCTAATCTTAGTTCCACTCCAATGTATGAGCTGTGGCTACTGTCATTAATGCGCATGCCCTAGTTAAAATTTGTGTAGGCTTGAAGTTTGCACTATATTATTTAAATTTTAGTTTCTAATTTTATTACACTATTATTGTTTTTTTATTTTTATTTATGTGTATGAATGTATTGTCTGCATGCGGGTCTGTGCACCTGTGTGCAATGCCATTATTGTTTTTTTACAAATACTTTTGAATAAAGAAAGTATCCTAGCTAATACCTTTTGAAATATTATAAACACAAATTAGCAGAGTCCAAACTAATGAGTTTTTTGTCACAGACATAAAGAATTGTTTAAAAGCCTTATACCAGTGTATGAAAGTTAGTATTACTATTTTATAATATAACTTAAATATATATTACAGAAATTTCAATTTCAATATAGAAATGATTAAGGCTCTTATAACACCACATCTATTACTAATTTTTATTTTTTAATTTCTATTAACATTTATTTATTTATTTATTTAATGTGTATGAATGTACTGTCTGCATGTAGGTCTGTGCACCCATGTTGTGCAATGCCGCAGAGGTCAGAAGAGGGTCTCAGATTCCCCTGGAACTGGAGTTCTCCTGGAACTGGAGTTACGGATGGTTCTCAGCCCCCATGTGGGTGCTGGGGATCGAACCCGGGTCCTCTGCAAGAGCAGTCGGCACTCTTAACTGCTAGGCCATCTCTCCAGCCCCTATTTTTTTTTATCTTCTAGTGTTGTCTTTTAAAAACTATATTTGTGGGGCTGGAGAGATTGTTCAGTGGTTAAGAGCACCCAGGTTCAATTCCCAGCACTCACAGGGCAGCTAGCAACCATCTATAACTCCAGTTCCAGGGGAATCTGACACCCTCTTCTCACCTCTGCAGGCGTTGCATGCCATGGCGCACTTACATAATGCAGGCAATACACTCATACACATAAAAGAAGAATAAAAATATTTAAAAGCCCATATTTGTGTGCCTATTTACACAGCCTACATGCAAGTGTCATTTCCTGTATTTAGTGTTATAGCCTGCTTGCTTTACTTAACATTCTTCTATTCCACTGACATTCATGAACACTTGTCCTTTCTGATATACCAGTTGTGACACATTCCTGCATCACCCATTTCCCTGCTGATAAGCATTTGGACTCTGAAGATTCTGTCACTATAATTAACAATGCAATAAACATCTCTCTGTGTATATCCTTGCCTACTTCTTTAATTATGTTCTTAACTTTTAAACTCTTCAAAGTGGAATTTCTAAACTGAAGGGATTTTAAAGCTCTTAATATGCAGGGCTAAAGCAAGTTCAAGAAAATGACATCAATTCACATTTTTATGAGAAATGAATATGATGAAATCTCACTGTTAATTTGATAAGTATTATCATACTTAAGTTTGCATTTCTTAGATTACTTGTATTTTCTCTTCTTATAGTTTTCTGTGCATATCTTTTACCCTTGTTTTTGTTTTAGAAAGATGGGATCTCTGTACATTATCCCATTGAATTGTGTGATTTATTTCGAGACTGAGGATATTAATTCTTTGCTTGGTCCATATTTTTATTTCTTTATTCTATCAGGGGAGAAGGAAGCCACAGGTCTTGTGTGGAAATCAAAAGACAACTTGAGGGTGTTGGCTCTCTCTGTCCACCGTGAGGATGGAACTCAGGTAGTCAAACTTGGTAGCAGGAACTTTTATCTGCTAGACTATCTTGCTATTCCCTTTCCATCTCATTCTTTGAGCCAGTGTCTCTCAGTAAACTTAGAGCCATTTTGGCCAGCAAGCTCCTGGGATCTGCCTGTTTCCATCTTCTCAGTGCTAGGTTTTTAGATTTATTATGCCGCACCTGACTTTCATTAAGGGTGGTGGTATCTTACGTCAGGTCTTCATGCTTGGTAAGCATTTTACCCAATGAGTCATCTCCCCAATCCCCTTGGTTCATGTTTAAAAGCTAGATGACAGCACTCAGGTCAAATGAGGAACATGTGACTCTAGGAAGATTATCTGTATTTACTGTCACTCTAATTGCTAAGTAGAGTTAATTATAATGTGTTATGTAGAGAAATACTAACTTGCATTTTATGCTAATTATAATGACATAATTCTAAGTTGCATGTTGAGTTTACCATAGAACTAGGAGAATAAAAAAAATGTTACTACATATATATGCTATAGGTATGATTCAATGTTAATAACTGGAGCTTTACTTATGGATTATATGATAATTAACCAAAACTTTTGTGTGTGTGTATATATATTTGTGCATATATATTACATAAGAATGTTAAATAACAGGTTTACAACTTCATAATGTGAAAGCTTACAAGACTGCTACTAGAGAATTAACCAAACCTACCTGTTGGTGTTGGTTAAAATAGGTCCTGCTTTTCCTTCTGGGGCTATGGTGATAAAGACTGTGCCACACTGATGGACAATATCCACATACACATAGCCAAAGCCGGTGAGGAACACAACCTGCCAAAAGAATATTCCGAATCTCATTAAAAAGTAAGAACACTGCTGAAGCGGCTGACTTCAAATGTCTCACAAGCACTTCCTGGTTCAATTTCTTTACATCCATGTGGACAGGCTATTCAGCTGACTTGAAAAAAAAAATCAAATCCAGATTTTTCAATATCCAGCTGTAAAGGTTTGTAGAAGAAAAATGATGGATGATGGGGCATGAGTGTCTTCATTCTCTGCTTTTTGGAATTGGCAACTAACCCTGTATAGGCTGGAGGCTAGCCATGGGGCCAGCTTTATATGTGCATATGAATCTGTGTGGATGAAAAAACCCCTACAACTCAGGACTTGAAATGCAATGTACAAATCTTTTCAAGTTCCTGAGTGTTGACTTACTATTATAGGGGTACCCCATATGCTGAGCACCAAGAAAATAAAATAAAATACTTTCAAACCTAGCAATAAGACCCCTAAGGTCCCTCATATAACTAAGAATTTCAAGTAAGTTAATTTGCTTAAAATCAAAATTAATTTTTTCTACCACAAGAGAGTAGACTAAAAGCTAAAAAAAAAAAGTTCTATCTCAGAAGCCAGGTGCCAAGGCAACAGAACAGATGTCCTTTCAGTGTTAAATACCAACACTGCTTAAATGGATAAATATTTGAAAACAGACCAGAACTCTGTGAAAAACAACTCCAAGAACATCATGTTCACAGCCAAGATTACCTGAGGGCAGAGGCAAGAACCTCCTGTGCTTGGGAATATTGATTCTCATGATTTGCAGTATCACTTAAGTCTAAGTCAGGACCATTTATTATTGTTAGGATAGCAAATAAAAGAACAAAGACTGACAATTGCTGGGTGAAGAACACAGTAGGCGTTTTGTTGACAAGTAGTGAATGTATTCTAATTCTGACCACATAGACTACCAGAGAGGGTTTACAGAGACCCACGGCAGAGTCACGGACTCTCATTTGGAAGCAGCTTAAGGTCACTGGGCTTCCTTCTTGTGCAATGCCCCCCCCCCCCCGAATTCCTGACCATCTTCAGCTTCCAGGACACCAGATGTCACCCCTGCTTCCTCTTCTTCTGGGCACTGCAACACAGCTATGCTCAAAGCCTTTGCCTAGTTACCACTGTAGCCCTGGCCCTCACCTGCCCCCTTACCACACACCTGCTCCCAAGTCCTTTCAAAACCCTGTGCATTTTCACACCCAACTTATTGTGTCTTCTGTGCATTCTGTGAGGCTATTCTTTCCTATACCTCTCCTCACCTTTATACTACGAAAGCAGATCACTGTATTTCTACTGGATGGCAAATTTTACTGTTTGTGTATTATAGGTACCTGTTGACAGATCTGACTGGTCTACAGAGTGAGTTCCAGGACAGCTGGGGCTACAAGGAGACCCTGTCTCAAAAAGACCAAAAAAAAAAAAAAAGTAAAGGCCATCTCTTTGTATGATGTGCTCTCCTCTGCCTTACACCCGGATCACTCACTCAGAGCGACCCCTGCAAGGTACTCTGCTGCTTCCAGCTACATTCCATTTTCTGGGCACTGTCCACAATTTCACCCTGTGACCTAGGTTTTATGTAGAGAGTGCTGAGATCCATAAGTATCCTGCTTCAGGGGAGGAAAGGAAAGGATCAGAACAGAGAACTATTTAGTGTTCAGCTCATTTTTAGAGTCATCTTCAAGGCTATGAAATAAAAATGCTTGCATAACTAAGATAATAAGGACAAGGCAGAGTGAGGTTTGTGTTAACTGCCCAACTGAATTTCAAAAGCAGGAAAGCTCAGCTAAATTTTTCAGGTACTTCTGACCCAAAAGCCTAGATTTTTCTGTCCCTCCATAGAGAATGGAAGGTGGAGATAATTCTCTCCAGATATGAGATTTATTAGAAGTAAAGGGCCTCAAAACCTTGATGTGGAAGAGAGAGCATTAGATAGACACAACACAATATATGGAGATCTAAACATGATGGGGCCTTAAAGATAAGAGGCTTCTTTATAGCCTGGAGAGAAGCTTCACTGAAGAGAGAGATAAGGAATGTATATTGGAGTTAACATACAGTTTATTCCTGGAGGACACAATTCTGGTACATATATGATGTGTATATAGGCATACTTTGGAGCATTACAATTGGGAGGGAACCACAACAACATAAGGACTGGGTCAAAGAATGGACTGATATAGTTAAATTCTGCCCAGAACAATAACCTTTGCAGAGAAAAACTTTAAAAAGACTGAGAGAAAGATGCAGGACATGTATGGCAGGATGCATGAACTGGGGTGGGGTGGGGGGAAGGGAAAGGGGAATATACCTAAATTAAACTGAAAAATGATGTATGAAATACAGAAAACATCAATAAAAGTATTAAAAAAAGAGATAGAGATAGAGAGGGGGGAGTAAAGGAGCACAACAGTGCCCTGAGACGGATGAGGGGAGTCAGGGAGGCCAGAGGAGCCTCTTCAGAGAGCAGCCCTTGGAGCTCCTCTCCTGGATCAAATCCCAGAATAAGGGAAGATTGGACTTTTTACAACCTCTTACGGGTGGTGAGAAGTTTCATATCATATAATTTAGTTTAGTGTATATGACAAAGGACAAGAAAGAGTCAGGTGTTATAAACCAAGAGCTGTCACGTTATAGCGCAGACTGCTGCTGCTGCTGCTGCTGCTGCTGCTTTGTTTTTTTTTTTTGCAACAGACTGCTTCTTAACTCTGTCCCAGAGAGAGCTGCAGGGGAGACATGGCCTGATTCAGGCTATAGGATCTTGCCACGTGCAGGCCTGTGCTTTAGCAGGAAGAAACAGATTTTAACCCGTAGCACCTCTCCTTGTCTCTTTTTGTAGGCAGAGCAACTCTTCTAGTTTCTCTTCAATTGCTGTGGCAAAACACCACAATTCCAACTTGGGGAGGAAAGGGTTTATTTGTCTCACATCTCCAGGGTCACAGTTCATCTCTTAGGGAGCCCAGGGTAGGAACTCAGGGCAGGAACCTGGAGGCAGGAGCTGAAGCACAGGCCATGGACGAACGCTGCTTACTGGCTTGCTCCTCTGGCCCATGCTCCTCTAACTTCTTTCTTATATAACACAGAACCCCCTGCCCAGGGGTGGCACCACCCGCAATAGGCTGGGCCCTCCCACATCACTCAACAATCATCAAGAAAACGCCCCACAGGCCAGGCCAATGAGGGTAACTCCTCAGTTGAGGCCCCCTTAACCCAGGAGTGCCAAGTTGACAATAAAGCTACCCAGAAAGCAACAAACCACAACTCCAAAACTTTGTAGAGTGCAGCTGGAGTGATTAGGAATTAGATACCCAAGACAAAATTAGGGACCTATGCAGAAGAGCCCAGGAACTGAAAGGAATCCTTGTTTTCATCTGATGGTTCCATCACTTAACCATTTTACTCAGTCTTTGATAAACATGTAGAGAACCTATTAACTGGTTATCAGCCGGGCGTGGTGGCACACACCTTTAATCCTAGCACTTGGGAGGCAGAGGCAGGTGGAACTTTGTGAGTTCAAGTCCAGCCTGGTTTACAGAGTGAGTTCCAGGACAGCTGGGGCTACAGGGCTACAGGGAGACCCTGTCTTGAAAAGAAAAGAAAAAAAAAAAAAAAGAACTGGTTATCAGAGAAGATAAAATCGTATCTTCCAGTGGCTCATGGCCTAGGAGTCAAAAAGTAAAGTGTATAAACAATGAGACTGGGCTGGAGAGATGGCCTAGCGGTTAAGAACACCTACTGATCTTGCAGAGGACCTGGGTTCAATCCCCAGCACCCACATGGCGGCTGAGAACCATCTTTAACTCCAGTTCCAGGGGAATCCAACACCCTCTTCTGACCTCCACGGCATTGCATGACACAGGTGCACAAACCTACATGCAGACAGTACATTCATACACATAAAAATAAATAAATAAAATTATATTAAAAAACGAGTCAAATGAACAGCTCCTGAAAAGGGGACGCAGTGCTTCGCTGCTTAGGTACTTGCTGCCCTGGTCTCTGTGTGCACTCCATGGAAGCATTCTGTCCATTTTCCTGAGCACTTGCACCCAGTGAGTGGCCCAGAGGCAACGCAGTCAGATTATCTGAGTGGTCAACTTTGAAAAGTGGTTCTGTGGTGCAGACCTCTAGCATCTTCCTGAGTCTAGTTCCTCCGCCTCCCAGCATGGCGCAGGATTATATTCCCACACCTTGCAGCCATGTGATCAGATTTAACCAATGAGCTAAAGGCAGAATTGATACAGCTGCTGCCGCTGAGCTGAAGCTCAAGGAAAGGAGCCACCTTTCCTTCTTTGCTACAGAGACTGGATGAAGGCTTCTGTTCCCAATCAGTAGTGGGCCAGATTGGTCCACTGCATGTTACTACAAATAAAGTTTTGCTAGAGAGCTATGTTCATTCATTTACTTATAATCTCTATCTAAATACAAGACTTGAGAAGTTGTGCGGAGACTGTATGGCCCTGTAGCCTAAAATTATGGCTTTCTCTTACAGTTGTGTTGCACTGTACATCTAGGTGTAGTGGGGCCCTTTTCTAGATTGGCAGTGAGCTATGATTCTGTCTCTAACAGTATTGGCAAACAAGAAGGTAGTAAATGCTTGCCTATTGGGGGTCTGCCTTCTTGCTGCTATGTAGGATGCCTAGTCTGAAATTGTGTAATTTTCTCATAAGACCCATAGATAATCCATAAAGCCTTTAGGAATGTATTATAAAGAATTGGCCAGGCTGTAAATACAAATGAAAGATAATATATTTCAGAAATTCTCTACCTTGCAAAATGAAAATGTTTTTAAGACTGCTCGTGTCCTCAGTGTCTGTGCTTCTCCTAAGCTGTACGCCCTGGCTACTTTCCCTCATGCGATGCTACTAGGAGGTGGCCAGGAAAGCCCTCACTCCTGGCATGAGATGTCACATGAAAGATGGCCCCAGAACCCAGAAAGTAGGGCCTCAGCACATACTGGATTTATCAATACCTTGAGTTTAGACTTCCTAGACTCCAAAATATTGAAAAATCGATTTCTGTAAAAAAAGCTAGTCTGTGGCATTTGTTAGAGTAACACAAACAGACCTGTATAAAAACTCCAAATAGCAGGAGATAAACTCTGAAAGCTTCTGGACATGAAGGTCTTATGTTAGAACTGATTGCAGGCATCACAATCACTTACTAAAACTTAACTGTTGAAGTGATTATGAAAATAATTAAAACTAATGCTATAATTTTCAAAAAACTTGTCTTAAATCCAGAAAGACTTAAGGATGCACGATAGCAAGGAAATATGCCTTTAAGATGATTACTGAATGGACGCTGGCAAATGGGATTCAAGTTGGTAAGAAGTCTACTGAGTTTTTGAGAAATTACTGCCTAACATACTTGTGACCCAATCTACTATTAAAGAAGCTGTGACCAGGTGTGTGGGGCATGCCTTTAATTCCAGCACTCAGGAGGCAGAGGCAGGAGGATCTCTGTGAGTTCCAGGACACCTGGAGCTACAGGGAGAACCTGTCTCAAAAAAGACCAAGGAAGAAAGAAAAAAAAAAAGCTGTGATTATTTGAGTACTGATATAAACTTCAGATGCAAAGGAAGAACTCCTAGAGGGTTGACCAGATACCTGAAGAACAGATCTAAGAGCGCTTTTAAGAGTAGAATCAGGGGGCTGGAGAGATGGCCTAGCGGTTGGGAGCGCTGACTGCTCTTGCAGAGGACCCNGGTCTTGTGAGTTCCAGGACACTAAGCTAGGGATAACCTGTCTCAAAAAAGCCAAGGAGAACGACAAAAAAAAAGCTGTGATTATTTGAGTACTGATATAAACTTCAGATGCAAAGGAAGAACTCCTAGAGGGTTGACCAGATACCTGAAGAACAGATCTAAGAGCGCTTTTAAGAGTAGAATCAGGGGCTGGAGAGGTTGCCTAGCGGTTGGGAGCGCTGACGCTCTTTTCATAGGACCGGGTTCGATCCCCAGCACCCCACACGGTGGCTTAAGAACCGTCTGTAACTCCAATTCAGTGCGAACACTCCCGTTCCAGTGGAATCTGAGACCCTCTTCGACCTCCGCGGCATTGCACAAAAACCTGCATGCAGACAAAAAAAAAAAAAAAAAAAAAAAATACAATAAAAAATTAAATAAAATTACAAAAAAACAAAGAGTAGAATCAGGAGCTGGGCATGGTGGCACACAGAGTGGGAGGCGGAGGCAGGCAGATTCTGTGAGTTTAAGGCCAAACTGCTCTACATAGTGATTTCTAGGACAGTGGGACAGCTGGGGCTACTTTTTGTCTCAAAAAGAACAAAAAAAAACAAAAAAAAAAAAAAAAAAAGTGCCGGGCGTGGTGGCGCACGCCTTTAATCCTAGCACTCGGGAGGCAGAGGCAGAGGCAGGTGGATCTTTGTGAGTTCGAGGGCAGCCTGGTCTACAGAGTGAGTTCCAGGACAGCTGGGACTACAGGGAGACCCTGTATCGAAAACACCAAAAAAAAAAGTGTAAACTCTTTAAGATGGTCCCTGAGAAATTTCAGAATTGCTGTGGGCAGGAGGCTGCAATATATCTCATCTTTTCTCCCTTTTGGAACTGAAGTTATTACTGTTATCCTATTCTATTTAGCAGGGAGAGGTAACAGATAAGTTTTTAGGTCCTCAAACGTGGAGGGAGTAATATACAGACTTAGTATCGCTCAGAAGTACAAATCACTGTGATATAGTGATTGCATTGAATTTTTGCTTATTCTGTGTAGGAAAAAGAATGTAAAATGATTGATGCCAAATTGTTTTTTCCCCTTTTTGAAGAGGGGGCTAAGATAGTCCCAAGTGAGAAATAATCAAGATCAGGATGGCCGGCAGGGGACTGTATTGACTGTCAGTTGGCCCATCCCACTCTGGGTGGCATCATTCCCTACACTGGGCCCTGCACAGAATAACCTAGCTAGTCATGAGCAACGCCATCATTTAGGTCTAATTTACAATGTTCATTTCACACTGGTAGCACAGGCATACAGAAACTCCTAGGCAATTGTGATAGGTAATCTTGATTATCAGTGTGGCAGGAGTTAGCACCACATAGGAGACACAGCTCTGAGCGTGTCTGTGAGAGTGCTTCCTTCCAGAGGAGTTTAACTGAGGAACACAGAACAGGCTGATGGGGGGTGAGGCACTTATTCCACGGGTTAAGGTCCTGGGCAGAATAAGAAGAGAAAGGGGAGATATGAGCCAAACACCAGCATTCATCTCTCTCTGCTTCCTGACTTCAGATACAAGTTCACCAGCTGCTTAATGCTTCCCTGCTGTGATAGACCTTGAGCCAAAATAAATTCTTTCACCTCTTAAGTTTCTTTCTGTCAGGCATTTAGTCACAGCAAAGAGAAAAACAACTAAAAGAAGATCATAGAGTAAGAAATCCTTGGCTTTCACGTGAGACATACCTTGGGGGTCCTTGTTAGAGGACTTCACTAGGCAAGGCCTGCGACCTGCCAAGACCATCCTGCCTGCCTCTTAGCACATTATCTTGTACTACAGTTACCAATAAGAAACATGTAGATATAGCTTGTGCTTCTCAAGGTTTTCAGTTATGTTTGCTAAAATGATTATTAGATTCACCAAAGAATATCTAATTATATAATTTAATTTTCTTAAATAAGTTATATGGTGACTCAGGAAATAATGGGAAATATTTAAAAAAAAAAAGATTTATTTTTATTTTATGTGTATGAATGTTTGCCTGCATGTATGCCTGTGTACCATATGTGTGCCTCGTGTCCACAGTGGCCAGAATAAGGTACAAGATCCCATGGAACTGGAGTTACAGATGGTTGTGAGCCACATGTGAGCTCTGGGAACTGAACTGGAGTCCTCTTCATGAGCAGCAAGTGCTCGTAACCACTGAACCATCTCTGCAGACCCTAAAATCTTCTTGAAAGGCTTTCTTTTCTTTTTTTATTCTTGTATGTGTATGAATGTACTGTCTGCATGTAGGTTTGTGCACCCATGTCGTGCAATGCCTTGGAGGTCAGAAGAGGGTGTCGGATTCCCCTGGAACTGGAGTTAAAGACAGTTCTCAGCCGCCATTTGGGTGCTGGGGATCGAACCCGGGTCCTCTGCAAGAGCGGTCAGCGCTCTTAACCGCTAGGCCGTCTCTCCAGCCCGAAAGGCTTTCTTTTCTACCCCTCCTTTGGTTTCCCCTCGGAGTCCACATGTGAGGATCTAGGTAAAACCAGAAGGGGTTTACGGAACATCACAGCACTGTGGCCATATTAAACTTAAATAATAGTTATTACTGCTAAAATCCATAAGCTGTCCTCTCTAATCTTCACTGATCCTTTATTATTTAGTCTCCAATTCTAGTTACAGTACACCTTCCTGGCTTCAGCTTGGTTTATTCTACCCGAGTCATCTTGCCCCACCTCTAATTTTCATGTTCTTCCTTACGTGAGAGAGTGTAGGCATCTCCTCTTATTCCCAGCCTCTCTTGGCTACATTTACACAACCAAAATTGTGTATTCCACTGTTTCCCCTCAAGATAATTTTCTTGGTCAGCAAGATGGCTCAGTAGGTAAAATGCTTCACTGCACAAGCCTGGAGACCTGAATTCCATCTCTAGAGATGGAGACTCCACAAAGTTGTCTTCTGACCTCCATATAAACACCACGGCATTTGCACCCCCTACACCATGCACACACTAACAATACATAAATACAAATTTTACAAAAGATAATTTTCCTTATTCAGAGGAAATTTACTCTTTTTTTGTTTTGTTTTGTTTTGTTTTGGTTTTTTCGAGACAGGGTCTCCCTGTAGCCCCAGCTGTCCTGGAACTCACACAGTAGACCAGGCTGGCCTTGAACTCACAAAGATCTGCCTGCCTCTGCCTCCCAAGTGCTAGAATTAAAGGCGTGCGCCACCACGCCCGGCTGGAAATTTACTCTTTTTTAAATTTATTTATTATTTTTTATGTGTATAAGTATACTGTCTGCATATTGGTTTGTAAACCGTGTCATGCAATGCCACGGAGGTCAGAAGAAGGCATTGGATTCCCCTGGAACTGGAGTTAAAGACGGTTCTTAGCCGCCTTGTGGGTGCTGGGAATCGAACCTGGGTCCTCTGCAAGAGCAGTCAGCACTCTTAACCACTGTGCCATCTCTCCAGCCCTAGAAATTTACTCTTAAAAATGATGAAAGAGGGGCTAGAGAGCTGGCTCAGTGGTTAAGAGCACTGGCTGCTGTTGCAGAGGATCTAACGCCCTCTTTTGGTCTCCATGGGCACTGCACACAAATGGTACTCATATGCAGGCAAACACTTATACATATACAAATAAAAATTATTTAAAATGTTTTTTATTGTTATTAAACTTTTTCCATAAATCATACATAATTTTTCAATTGAATTTAGAGTCACTTCCCTTTCCATGCCCCCCACCCACCTGAGTCCCTGCACTCTACTATTCATGTCTTACATCTTTTTCTGAGTCTTTCCAGAGTTTTTTCCCCAGTTCTTTTGTTGTTGTTCTCTCTAACTTATATTGCTTCAATATACATACACATATATACATAATTATATATATATACACATAAATATATAAAAAATTCTAAAAGATTGTGGTTTCCTACTTTTGAAATTTTAAGTTAAAGATGGTATAAACCTTGGGCTGAGAATTATTATGTCTGAAATGACATGATGACATGCTAAGTAGGCATTTTACTTGTTCAGCTGACTTAAGCTATGAAAAATTTACCCTTATATTGAGAAGAATAAATTTAAATTTAAATCATGCTATGTATGTATCCATGTATGAAATGTTTATTTAAATTTTTAAAAGTTTCTGAGGTTATTTAATGTAGCCTAGGTGGATCTCAAGCTTGCTATACAGCTGAGGATACCTTGAACACATGGCCTCCTGCCTCTAGCTGCTAAGCGCTGAGATTAAGAGATGTGTGCTACCAGTCCAATGGGATTAAAAAAGAAAACAGGGTCTCATGCAGCCCATCTGGGCTTACATTTGATATTTAGCAGAAGCTGGCCTTGAATTGTTTTATCCTTCTTCTTCTTCCAGAGTGCTGGGATTACAGCCCGTGCTAGACCCAGCTGTGCTAAGTTTCAATGGAAAATGATGATGTGCAAGGCATTCTAGACTTTTCCTTTGAAGAGCTTTTTGAATGTGCTAAGAGCTTGTCCTCGAAACTGTATGACAGAGTGAGAGAGAGAGAGAGAGAGAGAGAGACATCCATGCAGTGTTTCTGATAGAACATTGTGGCTTATTAGATATATGGGGTAAAGAGAAAAAGAAGCCACTGTGATCAGCAAGAACTAGGCCCAGAAACAGACATTCCTGTGCTGAACTCCCAGGTCCACTTAACCATAGCTTTAGTAACTCAATTATGTGGATCTGGAGCATGAATTTTGTAGATGACAATGTCCTGTTATCAAAATTGAACACATCTGCCGGGCGCGGTGGCGCACGCCTTTAATCCTAGCACTTGGGAGGCAGAGGCAGGCGGATCTTTGTGAGTTCAAGGCCAGCCTGGTCTACAGAGTGAGTTCCAGGACAGCTGGAACTACAGGGAGACCCTGTCTCAAAAAGACCAAAAAAAAAAAAAAAAATTGAACACATCTGATTTAAGACCTCTTTAGTTACTGTAACTATTTTCCCAGTACGACATTAATCTCTCTTAATGTTTCAGCTAAATTTATGGTTCTATGCTGGGATGCATGCATAGATACCCTCCGCTGCATGTAGTCCAGGAAATGATCATTTTGGTTGCAGACAGGTTGGAATACAGATTTGTGGCTTAGGAGAAATATGAAGGTCAAGAGGAATGTCTGGGAGTAGCTAGGCCAGCCTGGTCTACAGAGTGAGTTCCAGGACAGCTGGGGCTACAGGGAGACCCTGTGTCAAAAAGACAAATAAATAAATAAATAAATAAATAAAACTATGAAATCAATGTGATCTTCCAGAAAGGAAAAAATGATAAATTTGTAAGGTGATTAAGCAGAAATGCTTGGACAGGGATGGAAAGAAAAAAGTAGCTACTCTGATGCAGCTGCTGTGATGCAGGTGCTGTGATGCAGCTGCTGTGATGCAGGTGTTGTGATGCAGCTGCTGTGATGCAGGTGCTCTGATGCAGCTGCTCTGGAGATGCTGATATCTACTCTTTGAAAAACATTTTAGAGCAATTTTTGCTCCCAAGTATCATTGGAAATACTTAGGACCCAGCTAGGACACACTGAACACACAGAAGGCTCTTGGCAGCCATTTGGAAGCGAGTTGCTGCTGACATCGGTCATGGTTCATGACATGGGACTGGAGGTGGGAGAAGCAAGCAGGAAGCCTAAATTGCTACGCTACCCTGTTTCTAAATCAGATACTTCTATGACAACTTTTCTTCCATATTCGAATTCCTGGTCAGAGGCTAGATAGAGCTCTGAAAATTACCACCTGCCATATCATGCATCTGTGTGCCCCGGTGGTATGAATCAAATCCACTGATCAATCTCTTAGTCCCAGTTCATCAAGGCCCTTAATGTGTCTTATGATATTTTTTATAGATGTGACATATCATGCTCAGTAGAGTTCAGAAGTATTTTGGGGCATACTGTCTTATTCTAGAACTCAGGGGGTGGTTGACAGTAGCTTCTACTGTGTTAACTGTTAGCTCAGTCATGAGAAGTGTCTACTGTAGGAAGCTTTGGACTTGCCTGCTCAACATACTTATTAATGGCTTGGATGAACATGCTGAATATGCTTCCCACATCTGTAGATGACATAAAGCTACTGTGGATACTTAATATGTTATATGGCAGCATCAAAGCTTTTTTTAAAAAAGTAATTTCAACAAGGTGGAGTAGGCCAATATCAACAAGACTTAATTTATAGGGAATAAATGTAAAGTCTTGTCATTGGGTCAAAAAAAGTCAACTGTATAGGAAGTCATATGATAAAGCATTGGGGGATGTGGTAGACCACGAGCTCTGTACTAACACTAGTCTGAACTAGCTAATAAAAGGCCACCTCAGGCCTCTCCTTCATTACGGAAGCACAGGGAGGTAATAGCCGGTCAGACCACATTTGGAATACTGTGTGTAATTCCAGCTGCCAGATTTTCAAAAGGGAACATAACACACTGGTGTGTTCAGACAAGGGTAACTGTGGTTATGTGTCTGGAAATCACATTTACTGAGGGAATGATTCAAGGAACCAGAAATGTTTGGCTTGGGTAAGGGAACACTTAGAGAAGACGTTGAAGCTGCCATCAAAAAATCGTAGTGTGATGTAGTAAAGGGGAAGTAAATAATCTGTGATGTCCTAGAGGGAAAAACAAGATGAGTGGACGCTGCAGAGAGATAGCCCCAGGCAGAGTAAGGACAAAGTTTCTTACTATTGCCATGAGCAAAAGCTGGAACTACAACACAGGGATGAGATGCCACTGAGGGGTCTTGTACTAGGGACAAGGGGGAGATTAGAAAACCTTTCTAACATATGTTTTGCTGAACCTGCAGGTGACAGTTCCTGTAGCCAAGTTGGACCCCAGATGCCAGCCAGTGACCTCGGCCTGGTGTAGGAAAACAGGAGTGGATGACTTGTGAGCAGATCCCCGTGCCAGCTTGATCATGTTTAGTCCTGAGCCACCTAACTGAACGCACACCTGCAGCCTCTCATCAGTAAATGAGTTAAAAATGATTGCCCTGATTACCTTGGTGTCTGTGCTCAGCAAGGGTTCAGTCTCAGATTTACTGTATTTTAACTGAATTTATTCAGTTACTCAAGTCCTTGAAGTTGGGAATTATGCCTTATACAGGGCTGAGGTTTGGTATTTGATGGATCCTCAATACATTTTTTCTTTTTTTTTTTTTTTTTTTTTTTTAGCAAATGAAAGGATAGAGACTGCGTGAAAGGACTTTGTTAAAGGCACAGAACTTGCTGGGTGTGGTGGTGCACACCTTTAATCCCAGCACTGGGAGGCAGAGGCAGGAGGATCTGTGTGAGTTCAAGGCCAGCCTGGTCTACATAGTGAGTTCCAGGTCAGCTGGGGCTACAGGGAG
>VZQC01008018.1:827471-907879 GCA_009823505.1 Rhizomys pruinosus
AAAAAAAAAAAAAAAAAAAGTCAAAGGTAATTTATCTGATTACTTTCAGAAGGGAATTCATAAAGGGACAGTTAGAAGTCATTTGGGGGAGTTTGACCTGAGCATTCTTCTTTGGCATTCTATTTTTGGGTATGTATTAGAGGTGTGTTCATGTGTGTTTGCATATGCATGTGTCTGTGGGTGCCTGTGCACATGGGTGTGGAGGCCAAAGGCCAACTTGGGGTATCGTTCTTCAAAAGCAGTTCACATTTTTTTTCTTTTTTTTTTAGACAGGGTTCCTGTAGCCCATGGTGGCCTGGCACTCACTATGAAGACCAGGCTGGCCTCGATATCACAGAGTACCCCCTGTCTCTGCCTCCTGAGTGCTGGGATTAAAGGTGTGTGCCACATCATATCTGGCTCACATTTTTCTTCATCTTTTTTTTTTTTTTTTGAGACAGGTCTCTTACTGGAATCTGAGGCCCGATACGCTGGCATGGGAGTCCAGGGACCCTCCCTCCCCTCTCTGCTTCCTCAGCACTGGGATTATAAGTGCATAGGAGGTGGGAGATAGATAAGTGGTAAAAGTGCTTGCCGTGTAGCATGAGGACCCGAGTTCAGATCCCAAGAAACCATGTAAACCTGGTAGGTAGTGTGTCTGTAATTCAAGCACAGAAATGATGAGATGGGAGGTAAAGACAGGAGGGTCCCCACAGGAGAGACCCTGTCTCACACAGGTAGAAGGACTCACTGGCCTCCATAAGGATGCTGTGGCACACATGTGCCCACACTCATATGCACATGTGCACATACACAAATAAAAAAGAAATTACTTTGCATAAACAACACGACTATCCTGACTCACAGGTCTTCTGTCTTCTCCTGTCCCTTATCTGGTACTGCAGACACACTGACATTTTAGGCTCCTAAAAGCACATTGCTCAGATCTGAGCTCTGAAGCTTTAAATTTCTTGTTTTCTTCTGATTAGAAAATTCTCAGCCAGGCATGGTGGCGCAGGCCTTTAATCCTAGCACTTGGGAGGCAAAGGCAGGTGGATCTTTGTGAGTTCAAGGCCAGCCTGGTCTACAGAGTGAGTTCCAGGACAGCTGGGGCTACAGGGAGACCCTGTCTTGAAAAGACATAAGAAAGAGAAAATTCTCCCACCCTTTTGTCTAATTCTTGCCTAAACATCCTTGAAGGTGCAGGTGGCAGTCCATGCCCAGAGGCACCCCTAGCCTTGGTACCCTCTTTCAGAACACCTGTTTCCTTCCTTCACTGCTCCTATGAGAGTTGCAATAATACAACTACATGTGATTACTTGTTAATTACCTATCTTCAAGGGACAACTCCCCAGGATTGGCTGGGTTCAATCTTTGCTCAGTATACCAAGCTTAATGACTGAAACACATTAAAAACCCAATATTTATTAAGTGACTGAATGAAGAAAGCTGGGTGATATTTGCTAGTTAAATGATAACTTCTATGTGCTCTTTGTACCTTTCTTTTACTATTTTAATATAACATTGCCTGATTGCCAAAAACAAGGATTCTGACTACCAGAAATTGAAATTCCACATACTACAACAGGGCTCTCAACTATTTTGTTGATAGGATCAAAATAACAACTTATAGGGGCTAGAGAGATGGCTTAGTGGTTAAGAGCACTGTCAGCTCTTATAAGAGGATCTGAGTTTGATTCCCAGCCCCCCATGGCAACAACTGTCCAAATCCCCAGTCCTAGAGGAATCTGACGTCCTCTTCTGATCTCCACAGGCATTGCATGACATGAGTACCTTACATATGCACAGGCAATACACTCTAGAGAGATGGCTGCTCTTGCAGAAGACCAGAGTTTGTTTCCCAGTGCCCATATGGCAGTTAACAACCACCCATAACTCCAGTTCCAGAGGATCTGATGCCCTTTTCTGGCCTCTGTGGGCACTGCATGACATGGATGCACTTACACACATGCAGGCAATACACTCATATGCAAAAAATAAAATATATTTTCTTTTTTTTTTAAGAAAGAGCATATGCTGGGGGTGGTGGTGCATGCATGCCTTTAATTCCAACACTCAGGAGGCAGAAGCAGGTGGACCTCTGTGAGTTCAAGGCCAGCCTGAATAAAACATAGTGAGTTCCAAGCCAGGTGGTGCTACAGGGAGACCCTGTCTCAAAAAGACAATGAAATAAATAAAATAAAATGAAACAGAACATACACACCTGTGCATGCATATACAAATGTGCGCACACGCATGTGACTTGACACTAATGCGTATGTTGGTTTCCTACATCTTTTTGGAACAACACATCCTCAAGTGGTTTGCATTTTACCATTATTTCTGTTATTTTTTCATTCAAGTTGAATAAATATCACATAGGGAATTTTGAATGGTTATTTTTTGAGAGAGAGAGAGAGAGAGAGAGAGAGAGAGAGAGAGAGAGAAAATTGAGTACTACACATGCTATTTGAGCATATCTAGAAGGTGGAGAGGGTAAGGCAGGACACTGTCCAGGGCTCTCATGAACTCCTGAGAGGAGGATGAATGTCCCAGAAGTGTAGGAAAGAGTCAAGGAATTCCAAGTAAAGGAATGGGACATGCGGCATAGTGCCCTGGCATGAGTGTTGGAGCTGGGCAGAGTGTAAAAGCCTGGGTCCTACTTTTGCAATACATGGGATTTAGGACATGCTGCTGTTGAAGGACTCATTTCCTACCAGAACAAGCCTTAATGTGCTTGGCTGCTGTAGAACTTGGAGAAGAGTGAAAACATTCAGCCTGGTGTCTGGCTGGCTACAAAATAATAACTACAAAGCTGGTCATGGTGGCGCACGCCTTTAATCCTAGCACTTGGGAAGCAGAGGCAGGCGGATCTTTGTGAGTTCAAGGCCAGCCTGGTCTACAGAGTGAGTTCCAGGACAGCTGGGGCTACAGGGAGACCCTGTCTCAAAAAGACCAAAAAAAAAAAAAAAATAGTAACTACTGTAATTATTGTAAATATATTTACACTTTTAGCATGTATTTTACAATCATTACAAAAGAACCTATGTGGTAAGCTTTTGTGAAGACTAGATGAACAAGTAAAAGTGAAAGACCTTTCAAAAAGTATAGGCACAATTTTATTCAGCTATAAAAGGAATGAAGTTATAACACACAGTATGACATAAATAAGCCTTTAAGACAATATCTAAGTAAAATAAACCAGACAAAAAAGGATAGATACTTTATGATTCTCTTATCTGAGGTGCTTAGAGCAGACAAATTCATAGAGATGGAGAAAAAGAGAGGCTATCAAGGGTCGGAGAGGGGAGAATGAGTATAGTTTCTGTTTGCAATGATGAATGACTTTGAAATTAGTGATTGTTATGGTTTGGATATAAATGCCCCGAGGCTTGGCTCATGTGTTAAAAGCTGGTCTCTAGCTGGTGGTGCTATTGAGGGTGACTGGATGATGAGAGGAACAGCTTCATCAATGGAGCATCTATTCCTGAGTCCAACCGAATCAGCTATTAGGAAGTAGGTGCTACTGGATGAAGCATGCTGGTCATCAGAGCATGTTGTGGAGGGGTGTGTTTGTCCTGGCCTCCCTGCTTGCTGGTTTCCCTGAGGTGAGAAGCTTTCCTATGCCTTATCTTTGCACCATGATGGCTCTGCCTTGGCACATGCCTAGAACACTGGGGATAAAACTGAAAGCTCTGAGCAAGGTCCGTGAGATGGCACATGCCTCAAATTCAAACAACTTGAGTTCAATCCCTAAGGTCCACATGGAAGAAGGAGGGAATTGATCCCAGAGGTTTAAGTTGTCCTCTGCCCTCCACACGCGCGCGCGCGCGCGCGCACACACACACACACACACACACACACACACACACACAATAACAATAATAACAATAACAATAATAAAATATGTTTAAAATAAGGGACTGCTGACCTGTGTTCCTTGACTGTTGATGTCGACAGCATCACCCCACTCAGTTGTCATTTCTTCCAGCAACTCTACTCTCAAACGGAGGCTGGGAAGTAAGTCTTTGGTCTTGCAGTCTGGATAGCTGGCGATCTGATGATATAGCTCATGATGAATTGAACTCTCAGCAGGAATTTTTCTACAATAAACCTCAAACTTTGGAATATCTGAAATAAAAAAAAAAAAGGCATATGCAGACCTAGGCCTTAAAGACAAAGACAGGGATGTTAACAATGTGGAAGGGATAAATAATACTTCCATTTAATAAGCATTCTTTATAGGATCACGGGGATCTACTAAATCAAAACTTCTAAAAGAATCTAAGTTTTAGATCATCTCAATTCAATGCTGTAACACGTACCTTTGATGTTTTCCTTGATAAGCACTGTTACTGGACATTTGTTGTGAAAAATGACTCGAGGACTTGGGTCTTCTGAGAGGGTTAAATAAGTGACTCCAAAGTGTTCTTGATATGTCAGTGCTATAGCCCTAGAACAGAACCACCAAGAGGATGGGTTATAGAGGGATGCAGGGTCCTCTGCTGGGCCATGTTTACTTGGATCTGCAGAATTCCAAACTCTGAAATACATCTTCTAAGTCAGAGGATGTTTTCTAGAAAAAGAAGCCTGTCCCTCATTTAATAGCTGACATACAAACTGATTTTTTTTTACTGATTTCTTGGTTTCATTTTTATAGTAATAATAACATATGTTTATTATAAAATGCTCAAAAAAGTATGGAAAAATTCTTTCAGATAAAAACCCACGAAACTGGAGAGATGGCTCAGCAGTTAAGAGCCATGCTGCTCCTGTAGAGGTCCTGGGTTGATTCCCAGCACCCACACGGCAGCTAACAACCATACGTCACTCCAGTTCCAGGGATCTGATGCCTTCTTCTGATGCTGCAGCATTGGGTGCACTTATAGACATGCAGGCAATACATTCATATGCATATATTAAAATTAAATAAAATATTAAAAAACAGAACCCCCAGGACCCTATTATCCAGATGAACAGTAGTGGGCTCCATGCCGCTCTCGCTGGCTGCTCTCTTCCCTCTGTGCTTAGGTGCCTTGAACTTTTCAAACAGGGCACTTCCTTCTTCCCAAAAAGAGCATGGTAAATTTTGGTAAAGGAGGAACTGACCATTTTTAATTGTTTTTTGAAGTTTCTAGATAATTTGTGTGTTTGCTCTTGCTTCCTTCCTCAAGTTTGGCAGACTGTGCTATCGGTTTGCATGGGACAATCTAGCGTACTTTACACGATCTGCATTCTGGCCACCAGAGCAAAACTGTAATTACTTGTTTTTAAGTGGCTGTGTGGGCACAAATTACTCTTCACAATAAAGAAAAATTTTCCCTTTTTGTTCTATAGATTATCAAATATTATTTCATGTCTAAGCAGAAAAATTCTCTGATGCACTGATTGTCAAAGCAAAAGAAATTAGGTAATTTGCCAAATGTGGCTCTTGGCTTATGCTGACTAAAAGAGGTCAATCGTGTATTGAAGAACTCCCCATTTTCAATCTATCTATTCACTAGTGAGAGTAATCGTTACAGACTGCCCTTGTCTGAGATGCCAAAGTGAACTGTCCACTAGTGCCTGGTGAAAGCCCAGAATCATAGCATCAAACATCCACTATGGATGGAGGTGGACAAAGAGCTGAGATGAGAGAGCAGAAAGGCATCACTCTCAGAGTCCTTATGTGAACACAAGTTGGCATTTGTTCTCAGAGTCCTGATATGAACCCAAGCCCCCACCCCCCCAGTTTAGAAAGAGCTGGGAATCCAACTTCAGACAATTTTCCTTCGATACCTATTAAAAGCCAGGGCCAGGACTACCTTATGGTGCTTTAACTAACCTAGCTTAATATTTACAGATGAGATTTATACTATGATTCTGTTCAAGTGTTAAATAAAAAAAAGATTTATACTATGAGCTTTAGAATTTTAAACCTAATTTCTAAATGTTTTATTTTAAAAAATTGACTTTCCACTTAAAAACAAGTTTTGTTTTGCAGATATAAATTTAAATACCTTTCAAGAACACTCAACAAATTTAACATTATCTAAAAGCAAAACATAAAAGCAACCATTTCTCACAGGGTTAGGGATGAAAAATGCTAGTTAAATCAGAGGTCTTTGTGACTGTGAAAGAAGACAGGATGTGTGGAGGAAATAGGACTTGACCAATATAGATATCTTGAGTGAAGCTGTTATCTTTAAACATATTATTAAAATTCTCTGTATACATCAAAAAACTTAGGATGGCTTACATCCCAGAGTATATAAATTCAGGACCATGAGAAGGCGGCACCTCTCATAAGGTCACAATATGTTTTCTTTTGTAGTTGTTATATATACCATAAGTAAGCTATTCTTGACAGCTGCAGAAAGGGTGTGCTGCATACAAAACAACCACAGAATACAAGTCCGGTATGAACAACCCATTACATGACTCTGGCTTGATTCTGTGGTTGTTATTTGCATAATTGGTAATCTGCAATTGGAACAACTTGCGTGCAGGAACAACCACAGCACAGAATATTCCTTGGCTTATGTTTATCTAAGTTATTATCTCTCTAAATGACTTTTTGTGAAAAATTCCATTTTGAAGTAAGAATAAATTATTGGAAAAGAGAAAAGCTTTCCAACTTGCCTTTCTTTGAATTTTTTTCCTTCATTTCTCATCATTTTAAAGAGAATAAGAACCCCTAAAAGAATGAGATTTCTTTGTCATTACCATACATTACTGCCACACTATAATCCTCCCTTTACTTTGTATAAGGTACAAAGGGGTGGGGAGAATCCCCTAAACTGTACACTATGACAACCTGTTTGTGATCATGACTTTTGTCTAACTGTATCCAATGTCTAGAAGTCATTAAAGATGAAAGGAGAAGCCAGCGTTACATATGGGGACCACTACTATTGTCTGTCCTGGCTTCTCCATGAACAGCAACACTGACAATCAAAGAAGAGCATTTACACTTGTGTAAAATACCTGGTGCAGAATCCATTTTCCTGAAAGGTCCCAAAGGGCACTGCTACACTCTGTCTGGGAAATTCTTGTTTAACTATAGCTGGCAGGCTCCAGCACTGTGAGCTGTCGGCACCTGGTGCAGGAGAAAAGCCCAGCAAGATCTGTTTCTGAAGCATTGATACATCCGACCCTGATGGCCCAACATCAGGCATGAAGTCCCAGCAAGGCAGCGAGCTGGATTTCATAGCTGGCTGCTCTCCACCTGGGCAGATGCTGAAAGTAGCACTGTCTGGAACGCTAAAATGCTGAAAAGACAATACAGAGGGGCACACTTACTACAGCCACAGAGAAGGAGCCCTTCAAAAAACAACCACACACCCAGAAAGTGGGCCTGATGAGGGCAGAGGATGCCAGAGGTCCTGCTTTCACCCAAATGTGGTCACGGATGCTGGGACTGCTTCTCTGGGCATAATGATGCAGATGGTGCTGGGCTGACTTGGAAGGCAGTGCTGAGTTCTCACTGCCCCCTCAGGCACTGCAGATGTCCTGATGGCCCAGGGCTAGATATGCCACGTATCAGGGAAGGATTGTCTGGGACAGGTGTGCACACAGAAAATGTGTGGCATTCTGGGGGACTTCAGGAAAAGTGACCTGACTCCAGAACAAGGACCTTGAAGTTCAGAAGACAAATATAAGGCTCACTTTGAGGAAGGAGCCTGCTCTGATTCCAACCATCAGATGGAATTCTATATGGTTCTGAGCAGTAGAGCATCTGGGTTCTCTCCTTCCATTGTGGGGCTCCATAGAGCACATTCATGGTGACGGCACTGCTGGTGACACCCTTAGCTGCTGAGCCATCTCACTGGCTCCAGTCTCTCAATTTTAGATTCTAAAAAGATCTCCCGGGATAATTTGCTTATGTCTTCTTGCTCACAGTTTGAAGTTGCTTTTCAGGTGTCACCAGGCTATAAGTGGTAGAGTCCATCAAAAGCCAAGTTTCTCCTTTCTGATTTTGGGGTTTCCTCACTGTCTCGCAGTCCCTCGGAAGGGCTGGGGACTAGCATGTCTAAAAGAACCCCATCTGCCGGAGGCAGGGTCAGTGTTGAAAAAAGATCCATGTGAACTCAAACTAGACCAAACCCCAGCATAGAAGTGGGGAAATGGGTAAGAAATCCAAACCTTGGTTGAAAAACTATTGGCAGCTGATCACTGTTACTGTGAGGGAGAGTTGTTCTTTTTTTTTTTTTTTTTTAATGTTTTAGTTGTTAGCCTTAGCCTTTAACGGTCGTGCTATCCCTCCAGCCCGAGTTGTTCTTTTTTTAAGGGAGTTAGTTACACTGATAGGCTGACCAGGCTCCAGTGGATGGACTCAGACAGAGAGACACGTGAGGATACAAACTTGACTTGATAGGCCTAGCATTAACAAAGAATTCATGAAACTGGTGGGGGCAATTATAGGGCAAGTGAGGACAGAAGCAAATATGACCAAGATGCACTGCATGACTGGACTCCAGTGGATCTATTTGCACAGAAGGGTGTTTGGGTTGAAGGGCTTGACTGGATAAGGCTTAGCTTGGATGTTGTAATGCATGAGTTCTGATAGGGAGTTGGGGCATGGGGGGACTGGGTTTGAATAAGATGTACAAATGCTCAATAAAGAAATGCAATAAAAAATAAAAAGGGGGATGCTTCTCTGTTTCAGGGAAGAGACAGGCCTTCCATTTCTTTCTAGGAAGCTGAGGCAAATCAGCAAACTTGCATGAAATTCTATTGTCCTGACATTTGATAAGTACACTGAAAGCTAAAATGGGTAAGGCAGTAGTCCTATTAGATTATTCTAATGTAACTTTAGGAGTTGTAATAGGCAATGAAGTGCAGACTAAAGTAAAGAATGATAATAATTTTCTCTATGATAGTTTCAACAGCATAAAATAGTTTATACAACTTGTCATATCCTAAGCTTTGAGAAAACAATTCTATTTACTCTCTTAATAGAAATGCTCATGATAATTGTACAAAGAATAAAATTTCAAAATTAATCTGAATATTCTTGGGACTGTTTTCTGCACAATCTGCAGCTGAGACATTAACATGAATGAGCAACACCTGCTTTGCCGTCCAAGACATGGCTCAGTTCGTGCACTGCCCTCTGCCCACAGGGCTTCAGTGCTGCAGCCTGTGGGCACATGCTCTTTATCATGCTATCCAGAACCAACCCATTTCTCTGCTAGTGGAGGTTTAGAGAACCTGCTTGAGCACCACACTGGCCCCACCGAGCCGGTGCGGCAGTGTGAAGGTCTCCTGCTCACTGTTACCTTGGCAGCTTCACTGTGCCATCCACGGTTTTCATTCCAGCACAAAGAAGCAGATGTCTCTTTAGACATTTTCAGTGTTAGAATTTTCTTTGCCAGAGGCTAAAAAGAGGCTGATTTTATTTATGGTGACTTGATAAAAACAGGCAAAACAACTGTTATGGGCTGCTTACCTCCTTTCCAGAATGGGGACTGGAGACAGATAATTGTGGCTTATAAAATATTTGATATGGAGTATTATTGATTATTGTAGTCTTGTCTTCAATCTGAATAATTTGTATGCCTTGTTGCACCATGGAGGAAATGCAGAACTGACACAACTGGGGGACAAAGGAAGCAATTTTTACAACACTGCACAGGCCACAAAGCCTCCCTGTAGCCCAAATTGGCACCACTCTCTGGATCCTTGTGCCTCTATCTTACATGTTTGCACCACAACACATGGCTCAAATTGTTTTGGTGGGTGGGGATAGGTTCAAATGTAACCCCAGCTGGTCTTGAACTCACTGTGTAGCTGAGGATGAACTGGAACTTGGTATTCTTGCCTTTACCTTCCAAGTGCTGGGATTAGTGTATACCAACCATGCCTGGTCTCAGGTATTCTTAAAAGATGTTTTATCAAGAGTCTTCTAGACAGCTGGCCATTTACTCATGAACTCACAGCAGTGTGGGAGCATACACAAGTCCCATGTAAGCTCAAACTACGTGAAATCCCACATAACCATGCAGAAGTGTGTAAGGAATCCAAACCCAACCTAAGGACCTTCTGGAAATCGACAGCTGCTGGGATGGGGAAAGACAGTGTCTTACAGGGTCGGGACACTTGGTGGGCACAGTGAATGGGTCCACACTGAAGGACATTTGGGGACACAAATTATACTCTATGGGATGCATAAGAGTTCATTATGTTGAGGGGGGCAGTGGGGGCAGATGGGGAGACTGGAGCAAATGTAAATGCCATCAAACTGTAGCATAGGAAAGTCACAAAAATTCACTAAAATGCAAAGAAAGGTTGTTTTGTGTATGGGTTTGCCCAGGACGCCATCGATTTTACTTTTTTTTTTTTTTTTTTTTGGAGTACTTAATAAGCATTCCTTTTTGTTGCAAAACTATCCTGGTCAATTAAGGGGGTAGTATTAACACCAGGGCCCTTTAGCAAGCCAAGTACTGTTGCTAAGGTGTAGTGACTTTTTTTTTCAGATTATTTCACAAATGATTCCATACAATAATCCCAAATCACTAACATGTAAACAAATACCACATATCTGATTCAATAGGAATTAATCTAGCACCCCTCTCCTCAAGTTCATTATAGCAGTAATCTACAGAATGCCCAATATGGACCAATAAGTTTGGAGAACTTTAAAAGATGATAATGAAAAAAAATTACTAACCCTAATATAATATTATATTGTGCTTTTAATCTGTTTTAAGTACTTTATATATATTAAATCACAAATTCCTCAGAATACCTACACAGGTGACCACTATTATTCTCAAGTACAGAAGAGGAAGGGACTTGCCCACGGCATAGCTGTGGTCAGACTGTTCTTCATTACTACGTATCATTTGCCTATCTTACTGTTTCCCAGAGGAACAGCTACAGATTCCACCTGCCTAAAGGTACCCAGGAAATAGGTGATATTCTCAAAACAGCACTTCTCAAAGGAAGCTAGGAGATGCATGGGAGATCTCTATACCAGGAATCCCAAGGTGAAAGCCACTCTTGTACTAAGGTGCTATTAATCATTTTACTTGAACGTCCTCATGAGTATACAGCAAAGTCTCCCAGAGACAATGTAATTTATGATGCCACATTCTTTTTGGCTAATGGAATATACTTAAATTCCTGTACTTAAAAAAAAAAAGTTCTAGCTGGGTGTGGTAGCCCACGCCTTTAATCCTAGCACTAGGGAGGCAGAGGCAGGCAGATCTTTGTGAGTTCAAGTCCAGCCTGGTCTACAGAGTGAGTTCAAAACAGCTGGGGCTACAGGACCCTGTCACAAAAAGACCAAAAAAAATTCCGTTTTAATTTCTAAATATGATGAAAATTGACCCACATAAACTCAAAGTCTCTGGAGTTAAGAGTATAAAGGATCCTGAGACTAAAAAGTTTAGAATTACTACTAATGGATACATTAGTATATTTTGCAATAGTTCATTCATTTGTTCATTCATTCACTCACTCACTCACTCATAAACATTTACTCAGCATTTGCTGTGACCACTACGTGAGGTGCTAGAGGTATTGGATATTTGACCATATATTGTAGAATATTACCTTCAGGTTTTGATAGTAGTTCTCATCTTACAACTATTCAACTTTAGGTGATTCAAATGGCTCTTTGCCATTTATACCCATTATAGTATTTCAGTCAGTAGAACACAAACATATGTTGCCCAGACAAGTCTGAGCAATGGATACCAGTCTTAAGTGTTGATGAAAGACTGACTTCTTGTTTCAAGAAATTTACTTTTTAAAAAGTGATTAAGTATTCCCAATTTTTCTCAAGAGGCTCTTTAAAAATGCTCATCAAATATTCAACTTCCCCCCAGAGAGAGGCCATTGTGAATTCTACTATGCCGATGAAGCAAGTGCTCCCTTTTTTCCCACTTCAGACAGCTAACATAATGAAGGTAAAAAGTACCCGCGAATCTTTCCCTTGGTATACTATGGCACTGCACTTTCACACAGACAGTTTAATGTGATGAGACACTGTATTATTCAGCTAACTGGTTTCATACATTTTAGGCTTATGAGAAAAAGCACATACCATTTGTATTTGATTAAATAACTGAGTATGTGCATGGTATCTACATCTCTAAAAGCATGGATATATAATTCCTACTTATAACACTGATTTTGGGGTAGAACCAGACTGGTCCCATCATTTTGCCCACTCCAGCAAGATAACCTGTCCTGTCTTTGTCCTTTCACTTAATGCTCACAATACTAGATGTTCTTTGTTCTGAAAAAGGAGGCCAAACAGAATTTGTGAATCTCTGAGAGTAAGTCTGCCTCCCCATACAATATAAATCAAGTGACTGTTGAGTGTTCTGAATTGAAGCAGTTATCGAATAAATTATGTGACACAGCTTTTATCTCCAGTAATGGGGCGGGAGGGAGGGATCTCGCTGTAAAACAGAGGTCTAGTAAGTTAAGAAAAAAAAAAATACACACACACAAGTGTTTCACTCTTATAAATAATTAAGACTAAGTAACACCAGACAGGGACTTTAAAAGGCAAGGTAGACACACTTTAAATAGGGGGCAGCCTGTCATTTCCTCCATACCACACCTTGCCTGACTGTACCTTCTGATGGCCTGGGAAAGCACCAAGTCTTATTTCAGCATCAACAAAAGCCTCTTCGTCCAGTATTACAACTTCACCATTACAACCATCTTTCCACTTTGGAGAAGTCAGATTATGGACCAGCTTAATTGCTACTGACTTGTGCACAGTGTTTGTATTTGCCCAGTATATTCCAATTTGAAAAGCTTCCTGGAAAAAAAAAAGTACCTCAGTTGTATAGCATTGTTTTTAACTGACATTTTTTACCTTGATCCCAGGATTTAAAAATATCATACACTAGATCTACTAGAACATCCAAATATCTCTACCTTTTTTTGTAATGACAACATAAACTTTGTTTTGGTTTTCAATGTCTTTTTTGATTCACAATGAAATACATGTTCATGGAAGGGGCGAGAAACTAAACTCAAGATGTGACTATCCTGTAAATTCCAAAGACTTAAAAACTGAAAGGTTTCATCTCATTTGACAACTGGATAATAGGCAATATTAGGTCCATATAGACCAACATTCCAATTCCATAAGGTAAGAGCATCTGATTTCCTCAAGAAATAGGGAAAATACAATTGAATAAAGATGTTTATGGATTGGAACTTGAACAGAGAACTCTAAATTGTTCTCTACTAGGAAAATATTTTGTAAAGATTTTCTTATAGATTCATATATCTCTTTGAACTGGGCTAACTTTATAAAGTCAATTCTCTTGTGCCAGAATATGGTCTTCCTGTGAAATTTGGAATTAAGATTGTCTGCCCTGTGTCACTAATGATTCTAGGTTGTTATAATCAACAACCAAATTAACATTCTTAATTATGGACAATGAAGCCCACTAATAAAAGAAAAGGGGCCCTGACAAAAATGGTTGTTCAGAAACCCTCAATACCTTGCATATTTCAGAGAACTTTTTGAATGGCACAGAATATCTAGGCAGTGGATTAGCATAGAACACAGCTCTTATGCTTGTTAAGTATCTTGTACACAATGAAGGTAAGAATGTAACTAGAGCAAGTTATCAGCTTTAATGGTAATTCAGCCCTGGGTACTGCTGATAGGGGAAAAAGGCATCTGAAAAGTCTTTGAATATCAAAGAACATTCCAAACCTTTTATGTATGCACCTACCAGATCAGTTTTCCACAAGTGATTCATCCAGCTAAGATCATAAATGCAACCTCAGAATAAAATCTAGTTGTTGAGAGAAAAGAATATCCTAGTGTTAAGTAATGTTACCTGAAAATTAGGCGGAATAATAATTTTGCCAGCTGGAACCTGTAGAACAATCTTTTCTCCTTCAAACAGCCAGAGATCCCACTTGGATTGATTGACAAGCAGGGCCCAGGGCAGAAGTTCTATCAACAAGGTTTGAACATATGGCTTCCAGACTGACAGTTTTACTCGCATTGGGCTATCCCACTGACTCAGCTGTTCATTCCTGTTCCAAATACCACATCCAAGTCAGTCAGTGAAATATGAGGAATTCAGTATTTATGGGACATGCTAAACATTCCAGATACACAATGCCCCTTCACGTAACCTTCCCATACCAGACTCAGTGTTAAATTTGCAGGCAGAAGAAAGCAACTTTCATGTAATTATGTTCCACATTATGAGTAAAAAGATCCATAAAGCTATACCAAAGTAGACAATAAATCAGAATCTGATAGAGGCATGCAGATACCCTTTTCCCACATCATTTATTATATCTAGCATAAGGTTAATTGTGCATATAAACTTGACTAGACTAAGAAGTATCTATGAGAAGACTAGTAAAACAGACCCTGAATGTTTTCATGAGAGGATTCCTAGAAAAAAAGGGAGAATGCCAAGAGCACAGACACTCTTGCTGTTTCCTGGCTGTCATGATGTGAGCTGCTCTGCTCTGCAATACCCTCCCACCCAGAAGGACAGAAACCTCTGACACCATGAGCCAAAATAAACCTTTCTTCCTCTCAGGCGTTTTACTCAGGAATTTTGTTACTGCAACAAGAAGTTTGACTAAAAAAATATCCAGTAGTTTTGTCAATGGTCATTTTTTAATGTTTAGAAGTATGTGTAGAAAATTGATGAAGACTGTTACCTGTCAGAATCCTTCTTATTGTAAGGCCATATAAGTTCAAGGGACTTTTCTGGACCATAGAATTCATCAAGGATCTGATTAACTGTGCCTCCAGGTTGTATTTTGGTGGTTATTTGCTTAATGAGGGCTGTTGATATGGGAACAGCACAATCCGAAGGATCATATTCTTCTCTAGGAAGTGGAAAGAAAAAAATATTATCTGATTCCCAAGTGATATAAAATTTACTGAAAAAAATCCACTTACAAATATACTTAGATCAATATATTTTGGTGGTAATTCTTTTTTCAATTTAGAAATCTCTGGTTTTTAGATGATCTGGGTCCTAGCTTTTCTTCTCACCTCCCCGTGCTTGGGGGGGATTTCCAGTCATCCCTTCTCTGATGAAATGTGTCAGTTAGATCTCAATTAAAGTACATTTTAAAATGATCCCTCTTATTTAGAAAAAGGCTGAATTTTTATCTAAACTTAAAGATGAGAATAAGAGAATACCAGGCAGCTCAACTTAAAAATAAAATTCTTTCAAGATAAAAAACATAAAATTAACAATATCCGTGCTCTCCCCATAAAGTAGCATAAGGTGATTTTCACCAGAATTTCTCTTTAGAAAATATAAGAATAAAATCTATTTTGCTTATACCTGGCTTGAAATGTTAGATGATGTACAAGGTCAGGTTCTATGTTCTGCAGTGGATTCTCCTGTCCCTTTCCTGGAATAATCTGTGTTTCACTCAATCCCAGGCTTCTTTTCTCCAAATGTATGATAATGGGGTCTGGAAGATGACTCCTCATGATAAAAAGAGGGCTGAACACAATCTATAAAAATGAGAGGACAGAAAAACTTTCATATTTGCTTTGTTGCAGTAATCCAGCTGTTTGATGCTGAAACACACTTGTAATAAATCTCTTCCCTGGGTCACTCTGACCTTAATTTATTTGAGAACAGGAAAGGTCAGAGTCATATACCATATTTCAGGATTGGGAAAGCACTCACCATTCGCTGTTGAACTTGAGAGTTGGGTTCCAAAGTCAAAACTGTGCACCAGACATAAATAATGGAACTGTTTGAAGTTGGCACCTGCACATGAGAGAGGTAAAAGTATCTAATAAGATACAAAACAGCCTGCTAATTAACCAAAATAATACACAGAGTATTAGTTTGAGTGATAAATGAAGTTTACAGTTATGGAAAATGCCACTAAAAACAACTAAGCAAACCAGACTTTATGAAGACAAATGTAATATGTGTTCAGAGAGCAGGGACAGTTCCTTCCACAAAGATCAAGGGGTCGGTATATGGAGAGAGTGATGGAAGATGGAGTAGAAGAATGAAGAAAATGGGTTTTTATGGGAATTATTATGATGGTGGTCAAGACTGAGAAAGGTAAAAAGCAACAGATGACCAAAGACCTTCAAAGGTCATGACCATAGTCCCACCCCAGCTGTGGTACATCAGAATTTTTTTTTAAGGTTTGTCTCACAGGCATCTGGGACATAGATGGGGGGGCAGTTATCTGAGAAACACTAGCAACATCTTTCTATGTTCCTTCAGATTTATCCCTTTCTGCATATATCACTTTTTGTTTCATTACGAACAAAATCAGTGCTATATCAAGTGGAATGCATATTGTGAACATTTCTGTTCTAAAAACATTCTCTTCTAGACTTAGTACCCCTCATACCTGGATGACAATGCTGTACTCGGAGGCTTTGGGTTCCAGGCACACATCCCTCGACCAGTCCTCATCTCCTTTGGCCTTCACACACAACTCTGTCAGTTCACTGTTTTCTAATATGTATGAAGGCAATTTCTGTTTGGCTATGAGGCAGTCAAAGTGTTCTCGAATCACAGCTTGTCCATCCTGACCAATGTAATGCTGAACAACTTTTAGTTCAATGCTCTCAGACAAATAACTACAGATGACTTGTCTTCCACAGATGATAATCTAAAAGATAAAGTATTAATGTGTAAGGATTCATCCATTTGGATTTCATCAACTGGAGATAATCCTTTGGAGAGATATATTGATGCTCATTACAAATGAAGTTATTAGTTTAGTAAGATGGGAAAAAAATGAATCTTGTTCCGATCATGTTGAATTTGTGATAGTTAAAGAAGAGATGGGCTAGTGAGACTATGCAGAGAGTACAGGAACCTGCTGCCAAGCCAATGACCTGAGCTGGATCTCTGGGACCCATATGGTGGAAGGAAGCACCAACTCCTGCAAGTTGTCTCTGACTCTCACACATTTGTTTTCTCTCTCTTTTCTTCATGATACATACATACAAATAAATAAACATTTAGAGGTTTATAAAATCAAAGTTAGGAAAATATGCACTCAGTGGGTGATTTACCTGGGTGAGAAAATGTTGGTACACAGATATTGAGGAACTTGCCAGATGGCTCCTACAGAGTCCAGCCTACAATTTATGTTGAAGATCACTCCAACAGTGTGTCTCATAAAACTAACACCCACTCATTAAGAAAATTTAGTTTTACGAGAGAGTTACACAAACATGACAGGCATTATTGTCTCCCTTCTCAATAGCTTGTCCTTTTCCCTTGCTGTTAAAGAGTTGAATTCCTTTAGGTATCGAAAGATAGCCAAGTTTGCAGGAGGTGGGCATCTTCCTTGGCCCTCAGCTATATTGTAATTGGTTTAAGTTGGTCCTAATAACGCCACTCTCCCTTTGCTAATACATAGGTTGAATATGGAACCATGTTTTATCTAAAATGAAGATTTTACTTGACAGTAAGGGACATAATTTGAGAAAAGAAAGATCCCCCCTTCTGTCACAGAAGGCATTATAGGAGGACATGCAGAGCTTTTGCAGCCATTTTGAGACTGAGAAGCAACTATGCACTGAGATGCCGAGTTAACTAACATTTGACTTGACTTCTTTTGATGTGGAGCAACAGTAAAACAATAAAAGGATCTACCTTATCATTTTGCTATTAAGACTAAAGTGCATACTTTGCAGTAACTTCAAGGTGAAAGTAACCTAGTCAACATATTTCCTATGTCGTTAAGAACATGGTATACCATGATTTTAGTGAACTATTAGTTATACAAATATGAATAATTATTTTTAAATATTTATTTAAAATTTGTGTTTGTGTGTGTGTGTGTGTTTGTGTGCTGCAGGTGAGAGGTGCCTGAAGAGGCCATAAAAGAGCATCAGATCCCCTAGAGCTAGAATTACAGATATTTGTGGGCCATCCAAATGGGTGCTGGGAACTGAACTGGGGTTGCCTGGAAGAGCAGAAGTGTTCTTAACTACTGAGCCAGCCCTCCAGCCCCATGAATAACTATTTTGAATGAACTATTATCCATCTGAAACAAACCTACCAGAATGAGAGACCAAAAATTAAATGACACTGCTGTTCTACTGGCATTATTTGAATAGTGTGAGTTTACATTAAAAAGAAATACTTTCCCCAAACTTTGAGACTTTCATACATGAATACCGTATTTACATTATTTCTGTGCTCCTAGTTCCCTCCAGTTCTACTCGTTTTCCTTTCCACTCTCTCATACTTTCTTTTTTGATTTAATTTTATGTGTGTGCTTAAAATTTTTTTAATTAATGAAATGTTCTTTTATGTGTATGAGTGTTTTGCCTGCATGTATGTAAATGTACTCATGGATGCAGTGGCTTGTGAGTCAGAAGAGGACATTGGATCCCCTGTAACTGGAGCTACAGACAGTTCTTAGATGCCATGTAGGTGTGGGGAACTAAACCTGGGTCCTCTCTAAAAGCAGCCAGTGTTCTTAACTACTGAGGCATCTTTCCTCTCTGTTTCTTGACCTCTTTATTATTATTATTATTATTATTATTACTAGATTTATTTATTTATTTATTTATTTATTTATTTATTTATTTATTTATTTATTTATTTTTGTGTTTTTAAGACAAGGTCTCCCTATAGCCCCAGAGCTGGCCCGAAACGCACTATGGAGACCAGGATGGCCTTGATCTCACAGAGATCTACCTGTCTCTGCCTCCTGAGTGCTGGAACTAAAGGCTTGTATGACTATGCCTAACTCATACATTTATAAATATACACATGTATATTAGGTATTGAGTCCACTTAGTGGTGCTCCCATGCACATGTGTTTAGGGCTGCCCATCTGGAATTAGCCTCTCAGGAAGCTAATCCCTGGAGAAAACTGATTATCCCTCCCTTAGCATCTTTTGACTGCCTGCCTGTAGCTCTACATTTTGAAGTGAGACCCGGTGAAATTTCCCTCATCTACCATGGCATGTCAGCTGGTTTGATCATTATTTAGATCTTATTAGAGGAGCACACTGTGAAGATGTCACTGGTGCAGCATCCCCATCATTTCTAGAATGCAGTAACCACTGGCAGGTGTCCTGTCCCTGTGGCTTACAGTCTTTCCACCTCCTCTTCTGTGATGTTTCCTGAGCTTTACGTGTAGAGGGTGCACTGTAGATGCATCATTTAGGGCTGGGCACCTTACAATCCCTTATTCTCTGTGTTTGACCAGTTGTGAAACTGTGTATAGTCTCCATCTGCTGCAAAGAGAAGCTTTTTAAATGAGTGCTGAGAGCTACATGTTTGTAAGTATAAGAATTTGTATTTATAGTAGGAGATTAATTATGCTGGTCTAAAGAAGTGACAGAAGTAGCTGGGCATGATAGCACAGGCCTTTCAATCTCAGCACTCAGGAGGCAGAGAGGCAGAGGGGCAGAGGGGCAGAGAGGGGCAGAGGCAGAGGGGCAGAGAGGCAGAGGGGCAGAGGGGCAGAGGCAGAAGGGCAGAGAGGCAGAGAGGCAGAGGCAGAGGCAGGTGGATCTCTTTGAATTCAAGGCCAGCATGGTCTACATAGCAAGTTCCAGGCCAGACAGGGCTATAGGGAAACCATGTTCAAAAACAAACAAAAACAAAACAAAACAAATGTGACAGAAGTAGGTTTTTCCTCTAGGATCTATGACCTCTCCAACCATGTGTACTTGGCTATGTTCACAGTACCACACATGGACTCCCTCTGATTGAGCAGGCTTTAAGTCAAATTGGACAGCTGCAAGATAAAAGTGCACTTTTGTACCAAAAGAGATAATTTGCTGGCGTGGTCACTGTTGTGGTTCGTAGGCTTTATAGATGGGCAGGACCACTGACTGGTTTTCTCCCTTGGCAGCTTGCACAGTACCTTCTGCTACTATGAGAGCTAGTATCATAGTGCCTTCAGGGAGGAGGCTTCCAGGTCAGTTCCATCTCAATTGCTCTAAGTCTTATGTCTGAAGTATGTCCTGTCTTCAGCAATAGTGTTTTACCTTCAAGTTCTAAGAAGCAACCAAGGGCTGTGGCAATAGCCTGTGTTATTTTGGGATTCTCTTGGATTACCCTGACCAACAACTCAAAGGTAAATTTCCCTTGCTTGGCACTGTGACTTTTGTTATATAGCCTTCAGATTATTTATTTATGTATATGTATGTGTCTGTGTGCAGGTATCCACGGAGGCCAGAGGGTGTCAAATTCCCTGAACCAGAATTACAGGTGGTTGGAAGCCACTTGATGTGGATGCTAGGAACAAACTTGGGTCCCCTGCAGGGGCAGTAAGGCTCTTAAATGCTGAGCCATCTCCCAGCCCCTAGCATTTTCTTGAAGATTTGCTTTACAACTACCTGTTTAAATTTCTGTAAGAGCGCATCTGTAAAATAAGTTCTGCTCCATTGTCATACTTCTCCTAGATACACTAGCCATTACCTTCTTTGATAGCCATACTTTCACAAAAACAAACCATAAAACTCAGCTGATCTGTGAGTCCCAAACTAGTAGGCAACCCTTTCTCTGACATATGCTACTGATTACTGGACACTCATGACACATCTTAGGATGATGCCATAGTAGCATCTAACTTTAAAGAAACATTTGAAAACTCCAAGGCAGCATCTAACTGGCTTATTCTTGATTCAGCCAGGGATGGCAATATGCATGCATGAATCTTCCTTCACAACCTTTGCACCTCAGGAGATTTAGGAGAGATTTTTGCTTTTTCTCACAGAAACCACAGAACCGTTGCAACCATCTGGGACTCCCTTCTTTTAACGTCAAAGATCTTCTTGGTGGGTTTTTATAGTTTCATTTTAAAGTAAAAAGCCTGTTAAATAGGCTTTCAAATTTGATAAAAGGGAAATCCTTAAAAATAGCCAGGGAGGGAACACTACTTTGGATGAAGGAAAATCTAAAATGGCCACTCACTATAAGGGTGCTCTTTCAGGCCCAGGGTTCAGGAGAGCTCCGTCTGCTTTTTCTCAAAACAGCCAACTGACAGTGTCTTTATTTCCTAAATTATGGTTAGGATTTCAAGATTAATTAATCAGTTGAAGACAGCTACTTAATTTTTTTAATGTAGGGTTTTTCTTTAATACATATTTCCAGGTTTCACACTAATTCTTCTCTTTACCCAAAGCCACAAAGATGTGTATTGAAGATTTCCACATATGACTTTACTTAGCAGGTTTCAGAACTCTTATTAGATCAGTGCCAAGAAGAATAGTGATATTAAAGAATAACTCCAGAGCACCAGATGTACTGGAAAATGATATCTTAACCATGATTAAAAGTGTATGTATAGAGATACACAAATTCATACACTTTAGCTTTCAGGCTGGTAGAAGTTTCTTCAACGAAGGATGGGAAACAGAAACAAATGTGGGTACACGAGTATTTGCATAACATGCAAAGATCCTGGGAAATTTTTATGTGGCCAATGTACAGTCAATTGGGAGAACAGGAAAGGCAGAGTACAGATAACCAAGAATCCACATTATAAAGAGTTTTGGCCCAGTTATCTAGGGGCCTATTAATGTATTTAAGGTGCATCCCACATGAGCCTTGGTAATTAGGCAGCTGCAGTTTATTGCAAATTTCTAAAGCCAGGTGGAATAGAAGGAAAGCGGCCAAGATGTGAAAGGGGCAAGAAGACAGGAAGGCCTTCTGAAGCTTGTTCCTTTCTTCC
This sequence comes from Rhizomys pruinosus, assembly GCA_009823505.1. Lineage (NCBI taxonomy): Eukaryota > Metazoa > Chordata > Mammalia > Rodentia > Spalacidae > Rhizomys > Rhizomys pruinosus. The sequence continues at coordinate 849,081 of VZQC01008018.1, forward strand.
TAATCTTACTAACTACAGAAATACTGTTTCTTATGTCCTTAACCAAACTTTATATAACACTACATTATCCTGGCAATAAAAATTAAACCCAATTGAAAAAAATTTGCTTGCATATATGACTAGCAAGGATAGAATGAGGTAAAACTTTATGAGAAGCTTTAAAAAATGCATTATTCCAATGATAAGCTTTTGTGACATTTGGTATACTGTTGTAACAGGTACTATCTATAAAGAAACACTGTATGTATTGATTAATTTTTCCCCAAATTTTACATCATCCTTTGAAAATACACATCCATGCAAGAATGAGGCACTATTGCAGTTACCCAAGAAATTCCAACTAGTGTTGGTTGCTCATGTCTAAGACAGTTTCATTATAATAACCATAACTGAAGTTTATTAGGCTATGGCAACAGGCCAAGCACTGTGTATGCGTAAGCTCATTTAATCTTTATACTAACTTCCTTCCTCAGGCAGGCACTGTTATTATCCTTATTTTATAGATGAGGAAACTGATTCTAGAAGAGGATAAATAACTTAAAGATCATATAACAAGGGGATATAAGCAGGCTGCCTATGATCTTAACTACCAGGACACATCATTTCTGTATGGAAGGACCCTGCCATTTAACTCACTGGTAAATGTTCTAGCAACCACATGCCAAGCAGTTGAACAAACTGAGAAATTTTAGACCAGAGCTACGGCAATTAAAAGAATGGTCACTGGACCAGCATCATCAGCTTCATGGGAGAACTTGTGAGATATGCAAATTGTCAGTCCACATGCATGATCTTAATCAGATCTGAGACTCTGGGAGTGGGATGCAGCAATGTCTGTTTTGATAGGCCTCGAGGGATTCTGAACTGGTGTTTGAGAACCACAAGCTTAGGGAGAAGGAAACCAGAGGAAAGCAAGCTCTCCACTGCTTTTAAGGGGCTGAAATATAGAGGTGAGTTGTGGCGTCCTCACAGTTAGTTGTGTACTGGCTGTGTATGCCTCACAATTTTGGAGAAAGTGAAAGATTTTGTTTCTAGTTTTGGAAAGAACTTCCTAACATCTGGTAGAAAGCAATAACAGAAAGGGCTACTGTACATGAAGGAAAAGGCCTCTTGTCTCAATGATACAACAGAATTTGGATGGCCATTTCTCAGATATGCTAGTAAATGGGAAGGTGGATGGTATATTTCCCAATGTAATGGACGGTATATTTCTGAATCAGTAACAATCAGAAGACCACTGTGCAATATAACCATGCCAGAGAGCTCTGTGGGCAGACAGGAGTCCTTGATCTGTCAGCTTCATAGGTTCAAACTTACACGGATTGATGGGTCCTCTCATAATTCTTCATAAGACTCACTCTTTCATGTTTAAGTCTGTCTACATGATAATGTCTGAAACGGCCTTTCCTAATCCAAATTCAACATGTTTTCCAAAGCCTGGCTCAAGACTCGGCTTTTCACTGCAGCCTCTGAACTCCCTCCACTCCTACTCTCGGTTGTATACATGGCTAGCTTTACATGGATCCGCGATTTAAGAGATTCACGACTTAAAGACTGTCACATCCTGGTGTCTTTCATTTTATCCTGTTTTTCTGTGAACCAGGAAGACCCTTCATCACTTTCTTGTCCTCTTCTGCTATGGTTCTCTTTTCATTTCTGTTGTCCACAATGATGAGAATAGAGAGAGTCCAGTTCCCTGATTAGGTGCAGACCAAGAATGTATATGGTATAAGGTATGGGGCCTACTGTTGCCAGTTGCTTCCTGCCTGTTTCTTGGCATGCAGCAATAGAAAAGTCCCTGCTGCTCCATCTGAGGGGCTCCCCTTTCTCGGGGTGGAGTGCTGCTTCTATCCTGTCCTCGGTTCACATAAGCTCTGGTCCGTCTGCTACAATCCAGATGCAGATGTACATGCTAAAGCTCTTATGACAAACCCAGTTATTGCGTGTGCAGTGAGGCCAGTTTTCAGATTTTAATACTTCCTTTTTTTCCTTTCTACTTCTGTCATATGCTCCATGGTTGAAAACCTTCTTTTAGAAACCACATTTTCACATCTTAAGAACACACAAAAAAAGTGTCAGATACTTTTTTCCCTTTGCAGTCTTAGAACTTCAAAAACAGCCAAAAGGAAGTTTTATAAAATACGTAAAAATATGTGCTGAGAGCTGAGGTTTTATATGCCAAGAGTTATACTGCAGTGAAGTTTTACTGCAGTGAATATTAACTCTTAGACAAAGAAAAGCTTGCTGGGGAATTGGGCAGACTCTGTCGCAGGAGAGCATGGCAACATTTTCAGAGTATTCTCACATACATGTGTATGAACCAACTCCGGATCACCCACTAGTGCGTTATCCAGAGTCCCCACCACCCTTTGCCTCTTTTTCTTCTCAGTAAAGGCCTTTTGGCTATTTCACAGCTCTTTAGCACCTCCACCAGAAGGTAGGCGGTGACAGGGAGAAGAGGTAAACTAAAATCAGTAAGTTTTACTGCTTGTTAGCAGCTCTTGTAAAAGATGTGGGACAAGGGGTTTGAAGCTACCATCATCATCATCACCACCATCATCATCATCATCATCACCACCACCATCACACCATCATCATCATCACCACCACCATCATCACCATCACCATCATCATCACCACCATCATCATCACCACCACCATCACCATCACCACCACCACCATCATCATCACCACCATCATTACCATCATCATCATCATCGCCACCATCACCACCACCATCATCATCATCACCACAACCATCCTCACCATCATCATCATCATCATCATCACCATCATTACCACCATCACCACCATCATCACCACCATCACCACCACCATCACCACCATCAGCAGCAGCAGCACCACCACCACCATCATCACCATTATCACCATCATCACCACCATCATCATCATCACCATCATCATCATCATCATCACCACCACCATCACCACCATCATCATCATTATCATCACCACCACCATCATCACCATCATCATCACCACCATCATCACCATCATCATCATTACCACCACCATCATCATCATCATCATCATCACCACCACCACCATCGCCACCATCATCACCATCACTATCATTATTAGGCATTTATTAAGAGATCATGTGGATGGTGGTTGTGGGCATAAGCAGGCATAACTACCGTGATGTTTTCCTATTATTTACATTTAAAATTCATGTCCGTTATATCAAGGACTTTGGAGTTGTCTGGGTCATGAACACAAAGAAACTTACCTGTTTCTGTACGCCACTGAGTGGCTGAACCTTGATGATGAGTGAAGCAGTTCGACCCTTGTACTGAATTGTTCTAATAAATGTCCCGGCATGATCCACACTGAAGGGCTCTGACCAACGCCAGTTGCCCCAACCTTCGATACAGATGTGTAACAGCTGGAGAGAAAAACAATAATCGTCATAAAGCCAAATGTGCCAACAAAAATCTAGTCCCAAAATGAAAGTCTCATTGCTGGAAAACCTTTCTATTTGTAATATCTAGCATCTGTTTTCTTTCTAACCTGCATTATTCATCCACTTCCAGCTTCTTTCACCAGGCTAAGAATAGAAAATATGCCACATAGAGTCAATATAGTTTTCCAGATCACATTTTAAAATAATGGTCCTATCAAATGGCAAACGGTCTGCTGAACATTTGAGAGGGAATAAAAAGGCCATTCCATTCATTTAGAGGACAAGAGAGTTTAAATATGAGATCAAAGAACTTTGGTCTTGGCTGATAGTACATTGCCTCTCATGGTTAGATGGTAATTAAAGCTAAGTTTGGCTTTAAGCATTATTTTTTACTCTAAATTGTCACTCCTTATTTTGTTCTTTTGATAAAGCACAAAACAGAAGATACAGTTCATGTAATATACTTGATATATATCTCATGATATTACAGTATTAAATTAGAAATATCTTCAACATTTTGATGTAAGATAAAAGATCCCCTTGTGGTTGGAGAGCTGGCTCAGTGGTTGAGAGCACCAGTTGCTCTTGTAGAGAACCTGGGTTTGATTCGTAGCACTGACATGGTAGCTAACAACTGTCTGTAACTCCAGTTCCAGGGAATCTGACATCTTCTTCTGATTCTGCGGGCACTGCATGACATGGGTTCACTTACACACGTAATAGCCAATACACTCATTACACATACAATAAAAATAAAAATAATAAAATATTTTTAAATAGATACCTTTGTTCCTTTTATTTTTGTATAATGTATTTATTGTAGCTTTTACAATTGAATCTCTGAATTTACATTTTAATTTATTCACATAGTATTGTAAATGTTGATATTATTTAGGATTTTTTGAGGGTCATTCAAATATTTACTATTTTGACTACTAATCATAAGCTTAAGAAGAATGAGTACAACTACATGGATATTAAAAACATAATAATTAGTATTTCTGTAGAAAACATAAACAATGTTGATATGCTTAGTAACGGTAAGGAACAAATACTGATACTTTAAGAAAAATATTTATATGACACATAAATATTTTTCATTCTATTATATATGTTTAACACATCTAACCAAAAGTGAATTTCATGAAACAGTTCCAATTAACAAAGTAAAACTTGGAAAACATCCTATAAGAACTATCTCTCATGAGATGATAATTACTGTAATGATAAACATGGACATTATCATCGTCATGAAAGGTGTTGATGGAAACAGATTATTTTTTAAATTTTAGCCTTAGGAGGGTTCTTGACAATATGCTTTAGTTTTAAAAATTTCCCAAGGACATTACAAGATGAGTTTTGATGGATTATTAGGTAGTGTTTTTCTATGTCTGAAAGTATTTCTTAAAATCTTTTTACATCCTTCTGCTTTTATTGTGGCCTGTCTTCATTTCTTCCTCCAAATAACTGACAATGATTCTATGAAATCAAAAGCCGCCAGAGAGAGGACTTCTAGAAAGAAGGCTAATAGTTAAGGACAAAATAAAAAGTACGAGACAGCAAATACCTTTAGGGAAAATATGGTCTTACCTACAATATAAAAGTAGCAGAAAATATAGTCTAACCCTACAACATAAAAGTGCCAGGGTAACTTTGATGTTTAAATATTAGTTACGGGGGAGGAGGGGAGAAAAGAAAAATAATAGTAGTGTTTGGAACCATTTCAGTTTTTTATAGCAGCAACTGGGAATAAATCTCAGGGTCCACACAAAGCTAAAAGAAAAAAGAAAGTTGTTTTCTTTGGAGAGACTGGTAGCCGGGGGTGACAAAAAATATAAGTGAAAGTACTTAAGGTCAAATCCAGCTAGGTTCTTCTTGACCATGCCATAGACAGAGAAACTTATAATATATACAATGTCATTTTAATTGAGGATGGTTCACATTTGCATATAAGCTCAGTTTAAGAAAGCTGCTTATTCTTGCACACAGCTTTTATTGATTCAGTGTCACCAAGGAATATGCTGTTAGGTTTTGCTTGGCAGCCGTTTGTTTGCAAAAGGTTGGCATAGATATTTTCTTTGAATTATAAAAATTAAGATACATTTGGATTTAGTTCATACAGAAAAGTTAGGTGGGAGAAAAACATAACACTTTTTCCCATATACATCAATTGTAATGTCTTGGGTCTACTGTTAAAAAAATCTATCACTAGAAATTACAGATATATTATTTATTAGGAAAACATTATATTCTTTTTTAATTCTAAGGTTAATTTTTATTTCTACAGAAAGGCAATCAAAACAATATAAAACACACCGAAAGGATATTACTGAGAGAGCTTCAAGTGGAGCTAGACTCTGCAAAGGCTGCCAGTCCAAAGGGAGAAGAAAGGCCATCTTGTTTCTGGACTGGACGCAGCTGCTCTGAAGGTGGGGGCAGCTGGCTAGAAAGCAGAGTTCCACCAATGCCAACCTTATGAAGGGTCAAACCATGGAGGGAGGGCGCTGGTGGGGTTGCTGTGGTGAGGCGTTGTGCAGCTCCTTGGCACATTCCTACAGAGCTCGGTGACAGAGAAACTTGAATTTTTTTTTTTTTTTTTTGCTGAGCAGTTTTATTTATATTTTAGCAAAGGTATTAATAGAGAAACATACAAAGTATATGGATTGTATACTATGTCATATGTTAACTGTACTTACATATTAAAAATTTATTTCCAGTGTCTTATATTGATATCTATATATAATCACATATTTATATAATTCATTTTCATGTCTATTATCTATAGATTTCATTAAAAGATATTTTAAAATTTGTTGAAGAGCTAACGTTTTACCCAACATTAAAACTAAAATATTAAGTTGCAAATTACTTTATCTTCTTAAACAGCATTTCTTCATAATATAATTTTCCCTTGCCGGGCATGGTGGCACACACCTTTAATCCTAGCACTTGGGAGGCAGAGGCAGGCGGATCTTTATGAGTTCAAGGCCAGCCTGGTCTACATAGGGAGTTCCAGAACAGCCAGAGCTACAGGGAGACCCTGTCTCAAAAAAAAAAATAATAATTTTCCTTTTTATTTTCTCTTATTTTTCATTTTATTCTTTCTAAACTTTTTGAAAACATTTTAAAGAGGTTTTTTATCTTTTATTATGCTTTTATTGATGTTTTATGTATTTCAGACATCATTTCTCAGTTCAGTTTAGACATATTCCCTTTCCCTTCCCCCCACCCCACCCCAGATCATGCGTTCTGCCACAACTGTACTGCACCTTTCAGTCTTTTTTTTAATAAGGAATTCACATTTTCCTCCTTTAATTTTATATTACTCTAAAATATGAATACATATTTTCCACTCATACAAAGTAATTCCAGAGTCTGAAAGTAAGTGGTGAATTGATTCTAGAGCCCATTAAGAGATTTACATTATAACAACATAATTGCTTTCAGATAAACAGAAATATAACAATAATGTTGTTCAGCTTGCCTTTCAACTGGGGATTTGGTGCTAGCATCCACAAATGAGGGAAACCATTCACTGCTTGTTTTTCTGGGACTGAGTTACTCCATTTAGCATAATGGCTTCAAGTTCCATCCATTTACTTGCAAAGTTCATGATGTCATCTTTTTTTACTGCTGAATAGTACTCCATTGAGCAGATGTACCACATTTTTGTCATCCACTTGTCTGTTGAGGGACATGTGGGTTGGTTCCAGCTCTTCGCTATTGTGAACAGGGCTGCAATAAACATGGATGTGCATTTGCGGTAGGCTGTGTCTTGTGAGTATATACCCAGGAGTGGTATGACTGGGTCAGGTGATAGGCTCATTTTTAGTCTTTTAAGGGTTCTCCACACTGCTTTCCATAGTGGTTGTACAAGTTTATATTCCCACCAGCAGTGGATGAGTGTTCCTCTTCCCCCACAACCTCTCTAGCATTTGCTGTCTTTTGTTTTCTTGATCTTAGCCAGTCATATTGGAGTGAGATGATATCTGAGAGTGGTTTTAATTTGCATTTCCTTAATTATTAATGATGTTGAACACTTCTTAAGATGTTTCTCAGCCATCTTTAATTCCTCACTGGTGAAGTCTCTGTTCAGCTCTTTACTCCATTTTTTGAGTAGGTTATTTGTTTTCTTCTTTGTTTTTTGAGTAGTATATATATTCTTGACATTAATGCTCTGTCAGAAGAATCACTGGTGAAGATTTCCTCCCACTCTGTGGGTTTTCTCTTCACTTCCTTGATTGTTCTTTCGCTGTACAGAAGCTTTTGAGTTTGTCAAAAAGAGAAGCTGCCAGAGCTGTTTCTTCTTCTTTAGGAAGGAGTTTGGGCCTTGGTCTGGGGAAGTGAATAATCAACTGAATGCAAGAAATTGGGAGTTGAAAGGGGAGAAGCGGGAGGGAAGACCAGAACTTTTTTATTTTTATTTTTATTGAGTGCATTTCATACCACATTTCTTAATCAAATTTAGGCTCATTCCCCCATCCATGTCCACCCTTCTGGTCCCCCACCGCCCCCCAACAGAGCTCATGGATTCTGTCATACATGTTAAGTCTGTCTTGCATCTTTTTCTCAGTCTTTTATAACCTTTTTGATGCACAAGTTTACTGTTTCAGTCAGTTCTTTGAATAGGTTTTTCTCTCTCTTTTTTTGTTCCCTTTGATTTTATATTATTCCAAAATATGCATATATACACTCCACACATAAATCAAAATTACAAAATCTGAAAATAAACTATAAGTTAATTCCTAAACGCATTTAGCAATTCACATTTTAACAGTAAAGTTGCATGCAGGTAAAAAGAAGTCTAACTTTACTTTTTTTTTTAGAATATGAATACATATCTTCCACCCATATATGGCAATTACAACATGTGAATACAAGTGGTAGGTCAATTCTAGAGCCCATTAAGAGATTCGTATTATAATATAGTACAGTTGCTTTCAGATACAATGAAATATAATAATAAAGTTGCTCAGTTTGCCTGCCAACTGGGGATTTGGTGTTAGCATCCAGAAATGAGGGAAACCATTCGCCTTTTTTTTTTTTTTTCCTGTGACTCTGTTACTTCACTTAGTATAATGGCTTCGAGTTCCTTCTGGACTAACTGTAACTTGACGATTTTGAGTAAATTTGGGGCAAGAAATAAAATGCCATTCTTTTGAAGTAGACTAAAGCAATTTTAAAACAAAGAAAGCAGAACTAGAACATCTGAAATGTTTGATCCTTTCTTTACAGGTCACCTAGACCACTTCTGAGTAAAACTGTAGAAAGTCAGTAATGGCCACAAGTGACTGTTTCCACAGCTTCTGATTTGCGGGGTATCTGAATGCACTGCTTGGGGTTTCTGCTCAAAATTGCTGGAATCCTTCATGGCAGATTTTAGTCCACAGGCTGCTTTTCCCCATATTTCCCTGTAAACTCTTCAGTATTCTTACAGAATTTTTTTTTTTTTGGTCTTTTTGAGACGGGGTCTCCCTATAACCCCAGCTGTCCTAGAACTTGCTCTGTAGACCAGGCTGGCCTTGAACTCACAAAGATCTGCCTGCCTCTGCCTCCCAAGTGCTAGGATTAAAGGCATGTGCCACCACGCCCTGCTATCTTACAGAATTTTTTTATGGTCCTTAGAGTATTCTTCAGTTAGGTCAGCACAGGGTGGGTGCTTGGGCTGGGAGTTGTTCACCAGCACTATGAGGACTGGATTACTTGGTCAGTGCTATGAGGACTGGATTACTTGATCAGTCTTGTTTGCTGGCTTCCAGTTTTCAGCACTATTTACTGCCAGGTAAACCCGCCCCCTTTCATCAATGTTAGGATGATAGATCTTCACTTTAAATGCATTCTTTGGTGGTTTGAATGGATATTTTGCTGGAAAGTTTATTTCAATTGTGAAGGTCCCTTATCAGAGGGAGATGTCAGAAGAATGAGGCCTTGCCAAATTAATAAATTAGTTTTATCAACCTGGTTGTTATGGAAGTTTTTCATTCCACATTTGTGGATCTCTTCAAGTTCCTTCATCCTCCTCCTGTTGGCCTCCATCTTGGATTCTGTGATTACATTCTTAAGAGAGAAATCTATAGAAAGGAATTCAAAGGGCCAGGAGCACCTCGGTTCTCCACCCCATGGCAGTCACCAGGCTGGTGATCTTTGGCCCTTGTTGTCCATAGATGACATTAATAAAATGCTTACAAATTCCAATATGGGGGAGTTGTTTCTTCTTGGACTAAGTGACTAAATTTCACTGCTACAGGTACTGAAAATGTCCATTTAATAACTAATACTCATATTTATATTTTATTTATAGACATAAATGTAAAATCTGGCACAAAAATATAAAATTTATGTTAGACTACCAGACTTTAATGCGGCATATTTCTACCATTCATGAGGAAGGTAATACGCTGGAACGATGGACAGAATGAGGCAGAGGTATGAGGTGTGAAGATCCTCGAGAGAAAATACAGCAAGAACAAACAGTCAACAAAAGGCAGTGTGAGAGGATCAGGAACTGTGGTATCTAGGTGAGGCGGGGCCAGCTTCAGGCTGCTGTGGTTAGGAAAGCTTCAGGAAGAGCCAGGCCTCAGGTTGGGTAGGACTTCTACTGGCAAAGATCATGGTTCATCCCAATGCCAAAGAGACAGCCTGAGATTTGAAAAGAAGCCATGGTAAAGGCAAAGTTAGGAGTCTCTGTTTTGTGAAGAAAAGGAGGGTGGGAGGCGGACAGGTAGAGCTACGTGGTGGCTGGCGTTGATTTACGAAGCTATAGAATTGGTGCTCTGTTCAGGAACTCGTGGGTAGCCACTGAAGCCTTTGGCACAGTGAGCGCAGCTGAAAGATGAAGTGTTGTGTGGACGCAGAAGAACTGCACTGGTCTGCCGATGAGAGGCCACACCGGGAACCCAGGAAAAGTTTATGTTCTTTTATCAACTTGGAAATTTTCTTTCCCCTCCTTCTTTTGAAGTTTCCCTTACTGACTCACTTTCTCCACCACCTTCCCATCAACCTGGACTTCATTCTTTTGGCCTATTTAGCTATCCTCTAATATTTTCCACTGGGTGAAAAAGCTAACCAGGAATCACTCTTGTTGGACCTTTTCAATGATAACTAGAAGCAGCAGCAAGGAAGGGGACACAGGAGCCGCAGCTGCTGGGAGACTGTGAAGGACATGCTTTTTTTCCTCAGCAGACCCCAGGGCTGTGCTGTCAGCCAGACTAAGTTTGTAGTTTTACAACTGAAGACTTCAGATGGGAGTATACACAGCTTTCAACTCTTTTTTTTTTTTTTTAATACAAAATAAAACTTAAAACAGAATTAGTGGCTGGGGAGTTAGAGACTGGCTCTGAGGACCACCCACAGGCATGTCTAAAGGAAGAGTTCCTGAACTGATAGATTTTGGGAGAAAAATAAGATGAAATCTAGGAAAATAAGAGTACACTAAGGAAGAGAAAAGGATAGGTAAGTAAACATTGTAAACTATATTTTAAAACATAAATGCTAAAAAGAAAAAATAAAACACAAATGATAAAGGTACTAAATATTTTTCTGTGAATTAATGTATTTAATTATTTACTTAAAAAATGATTGTCAAGATTTTCGACCTAAAATACATGTTACTATGGTTTGCATATATGGTTGGTGCCTGCATTTTATGATAATTTGCCCTTTAGTAATATGTAATGTCCCAAAGACAAACTCAAATTTAAGACTCCAAAAATTTCTTAATTCATTGTACTCAATAAATTTAAGGGTAGTAAGACAGCAAAAATCAACATGTAATTCAAGTGAAATAAGCAATTGAATATACTTATATAGATATTAAGATGTTAAAACTTAAATATCATTTGTTAAATTTATAAATTGATTAGCATAAGATTTTAGTGCATAGTTGGCATTAAATAAGTTTGTCAAAGATATAAATTAATCAAGATTACTAATAAAAATTAAATATTCACAAATTTTAGCAGCGGCACTTATATATAAAATGAATATTATGTTGAAACACAGTATTCAGAAAACTTTCCTGGTTTGAATATCTTTCAAACCAAGGAGGAAATATGCTTTATATGGATAATGATATTAAAGCACAAATCAATGTAATCTCTCAGAGCTACAATTCAGACACTGCAATACTGATATTAAAACTTCAAGAAAACCAGGGTTGGAGAGATACCTTTGTGGTTTAAGAGAATTGGCTGTTCTTCCAGAGGGTCCTGGTTCAGTTCCCAGCACCCAGACGATGGCTAACGACTGTCTGTAACTCAAGTTCTAGGAGAATTGGCTGTTCTTCCAGGGGATCCTGGTTCAGTTCCCAGCACCCAGACGATGGCTAACAACTGTCTGTAACTCAAGTTCTAAGAGAATTGGCTGTTCTTCCAGAGGGTCCTGGTTCAGTTCCCAGCACCCAGACGATGGCTAACAACTGTCTGTAACTCAGGTTCTAGGTCTCCCCTGCTGGTCTCTGTGGACGTTGCATGCATGAGTGCACTTACATACATGCAGGCAACACACATAAAATAAAAAAAAATAGTTAAAATTAAAAAAAAAAAACTCCAAGCAAAACATGATGATGTGTGAGCATCATCAGTGAAAATCAAGATATTAAAAATATTATCTAAGCTGGGCATACTAGCACATGCTCTCAATCCCAGCACTTGGGAGGCAGAGGCAGGCAGATCTCTGTGAGATTGAGGCCAGCCTGGTATATAGTTCTAGGCCAGCTGTGGCTACAGGGAGATCAAATCTTACTTTTGGGTAGCCAAGAGTCATGAATGCAGATTCCTGGGGATGTGGAGAGGTTAGAGTTATAGAAAGGATCTGGCCAAAAGAGAGTAGGAGTGGAAGGCAATGCCAAAAGCAGTGAAGCCTTGGGTCAGTCACTGCTGTTTTCCCTGAGACCATGGATCATCAATAAACATCAGAGACTGAAATGCGAATGAGTCAAAATAGCTGAAACTAAGAACATTCCCGTTTAGTTGCTTGAAATAATAATACCTATAAAATCGTCGAAAAGTTCAACCACTGCACTGGTCATTTTATCATAAAGTTCATATTTGCCATTTGAATTTGAATTTCCAGGGGTAAGCTAGGATGTCCAATGCCACACATTTCCACCAGACACTCAGGATTAATTAGTATTTCAACACATCTTTAAGCAAACATTTTGAATTTTTTTTGATTTTAAAAATAATTTTATTTATTTATTTTTGGATGTTTTGAGATAGGGTCTCCCTGTAGCACCAGCTGTTCTGGAACTCACTATGTAGACCAGGTTGGCCTTGAACTCAGAGAGATGTGCCTGCCTCTGCCTCCCTGCCCCCCGAGTGCTGGGATTACAGGCATGTACCACCACTCCCAGCAATTCTAATTTTCTAATTTTGTAATTTTAATTTCCCACAGCACCTTGGCAATGTTGAAAACAAATACAAAGGTATTCATTTTAACATGTTATGTATGAGAATGTGCCACACCATTTGGGGGTGAGAGTTTTGACAGCAGGAACAAACCTAAGCTATGGACAGACTAGAAGCCAGTTATTGCTTCTCACGCCCCACCCCACTCCCCCAACATTTAAGATACACTGCTCAAGGGACACCTGAATCGGTTAAAAAATGACATGGATAAGGATATTTTACATTACTAATCTGTGTTCTGTGCTATAAAACTGAAAAGAAGAGCACTTCATACACAGCTTGGAGATGTCTGAGCTGCACTTTTAGGAAGTATCTACTAAAAAACTTATCAAAAGTTAGTTTTATAAATAAACACTAAGCTATATAATCAGGTGACTTTTAAGAGAGAATTTAAGATGTCCTCATTCAGCTAATGAAAATTGAAATGTCCATGCATCTTCTTGAAAGCTCAGACTAGCTACTTAGCATAGGTCAAAAAGAGTCTAAAGTTTAATGGCTACCAAATTATAAGGAAATATAAAAAAGTAGAAGAAAATCCATCATATATTTATATATTTAAGAATTTATTTTTTTAAAAAGCCTCAAAAGGAATATACTCTCCTCTTTTGGTTTTTATCTTTTTCATAAAAACCCAGAATTGGTACTCTTAAACTATTACAATTATCTAGCCAACACAAATATCAGGAGCTTATCTCCAGCGTTGTTCAACTGTGTCAGAGTAAAGCAGGTGAGCATTTAAGCCAAAAGACCATTATTAAGGCCATAACAAATGAAACAGAGAAGTGTTCATAACTTACAAATACAATGTTCTTAAAGCAAATCTAGTTACTTAAAAAGAACATTATATTTCATAAATAACCAAAGCCAGAAGTTTGAATTCAAGAATCTGTTCATGGACTTTTTGACATTATATTTTTATGGAATTTTGTGCATTTCATCCAGTAGATCTTGATCATATTTAGACCCTTTCACCTATCTGCACCTGCCCTATCGCCCCTGCCACTGGATTTCATATATTCTGTCATATATATTAAGGCTTTTTGAGTCAAGTTTGCATCTCCAGATGTTGCTCAGTCTGAGTTCATCCACTGGAGCCTGGTCAGCCTATCTAGTGTCACTTTCTTAAAGAAAACCACCTCTCCCTTATCTAGTAGTGATCAATTCTCAATAGGCACTGGGTTCTGTTTAGTCTTTGGCTGTTCATATACTCAGAAAATACATCTTGAAGAAGAATATGTATTAGTTCAAAAGCCTACTGAAAGACTAGACATACAATATCTTTACAATGAGTCCATGTGTATAACTGAAGACTGAATTATTATTCTTATTAGAAACAGTGCCAGACAGGATAAACCTCTCTTTGAGTTGTTGGCCAGGGTAGCCCAAGAGATTCCCCAAATTACACAGGCTATTGTCATAGCCCTTGATTATCTCCCAGAACCTGCAGGTACAATCCTACTGCTGAAGACAGGACATACTTCAGACACAGGATTTGGAGCAATGGAACTAGAACTGACCTGGAAGCCACCTCCCTGAAGAGTAGCTCTCAAAGTTTTGGAAAAACATTGTGCAAACTGCTAAAGGAGAAAAAACAATTGGTCCAACCCCAGCTTTAAGGACTAATAACCACAACAATGACTGGCAGAGCAAACAATATTGGTGCAGTAGTGGCACTTTTATCTTGGGGGTAATCAACAACTATCTTAATTGGACTCAAAGTCTACTGAGTGGGAGGGATCTTATGTGTGATATTATAAACAGAGCCAGATATACTTAGAGAAAACCCTAAGGCTGTCACACACCTAGATGATAATTTTTCACTATATATTAAATATAGATGTTTATATTTACAGACAACCATGCCAGTCACCACTCATCAAAGAAACTTCTTTTGCAACAGATATAGACTATTACAGAGTTCCGTAACTATTTATACACAGAGTGTCTGTGAGATGCCCAACCCTAAACGACCATTTACAATGGAACCTCTACACCTAAGGCTCAAGGAATAGAATGAAACAAGGGATAGAGAGAATACTAATGCATCTCTCAACTCTCATAGATGAAGTTCCTTTATGCAACAGACGGTAATGAACACAAGGCCACAAAAGGCTAACACATAGAGAATAAGAGATTGCAGAGTGCGGGTCCCTGGACAGGACTCTTATATTAAACTTCATCCACCTAGGGCTCAGGGACCATAGTGGTAGAGCAGGCAGAAAGACTGTAAGTACCAGGAGAAGAGGTGCCTGGCCATATGAAAAGAGAATCTTACAGGTTCCTGGGACCTTGCTCATATGAACTCTGGTGGTTTGAATGAGTGTCCCCCATAGGCTTTAAGTATTCAGACATTTGTCTCCAGTTGGTGGCACTATTTTTGGAGGTCTTAGAAGGTGTGGCCATGCTAGAGGAAGTATGTCACTGGGGGCAGGCTTAGTGAGTTTAAAAAGCCTCGTGATCTCCAGTCGCCCTCTCTCTGCTTCCTGTGCTCTTTGTGAGATGTGACCCTCGGCTTGCTGCTCCAGATCCAGCCGCCATGCCTCCCGCCACAATGGACTCTAATTCCCTGGAATCATCAATCGTAAGCTCAAATAAACTCTTCCTTTTATAAGTTCCTTGGTCATGGTGTTTTATCACAGCAACAGAAAAGTGACTAATACATGAACCTAAAGCAAGGGTGTCAGTATGCATAAGACTCATGCAAACTTAAGCAGGCAAAAACCCAGCCCGCAAGTGGGGAAATGGGCAACAGGTCCCAACCTCAGCCAAATAACTATTGGCAGCTGATTGGTGAGGAAGAGCTGATCTTGTTTAAGGGAGTGGCTCTAGATAGGCTGACTAGACCCCAGTGGATGAACTTGTACTGAAGGATGTCTGGGAACACTAACTTGACTCAATAGGCCTTAATATAAATAACAGAATGCATGAAATCTGGTTGGGGGAGAAGGGAGGGCTATGGGAGGGTACTGATAGGGGAGGGGATATAAAGATGATTAAGGAGTTTTGTATGGAATATACACAAATTCAATAGAAATATATAAAAAAGAATATCATGAACAGCAGTGGCACTTTTCAGTTATATGGTATTTTCCAAACAATGGGCTATAATAATGGGTATTCTTTCCTCAAAAAATAGTCTAAATCTAAATACTCAAAACTAGGGGAAACAAATGATTTTTTTTGAAAAAAGGTTCAATTGGCAAGTTCTCTCATATATTAAAATATTTTATTTAATGGATATTTCCATCACGAAATCAGATATAAATATACACAGTTATAAAACAAATGAAAATTTTCTTATTGTCTAATGTAGTACTAACAGCCCCAGCTCTGGTGTTGTCCAGACACACAGATACAGTCTCTGGATAGCAAGATAGCACCTGGCTGTCATGAACTTGGTTGTACATAATCCTTTAGAAGAAGGGCTTAGAATATGTTGGATGAAATAAAAAGGATAATTTAGTTGACCTGGGAAATAGAAACCAAGAAGATAAACTCAAGAGATCAGGGGACAGTCACGCAGGTTTGGAGAAATTCTTGGGTTTATGAGTTAAAATTGTCAGGTTTTGTTAGTTTGAAAATAAATTTTGACTAAATGCAAGTATAAACAATAGAGAAACTTCCCAAATTTGAACTGAAACTCTATTTTAAACTGTTCTCTAATGTAACATTCATTGTTCAGCAAAATTTAGTTTAATTTAGAAGACATGCCAACACGAGTTCTAAGAAAAGATGGAATGGTTTTATGTGATTTTAAATTTATTTTTGGTCATTATGGCAATTATAACTGTTATCTCTAATTTTTGATTAAAGAAAAAAAGTCAACAGACGTTTAAAAAAGAAATCCAAAATTCTTTATTTTTATTTAACTAAACTGCCTTGCCATACTAAGAAAACATTTTTCTAAAGGTTAAATAAAGTATTTCATGGCAACTGTGGCTTCTTAGAGCCTGTGTAACAAGAAACATGAGCCAGCCAAAGTTGTGCAAGTTGGTTTTCTTTCCCAGTGAGGGAATGTGGTATCTAAGACCTTGTCCTAACTCATTTTATCCCCAAGTGTGAGTCAAGCAAGTCAAACATGAACTAATGCCTGAAGGGAAGTCCCTGACTCCAAAAGTATGGATTATTTCACATTTATCTTAAAATCTGCTCTCAGAGTTCTTAAAATTCACTAACTTGGCAAGTCAGGAATTATCATGAGAAATGAAATAATTTCATAACTATGAGGTCATTCAACATTCCAGGCATCTGACACTCACTGGACCTGACCATATCTTGGGCATTATTGTGACCTTTAAATAATAGGTTCTTCAATATCCTGGAAATAATTAAAAGTGCTACAGCACAATGGTGTGCCACTGTCTTTCAGTTGATGTGTTTGTTAAACAGACTTGTGTCAACAGGTTACAATTAAAGACAATTGCATTCTGTATGCTGAAATCTTTATAACATTTCTAGTCACTACTTCTCACAAGTTAAAGATGATAAAATAGCATGCTTTAATGGTGCAGCTGCAAACCTTTCTCCAAGCACTCTACATTAAAATTCACATTTAAAATTAGTTCAGTAAAAAAACTTTATGTTTAGACATCAAGAATTCACATTTGCAGAGCCCTGGCTTGTGAAAGGACTTTAAGTGTCTTGTAAAAAGCTTAAGGAATCTCTAGTATGTTTTCTCCAAAGCTCCATTTCACTATCTGAAATTTACTACAGGGAGGGACAGAGAGACCATCAGTAGTCCCAGTGTCATTTTTAGCTCGAGCTTCACACTGAAAGAATCCCTGGTCAATTCCTTTTGATCAGGTTGTAGAAAACTCTAGAATCAGCCCTGGGTCTGGATAAAGAACCCTATTACAACCTCATCTTGGCATTTTCTTGTTAAAGTCTAAAAAGGTCACATCGATGAAACCTGCTTTGGTCTCAGCCAGTCCTGCTGGTGACTTGGGAAGGCACTTGAGCTCCCTCAGAGAAATGTGACTTTCTCGGAATCACTGATGAAACTAAAAATATTTTAAAGAGAAAAAAAAAAAACCAAAAACAACAACAACAACAACAACAACTGAGGATATACTCCACTTTTTTGTTGTTTGATTACTGTTTAAAATCAAAATAAAAATGTAGTTTATGGAAAATGGACCAGTAGTTCCTAGTACTCAAATGGAATCAATGTTTACAGAATATTTTGGATTAAAATACTTGCCAGATGATCCCTAGAAGTGTTTACCTCGCTGATGATTTTAGCTATCTTAATGTCAGCAACAATAAAAGAACCTTCTTACTGCCACTGGGGAGCAAGGTATAAAATCCTGTCTTCCCAAATGGAATTGCTAGTTGCAGACAGCTGTGTCCTGAACAACAATAAAGGCAGTGATGTAAATTTCTGGGAAATTATTTTTGTGATCAGAGAAAAATACAGTACATGGTAGATTTAACAAGTAATGGTTTACCTTAAATATACAATATTTAGGAATTATTTAGGTATTATTTTGTGTAGTTTTAGTTTGTGATAAATAATATGAATATGTATAGAATAAATACAGAATAGGCTGGAGAGATGGCTCAGTGGTTAAGAGTACTGGCTGTTCTTGAAGAAAACCTGGGTTTGAATCCCAGTACACATATGGTGGGTAGCAACCACCTGTAACTCCAATTCCAGGGGATCCAGTGCTCTCTACTGTCCTCTGCAGGTACTGTATGACATGGGTGCACTTAGACACATGTTCAGGTGTAACATTCATACACATAAAATAAAAATAAATAAAATTTAAAAAGAATAAACAGAAGATTAAACAGACATGTGAACAGTTGGACATGCCAGGGGACCTGGAAGTTGGACATGCCTGGGGGCCT
The DNA here is from genome assembly GCA_009823505.1 of Rhizomys pruinosus. Classification (NCBI taxonomy): domain Eukaryota; kingdom Metazoa; phylum Chordata; class Mammalia; order Rodentia; family Spalacidae; genus Rhizomys; species Rhizomys pruinosus. The sequence continues at coordinate 867,762 of VZQC01008018.1, forward strand.
GGAAGTTGGACATACCTGGGGGCCTGGAAGTTGGACATGCCTGGGGACCTGGAAGCTGGACATGCCAGGGGGCCTGGAAGTTGGACATGCCTGGGGTCCTGGAAGTTGGACATGCCTGGGGACCTAGAAGTTGTACATGCCTGGGGGCCTGGAAGCTGGACATGCCTGGGGGCCTGGAAGCTGGACATGCCTGGGGGCCTGGAAGCTGGACATGCCTGGGGGCCTGGAAGCTGGGCATGCCTGGGGGCCTGGAAGCTGGACATGCCTGGGGGCCTGGAAGCTGGACATGCCTGGGGGCCTGGAAGCTGGACATGCCTGGGGGCCTGGAAGCTGGACATGCCTGGGGGCCTGGAAGCTGGACATGCCTGGGGGCCTGGAAGCTGGACATGCCTGGGGGCCTGGAAGCTGGACATGCCTGGGGGCCTGGAAGCTGGACATGCCTGGGGGCCTGGAAGCTGGACATGCCTGGGGGCCTGGAAGCTGGACATGCCTGGGGGCCTGGAAGCTGGACATGCCTGGGGGCCTGGAAGCTGGACATGCCTGGGGGCCTGGAAGCTGGACATGCCTGGGGGCCTGGAAGCTGGACATGCCTGGGGGCCTGGAAGCTGGACATGCCTGGGGGCCTGGAAGCTGGACATGCCTGGGGGCCTGGAAGCTGGACATGCCTGGGGGCCTGGAAGCTGGACATGCCTGGGGGCCTGGAAGCTGGACATGCCTGGGGGCCTGGAAGCTGGACATGCCTGGGGGCCTGGAAGCTGGACATGCCTGGGGGCCTGGAAGCTGGACATGCCTGGGGGCCTGGAAGCTGGACATGCCTGGGGGCCTGGAAGCTGGACATGCCTGGGGGCCTGGAAGCTGGACATGCCTGGGGACCTGGAAGCTGGACATGCCTGGGGACCTGGAAGCTGGACATGCCTGGGGGACCTGGAAGCTGGACATGCCTGGGGACCTGGAAGCTGGACATGCCTGGGGGCCTGGAAGTTGGACATGCCTGGGGGCCTGGAAGTTGGACATGCCTGGGGGCCCGGAAGTTGCCTCCATTTGAAGCATGGTGCTGATCCCCTTCTGTAACATTTTCTTGTTTGCACTAGAGGCCAAAGGGGCAGGGATGGGGAGGAAGAGGAGCTAGTCTTGGTTAAGAGTCTGACTGCATTGATGATATACTGAATCTGCACAGTATTATATAAAATTATTTATCAGGATGTGATAATAGTTGTGATTTTAAGATTGTTAAACTATGATTTAAACTTCTGCTCTTGAGAAATGTTACAGAAGTTATTAGAAATCCCCAGATTTATCTGTTCAAAGAGACAAGGACGATTATATGAGTAGGACAAGCATTATTACAGTATCCATACTTCTCCTGCTGTTCACTCTCAGTAAACACCCAATACAACTTCTCTGCCTCTCAGTGGTAGGAGGCCGTTTTAAGTTGTTAACTGGCTACAAATCCTCTGCAGGCTCTCTGCCAGCCTAACCTGCTGGCACACTCTGCCGAGTGTGTAAGGATGATACTAAGTTCTGAGCTGAGGTTCAAGAGACTATGCTGTCTTTCCTCTTGTTCTGGGACAACTTTGCCATGCAAACAAGCCTGGGCTAGCTTACTGCAGAGGTCAAATGCAAGAGAACCAAGCTACTTAGCCAACACCCTGTCTACTGCCAAGTATGTGGGTGAGGCCATCCTAACCACCTAGCCTCAGCTGACCTTCTGGCTATCTCTCCAGCCCCTCCACTTGTTTCTTAAGCCCCCATGGCTTTAGTCTTTTTAAAAAATTATTTATTTATTTATTTATTATTTATTTATTTATTTTTGTCTTTTCGAGACAGGGTCTCCCTGTAGCCCCAGCTGTCCTGGAACTCACTCTGTAGACCAGGCTGGCCTTGAACTCACAAAGATCCACCTGCCTCTGCCTCCCAAGTGCTAGGATTAAAGGCGTGTGCCACCACGCCCAGCCTTTTTTAATTTTTTAAATATCTTTTTATTTTATATTATTCCAAAATATGCATATATATACTCCACACATAAGTCAAAATTACAAATTCTGAAAATAAACTATAGGTTGATTCCTAAACACATTTAGAGATTCACATTTTAATAGCAAAGTTGCACGCAGGTAAAAAGAAGTGTAGCTTTATATTCTTTTTTTTTTTTTAGAATATGAATACATATCTTCCATTCATATATGGTAATTACCATGTGTGAATACAAGTGGTAGGACAATTCTAGAGCCCATTTTTGTCTTTCCACTTGAAGGGTTTCCTTAAAGCACTCATTGCTGTCCTAAATGCTAAATACAGTGGTCTTTTTAGTTCCTGCATCACTCAATTTCTTTACAGCACCTAACAAAGGAAAATTTTATTCAAGCTTGACACTCTTTTTTTTTTTTTTTTGATATTTGGGGTGTGTGTGTGTGTGTGTGTGTGTATGTGTGCGCATGTGTGTGTGCGCGCGTGCGCGCATATGTAAGCTAGAGGTCAGTGTTGGGTGTCTTCAATAGTTCTCCATATCATTTTTTGAGACAGGGTCTCTCACTGAGTCTGGAGCTCACTGATTAGCTAGACTGGCTGGCCAGTAAGCGCTAGGGAGCCTCCTGTCTCCACTTTCCCAGCACAGAGATTACAGACATGAGCCACTATGCACAGCTTTTAGTTTTGTTAAGACAGGATCTTATCATGTATCTGTGGATGGCCTAGAACTCGTTATATAGACCACGCTGGCCTCTGTTTCTGCCTCCTAAGAGCTAGCCTGTACGCCACCAGGCCTAGTATGCTTGTTTTTTTTTAAAATGGATGCTGGAGGTTCAATCTCAGGTCTTGTTTTACTGACTAAGCCATCTCTTAGCCCGTCCTTTTATGGCTTTATAAAGTACCATTATGTCTTTGCTTTCCTACTACATCTTTTTTTCTTTATACATCTTATTTCCCCCTGGATGATCCTATTCCTCACTCTACTCCCCAACTAATTCTCCTGTTGGTCATTATTGTAAGCTCATTTCCAAGACAGCCTAATGATCCTTATCTCTCATTATCTGCTTCATTTTATTTTAATTTAATTTAATTTTTTGGTCTTTTTGAGACTGGGTCTCCCTTTAGTCTCAGGTGGCCTGGAACTCACTATGTAGACCAGGCTGGCCTTGAACTCACAGAGATCCGCCTGCCTCTGCCTCCCAAGTGCTAGGATTAAAGGTGTGTGTCACTATGCCCGGCTCTTTTTATTATTTTTATTTTATGTGTATGAGTATACTGCCTACATGTATTTAAGTGCATGCATGTCATGCAATGACGTGGAGGTCAGAAGAGGGTGTTGGATCCTTTGGAGTTGGAGTGGAACACTCATCCACTGCTGGTGGGAATGTAAACTCGTACAGCCACTATGGAAAGCACTGTGGAGAACCCTTGGAAGACTAGGAACGAACTTGCCACCTGACTCAGCCATACCACTCCTGGGTATGTACCCACAAGACTCATCTTACCGCAGAAATACATGCACAGCCATGTTCATTGCAGCTCTCTTCACAATAGCAATGAGCTGGAACCAACCCAAGTGCCCCTCAGCTGATGAGTGGATAGAGAAAATGTGGTACATCTACACAATGGAGTTCTATGGAGCAGTAAAGAAAGATGACATCATGAACTTTGCAGGTAAATGGATGGAACTAGAAGATATCATGCTGAGTAAAGTAACACAGTTCCAGAAAAACAAATGATGAATGGTATCTTTCATCTGTGGACACTAGTATCAATTACCTAATTGTATGGCAAACTGAACAATGTCAATGTGATCTGAAAACAACTGTGCTCTTATATTGTAGAATCCCTTAAAAAATAAACAAATAAAGAAAAATAAATAAATAAAAACAGCTTGGTACTGGCACAAAAACAGACCTGTTGACCAATGGAACAAAACAGAAGATCCAAACTTGAGCACATTCAATTTCAACCACCTCCTATTTGACAAGGGGGCCAAGAAGACACAATGGAGAAAAGACAGCATCTTCAGCAAGTGGTATTGGCAAAACTGGATCACCACTTGCTGAAGAATGAAATTAAACCCCTACCTCTTGCCCTGTACAAAAGTCAACTCCAGATGGATCAAAGACCTCAATGTGAAACCCCAAACTCTGAAGGTGATAGAAGAAAAAGTTGGCAGCAGACTACAAGACATAGGTGTGAGAAAAGACTTCCTAAATCAGGCAGCAGTTGTGCAAGAATTAAGGTCAACAATTGACAAATGGGACCTCATTAAACTCAAAAGCTTCTGTACATCAAACCAAACAATGAAGGAAGTGAAGAGAAATCCCACAGAGTGGGAGACCTTCACCACAGACAAAGCATTGATTTCCAGAATATATAAACTACTCAAAAAACAAAGAAGAAAGAAAACAAATGACCCACTCAATAGATGGAGCAAAGAGCTAAACAGAGACTTCACAAGTGAGGAATTGGAGGATGGCTGAGAAATATCTTAAAAGTGTTCAACATTGCTAATAATTAAGGAAATGCAAATTAAAACCACTTTAAGCTATCTCTACTCCATAAAGCTGGCTAGGATCAAGAAAACAAATGATACCAAGTGTTGGAGAGTGTTGTGGGAGGGGAAGACTCATCCACTGCTGGTGGGAATGTAAACTCGTACAGCCACTATGGAAAGCAGTGTGGAGAACCCTTGGAAGACTTGGAATGAACTTGCCACCTGACCTAGCCATACCACTCCTGGGTATACCCACAAGACTCATCTTACCACAGAGATACATGCACAGCCATGTTTATTGGCTCTCTTCACAATAGCAAGGAGCTGGAACCAACCCAAGTGCCCTTCAACTGAATAGAGAAAATGTGGTACATCTACACAATGGAGTTCTATGGAGTGGTAAAGAAAGATGACATGGGGCTGGAGAGATGGCCTAGTGGTTGAGAGCACCGACTGCTCTTGCAGAGGACCCGGGTTTGATCCCCAGCACCCACATGGCGGCTGAGAACCATCTGTAACTCCAATTCCCAGGAGAACTCCAGTTCCAGGGGAATACGACACCCTCTTCTGACCTCCGAGCATTGCACGACACGGGTGACACCAAACCTACATGCAACAGTACATTCATAAACATAAAAAATAAATAAATAAAAATTAAAAAAAAAGAAGATGACATCGTCGGGTGTGGTGGTGCATGCCTTTAATCCTAGCACTTGGAGGCAGAGGCAGGCGGGTCTTTGTGAGTTCAAAGCCCAACAGAGTGAGTTCCAGGACAGCTGGGGCTACAGGGAGACCCTGTCTCAAAAAGACCAAAAAAAAAAAAAAAAAAAAAAAAGAATGAATCATTACTTTGGCAGGCAAATGGATGGAGCTAGAAGATATCATGCTGAGTGAAGTAACACAGTCCCAGAAAAACAAATGATGAATGGTATCCCTCATCTGTGAATGCTAACACCAATTAACTAATTGTATGGCAAACTGAACAACATTAATGTGATCTGAAAACTGTGCTCCTATATTGTAGAATCCCTTAAAAAATAAACAAAAAATCAAACCCAGGTCCTCTTAACTACTGAGCCATCTCTCCAGCCCCTCGTTATTTGTTTCTTTGTGTACTCTTGTCCAGATTGGGCAGCCCTGATTTGTTACCATCTGGATATTACAGAGATGATAATGAATGACTTCTAAGCTTAGGTCATAAAAACTATTGGCTTCTGCTTTTCTCTGTCTTAAATTCCTTGATCTAGGGGAAGCCAGCTGCCCCATCAAGAGAGTACTTGATCACCTCTAAGGGGAGATCCTTGAGATGAGCACCTGATGCCTCCTATCATTAGTCATGTGAGTGTGCTATTTTGGAAGTGGATCTGTAGCCCGGTCAAGCCTTCAGACGACTGCGCTACAGCTCTGGCTAATGTCTTAATTACACCCTGAGTCATAACCATTAAACAATGAGATAGAAATGTTTATTGTTCTAGCTACTCAAGTTTTGGGGTAATCTGCTATGTAGAAACAGATGACTAATAGAGATTATGGTATCTGTAAATGGGGTGCTACTGCAGAAGCTCAAGATGTGGGATGGGGACTGGAGGAAGGAACAGAAAAGATGTCAAGACAGGAAGAAAGTGTCAGTGAAGGCCTGCAATCCTTCAAAGAGAAGGCCCAGGAGAAGCCGGGGGCAAGGAAAACGGTACAGAGGGATACCACCATGGAGTGTCAGAGAGCCCGGCAGCACTGTCACCTGCAGTGATGTGGAAAGCAAGAAACAGGTGTAAACCACTGGATGGAGCTAAGCTTTCTAGGCAGTACTAAAGGCCCTCCCAGTTTCTACCTCCTGCTGATGTTAAAAATTAGAAAGGGGATGCATGCAGGAGCTTAAGAAAGGAATGCTAAATAAAAAGGGGACAGAATTTGCTAGTTCTGAAAGGTCCCAGCTTGATCAAATCAAAAATTACATTGAACAAAGAGATGGCTTCCAGCCAAAGACCAAATCTAGGATATGGCCAGGACAAGTGGATCTAGAGATGTCACAAAGACTGTGCCTGTAATATTCTTTGTTAAGGACTCAGATATACTGAAATTGGTATCTCAGAGAACTATCTGAACAAAGGGGGCTCCAAGACATAAGGATAATTAGTCCTCTAGCATTGTCAGGAGAATCCTGAAGTAGAGAAGGGCTTGTCTTGAAGAGAGACGTAGGTTTGATTTCTGCTAATCTAGTGAACCTCAATAAAACTGAGAGACCCACAAAGTTGTTTAAAGACGTATACTGTCAGAAATATTGCTACCTTAGATCAAAAGAGATGAAGATAGAACAAAATAAAAGGTCTTTGGACTTTCAAAGTTCTTCCAGCAGAAAGCAAGCTAAAAAAACAACAAGGTCTAAAGACTACTTTATAGAAAATGATGGATGACTCAGGGGTTAAAGCCAAGAGCCCAAAGCTATGCGCCACGAGAATGCCTCCTAACAGAACAGTAAAGAATAAGAACGAAGGAACAGAATGTCTGTGGGCCAGCAGTCTGCATGTCTCCTGTCTGTCCCTTTCATGAGGTGTGTCCAAGGGGGGTCTTTTATGCCTGCACCTTCATGACACTGTCCTCAGGTAGTACTGGATAATGAAGACCATCTTCTCTTCCCACCCACTTTGGGCACTGCTAAACAGCCCCACTGCTCCCAGGAAACTGGTGAGAGAACAAGTTTAAACCTCCAGGCCAGACGGCTATGTTGCACTCCAGACCCTTCTATCTAGTTTAAAAGGTATAAGGGAGAAAAAGGATACTATAATTATAGACAGTGGAATATATATATATATATATATATATATATATATAGTATATATTATATATAAAATTTTTGGGCCTTTTTGAGAGAGGGTATCCCTTTAGCGCAGGTAGCCTGGAACTTTCTATGTAGACCAGGCATGCTTTGAATCCACCAGAGATCCACCTGCCCACCCCAAGTGCTGAGATTAAAGGCATGCATCACCACACCGGCAAATATTTTATTTTTTATGTGTATGGAGGTATTGCCTGCATGTGTAAGTGCACATGTGTTGTGCAATGCCTGGGGGAGGTCAGAAGAGGGTGTCTGATTCCCTGGAAGTAGAGTTAGGGACAATTGTTAGCTGCTATATGGGTGCTAGGAATCAAACCCAGTTCCTCTGCAAGAGCAGCCAGTGCTCTTAACTACTGAGCCATCTCTCCAGCCCTGAGTGGAATTTTTAGCTGTCACTTTGTAAACATTTTCATGGGATGGCCACAATAACCTCTTAATTTTGCAGAAAAGAAACCTAAAGTGTTAAGAAATGAAGAGAATGAAATTACACAGTCGATAAGCCTTAGGAGTGAAGTTTTTGCTTTTTCCAATACACCGTTTTTCTGCGCTCCACAGGAACCTACAATCCATGGGTCCAAATGGTTTGAGGGTTTTCCCATTGTGTGTGCACACCATCCTCTGCCTTTAAATCCGCCTCCTACTCAGTTTCCTGTCACGGGTGATTGTCATCTGATTCTGAAACCCTGAGGTCAAAACAGACTCTTTTTTTCCCATACTCAATAATTAAATCCCACTGATTTTAACCTCCCCATAGCTTCCAATCAAAGCTCTACCAGTCCAAACCATCTCTGGCCTTCTTGTGGAGGGTGTCCATAGAGGTCCAAATTTCCTCCATCATTAGGTGCTGTGTTTCTGTGGCTGGTTTTAGATTCTCTAGTTTCCAACAGTTTTGTTATGATGTGTCTGGTTGTGAACTATTTGCATTTAATTTGTTTGGAATTGTTCTGAGCTTTGAGGACTGTAAATTCTAAGCTTTCATAAGATTTGGGATGCTTTCTAGGATTAATTTTTTTACTTCACTTTTCTTTCTTCTCTCATTCTGAAATTACAATTACTCATATGTTGGCCATTTTGAAAATTTCACAGAGGTTCCTGGGGCTCTGTTCACTTTTGCTTGGGTCTTTTTTTCTTTTACTTCTTCAGACTGATGATTTCTAATCCACATCTTCCATTTTACTGACATCTTCCTTCTGCCAAGTTTTAGTGTATCCTTTTTGCCGAGTGACAGATCACACAAAATCTAGAAGTCTAAAACAACATACAGGGGGCTGGAGAGATGGCCTAGCAGTTAAGAGTGCCGAACACTCTTACAGAGGACCCGGGTTCGATCCCCAGCACCCACATGGTGGCCAACAACCGTCTGAAACTCCAATTCCAGGAGAACTCCAGTTCCAGGGCAATCCGACACCCTCTTCTGACCTCTGTGGCATTGCACAACACGGGTGCACAAACTTGCATGCAGACAGTACATTCATACACATACAGAAATAAATAAAATTAAAAAAAAAACACAACATACATTTACTCTTGGGGTACCTATAGGTCAGGAGTCCAGCAGGGGTTAGCTGTGTCCTCTGTCTAGGGTCTCTCAAAATGGTAAATGAGGTATCAGCTGGGCTGACTTCTTGTCTGAATGCTGGACTTGGGGAGAATCTACTGCTAAGCCTGCTCGCACTGTGGGCTGGTTTCCTCCTTGTAGCCTTCTGAAGGCTTTAGCTTCCCCCTGGTTGGTGATGGCAGCTACTTCCAGGTTTGCTGGCTCCCACGGCTAGCTCACTGCCCCATGGCTAGCTCACTGCCCCATGGCTCTTCTCGAAGACATCACTTTACAGCAGTTTATTTCTTCAAGGTTGGCAGAATGATCTGTCTCTCTCTTTATAAAAATTTTAAGCTTTTTAGGATTTTATTAGATTAAATGAGGCACATCTAAGATTATCTACTGATTAACTAAAAATGAGCCACTTTAGAACCTTAGTTATACCTCTAAAGTCCTTCACTTTGACAGCTGCTTTAGAGTGTTTGTCTGATAGAGCCAACGTCTGGATTACTGCGGGACTGGAAGTTCTCTTCTTCTTGGAAATGAGTAGCTCTCCCAACTTGGACCTTTGAGCTTATTTTTTGATGTGCAATGGTTATATATAACATTATAAATGTTATGCTATGGAACTATGAAATAGTTCATGACTGCTCCAAAGAGTGTTGATTTAGAAGGTAATTAATTTATTTAGGTTCATACAGAAGTTTCACATGTGGGCAAGTGAGAGCTCAGTTCTTTACAGTTGGGATGCAAGGTGTTTACAGTTTGCCTATGAATGTGTGTAGTTTAAGAGAACAGTTAGGCCAAATTTATACATATTATGTTCCCATTTTACAACATCCTCCTTTCCAGGGTTTTCTCCTTGCTCTCCAGTAGTGTTGGTGCCTTGGCCAGAAAGATAGGCTACCATGTTACCATGGCTACATGTGCTGTTAGGGCAAAGCCACAAAAGGCACAGAACTGACCCTGCAGATGAGTAGCTCAAATTTTGATTCCCTTCCAAAATCTGTCTGCCTTTGTTCAGTCTCCAGAGCCCTCAGGTAGTTATTTAGTGCTGTTCAGAATTTACATCAATCCCTGCCTTCTATTGTCTCTCCAGCTCAGAATATGCGGCAGTGCACAAACTACTTTCTGCTCCTCACTATACCAGAAGCATCTCCCCCAGATGAAGCTGGGACCTGGCATCCTTTTACTTATAACTCTGTAGCAACCCAAAGCTGCCTGTCACACACAGGAATATCTCTTCAAGATGGATTGGTAGGCTCTTTAGGAAAGAACTCCTCCAAACAATGTTATGTCTGAATTGGCTCATACTTGTTTGTAAAAACCAATCCTTGAATATGCAGGAATTTGTAACTAGGTATTCAAACCATTGTTAGCTTAAAATTGGCTATGGCAGGAGTCTTTATATCACAAAATTGGGCCAATCCATTCTAAGACCATCTCTTTTAGCACAACTTATTATTTTATCCCTGAAATACATTGAAACAATGCTAGAATTCTTTGACAATAACATGTTGTATATATGTGTGTCTCCCTGGTTCTGCTCAGTGTACTCTCTCCACTATAGTACACTGGCCAATCTCTACTCATGCTTCAAATCTGGCCTATGCTGGGTATGCAATTCTTACCTTTGTGCTATCATAGCCTCAAGACAACACTAGAGTACTCTAAAGTGGGCAGTCCTCCGAAAGGGGCTGACTTTTGAGGTTGGAGGTTTTCTCACGACCAAGAGCTCCTGCCTCTGTAAGGGGGAGTTAGAGATCCAGCAACTCCTCCAGCTTTGATACTTGAGAGAACACAGCTGAACTCTGGGATGCTGCTAGCACCGTGTTGGGGGAGGAGCCAAAGCCGATATAACAGGCAACCACGTGGAGCTGACACATCTTCATGGGGGGGGGCGGCAGAGGTCCCCGAGACCATGCGGGGACTACGGGTTTACATGGGAAGGGAGCTGCTCCTTGGCATGGAAGTTATTTCCATTCACTTTGTTGGCAAGCCTGAGTAAACCGGTTAGACTTCCCTGAACTCTGGTTCTTCCGCAGACCGACCCAGCAGGGGGGTCCCTCACACTGCAGGAATCAGGGTCTTGGAAGGAGGGCACAGGTTAGGCGAAATATAGACGGACATGACACCAGAGTGGTTTTGAATCTGGTGCGTTTTACTAAGAGCAAATCAGTTGTTTTTATACCACAGAGCAGGGAAAATGGACCAGGATTAACACGTCTCCCAGGAACAATAGACCCATTACTAAGGAATTCACACCTGGGTTTCCAAGGACAGCAAGCCAACTAAATTTACACATCAATCAGAAGCACTTACACATGGTATATTGCTCATGCCTTCTTGGCAGGGGAGATAAGCAACAAACAGTGGTCATAAACCCACAAACCATGGATAGTTTGTTTGTGAGATGTGAGACATTGTTTCCCTTTGAAGTTTCAATTTGGTTTTTTCTCATCCTCCCTGGGGCCCTATCTTCCCGTCCTCCCAAGGCCTTTGTTATCTTTAGGCTGTAATTCAAGTCATGGCCTGGGAGAGCCTCTTAATTAGTTCTGTTTTTCTACATCACTTTCCTTAAAGGAGAAGCCCGCCATGTGCCTCTGACCAAGTATTGTATTTTATCATGCATAACTAAGATTTCTATTTTACTAATTCTATGAGGTGTAGCTCCTTGCTTAAGGGACTGAGCTTTTATTTTTATTAAGTCTGGAAAAACACTTTTGTTATTTATAACTGACCTATGATATCACTCAGTGTAATGTTTTTTATTCATAATATCTTTGTAGGGACTTCTAGGACAAAGGGGCCTTTAGATAATGTTTCTCTGTATGATTTTGCTTAGGTTCACAGATATCCATGCATGTTATGTAAATCAGATGTTAGTGGGTGGAAGCTTCTGTTCGCCTGATTTATATCCAGACACATTTAACTGTTCCTTCTTCTGGAACTGAGGTCGAGCTGTACTCAGGAAAAGAATCAAAAGACAATATGCAAAGCCCAATACCCAGGAAGCGTAACATCTTTATAGTGCTTCGTGATCTTGGAAGCTAAAGCCGAGCACTCTGCCAGGGACCTCCAGGGAGCTTAGCCTCGGAGGGCACGTATCTCCCATCTGCTATTATGGCTTTTGTCATTGCTCACACAGACGACACTGGAGATGGTGTGGCAGGTTCAGAGAGCCTTGTTTTTGTTTTTTTTTTTTTTTTTTTTTTTTTGTCTTTTCGAGACAGGGTCTCCCTGTAGCCCCACTGACTTGGAACTCACTCGTAGACCAGGCTGGCCTTGAACTCACAGAGATCCACCTGCCTCTGCCTCCCAAGTGCTAGGATTAAAGGCGTGCGCCACCACGCACAGCTCAGAGAGCCTTTCTTAGGGTCTTGGGAACCCAGGGATGGGGTGGGGGAGGCAAGACACCATGGGTGTGGGCATCTCCCAGGTGGACTCTTAATTACAGTACTTAGTATGCTATAACAGGTCCCCTGTAGACTTTACCCACGTTCTCCTTTTGTAGTTCCAGAAATGAACGCNTGATTCTTCTAGACATCCGGCTCCATTCTCTTCCAAGCTTATTTCCAAAAATAAACTATACCCTCTACACCCAGTCATTTTTGTGGGTCACTTAATTATGTGTGACTTTGTGTTATTGTGCAGGGTTGAACAAAACTTGTCGGCTGGGAAAAATGGTTATTTACCATGAACTGGAGCAAGCCCATCAAGGCTCAGAACAAACATATAAAATGGTGACACACGCTTGAATCCTGTCTACACAGGAAGCTAAGGCAGGAGAGTTGAATGTATCCTGATTTTGAGGCCAGCTTGGGCTACACAGTGATACCCCATGTCAGAAAACAAAATCCAGTTCAGATTTATCAAGAATTCTTTGCTGAACTAACCCCAGCATTTTAAAGTATTCCCTCCCTGGAAGCATGCCTTTTCGGTAGCACTCATTAGTCTGACATGCAGCTTCTTCATTAGACTTTGAGCCATAAGACCGAGCACCAGGGGCCTGTTTTCTTTGCTGAGTGCTCAGCGACTCACTAACTGTAGAATTACTGAACTGTCAGAGCCGGGCTGCTTAGACTCATGTGCTGATGGGCCCTGCATGCAGGGTCAGTAGCTCTTCCACTCAGCTCATCTTATTCCAAGAATACGTGTCTTGAAACCAAATCAGAAATCGGAAGGAATTCAGTTTTATAATACCCCTTTTCTGAGACCCTCTTCTGACCTCCGCGGCATTGCACGACACGGGTGCACAGACCTGCATGCAGACAGTGCATTCATACACATACAAAAATAAATAAATAATAAAAAAATTAAAAAAAAAACAAAAAAACATTAAATTTAATACAAATCTCTCTTCTGTTAGGAAACTTTTCCAGAGTCTCAGCCTCATTTCACTTTGGAATCATTTCCTTCCTGTTCCCAGGAAGACCTTTGTCTATATCCAGATACAGATTATTTGATTTCCTGATTCTCTGGATTTTTCTCTCTGTAGTTGGCATTTTAATTAGTCAGCCATCATTTCTCCTTGCCCTGAACTACTGCAATGCTGTCCTGGTAGGTAAAACTCACGCTACATAATTTGTTAACTTCTCTGGCTCTCCCAGATGATAACACACTCCTCAGAAGAATGTGCATAGTTAACTCCATTCAACACATCATAAGAAACTAAACTTTATTGATTAAAAACTGAATAAGGGGCTGGAGAGATGGTTCAGTGATTAAGAGCACTGATTGCACTTGCAGAGGACCCAGGTGACTAACAACCATTTATAACTCCAGTTCCAGGGAATCCAATGCCCTCTTCTGACTGCTGAAGGCACTGCATGACATGTAGGCAGTACACCCATACACATAAAAAAAATATAAAAAAATAAAAAAAATTTAAGAAACTGAATAAGGAGAAATGAAGGAAGAGTGTTTACTCATTGGCTCCTTTTAAACAAATTACAATCAGCATCACAAACAGAACAAAACTAACTTTACCATGTATGGTACATGTGTGTACATGTACGTACATGCAGAAAACACTCAACAAACTTATCAGTTTTGCCCACACTGACTCCCCTGCTTCTGTACCTGCTTTTTTGTTTCTAAATTGTGACGGAGGTAATAGGACTCTGCTCACTCTCTGGGTACATGTGTACAAATAAGAGTATATTAATGGCTTTAGAGAGTGGTAACTGAACAGGAGTTATGGTTTAGTAAACAAAAAGGACAACCGGGCTGGAATTATTGTTAGTCCTATACTCAAAACACACGGCTGCTTTCTTTTTTAGGCAATATTAAAAAGATCAAATTTCATTTTCAAATATTTTTATTTGTGAATGAATTTATAGTGAATTAGAGAACCTTCTAGAGTTCTTACACAGGCTAGGTCCAGAATGAGGATAATGAAAAAGCTTTACTGTTATTGGTGAGTGTATGTTTACTGTATGCGTTACTTTGATATTATTACCTGCTATTTCTTAAATCTAGAGACTTTTACCAAGCTTTGACATGATAAGGATACCACATAAGTCAGAGTAAAATAACTTTAAATCAAATCTTTAGTCTATTGAAACTTATCACTCAAAAGACCTGAAAATAATAGCTGCTACATAGGCTTGTGGCCAAATTGAGCATGCCACCTATTTGCTAGCCTTTAGTGAACCATCGCATTTATAATGTTGAAAAGAAAAAAGGGGAAAAAAAAGATTTCAGCATGCTTCAAAGTGGTATGGAAGTAAAAATTTACTTTGTCTGTAAATAAAGTTTCTGGAACACAGGCCTGCTCATCCATTTACAGATTACTACAGCTGCTCTTGAAGCTCAGAAGCTGCACTGCAGATCACAAGACTGTGGAAGCCTAATGTTTACTACCTGGTCTTTTGCAGGAAAAGTTTGCCAACTTCTGTGCTTTTTTTTTTTTGTCTTTTTGAGACAGGGTCTCCCCATAGTCCAGCTGTCCTGGAACTCACTCTATAGACCAGGCTGGCCTTGAACTCACAGAGATCCTCCTGCCTCTGCCTCCCAAGTGCTGGGATTAAAGGTGTCCGCCACCATGCCCAGCTTGCCAACTTCTGTCTTAAACTGATGCATGGTTTATATTTTCTGCACTAGACCTGTTTAATAAATATTTGCAAGATGCTTTGATGGTCATCAAAATAAATTCTTACCTAGTTACATTTTATATTTTAAAAGATGTGGCCAGGCATGGTGGCACACGCCTTTAATCCTAGCACTTGGGAGGCAGAGGCAGGTGGATCTTTGTGAGTTCAAGGCCAGCCTGGTCTACAGAGTGAGTTCCAGGACAGCTGGGGCTACAGGGAGACCCTGTCTCGAAAAGACCAAAAAAAAGTGACACTTTTATAAACTTATAAATTATTTTTACATTAATTTTAGAGAAATATTTTATTTTATATATTCTCCAGAGTCTACTTCCATCTTACTTAATTTAATTACTGAAATTAAGTCACTAATAACTGGGGTTCTATACTTCTAAAATGTGCATAATTCATGAATTATGCCCTTTGAGGGTAAAAATAAGTACAAACCTTTATATATAAAGGAAAGGCATTTGTATTTCAAGAGTAGATTAACCAAAGTGTTCTCTACTAACTAGAAAGGAAGTTAACTTCAGTAGCTCATACATAAATCCTACTAGTTTGTGGAGGTGTTGATGTACCTGGTTTGGTTAAATCAAACAACGCTTCCCTTGACTCTGAGTTGCATAAACTTACTCATATTCTGGGAAGCTTATGTAAACTCGTACTTCGTGGGTCTAGATTTAACTCTGTATAATGTTAAAGTTCTTTAAAGACCAATTCCTTGCTGATTGTTGTGGTCACACAGCCTAATCTGAAGTCGACTGAACTAGGATACTTAAGGTTGCTTCGTGGTGGCATCTACGATTCTGTGCAGCTGAACATATTCAATTATCCCCTAGGAAAAAGTTTTGTTCTTCCCTTGTTTGTTTAGGCAAGAAATTGTTGTGGGATATCCAACATTTTAAGTGATTCTGCTCAAAGCATGTGTTAGAAACTATAAGGAGAGTTTATGACTTCTCAATTCTAAAAGGTTTCTCAGCTTTGAATTTCTGGAATTGGTTGTGTCCATGTTTCTTCTCATCCCACTGGGACTTCATGTTGTTAGCAACATTCTGTGTGGTTCTAAGCTATCCTGACCTCTCTGAATCTTTTCCAGGTGTTACTGACACTTTCTTGATCTCTGCAATATAAACTACATTGTTTAGTGGAGTTAGGTTCTATGAACTTTCGAAATCTTCCCCGAGACTATGAATTGACTAATACCCAAGGTAGCATAAACATACAGACACAAATGTTCCTAAAACCAAGCTTGCTGGGCAGCACAGGATATGACTTGGAATCTGGAAAAAGGAACATTTTGCTCACTTGTACATCCATGACTAGCTCCAGGTGCAGCTTGCAGTTCAGTGGTTGCTTTTTCTGAAGCTCAGATGTAACTTCTCATTAGAACATAGCAGTATGTGCAGTTGTGGATGCTAGGAATTCCAGGAAGACCCTCTGGGCCCATTAAGGCCTCTGGTTTCAGAGCCCCACTTCAGCATACACAGAAACAGCAAAAAGACATGGTTTCCTTCTGAAGGAGTCTGACTTAAATCTGTCTGAAGCTTTCTTTTATTTTTTGCCCCCTTGAGTGGGGTATGAGAGAAATGGTAATGCGGGGAGGGACAGGACTGAAATAGGGTTTCACGTAGCCCAGATTGGCCTTGAACTCACTATATAGTGGAGGATGGTCTTGAACTCCTTGATACTCCTGCCTCTAGCTCTTGAATGCTGGAATTACAGGTATAACACCATGCCTGGATAAAGACAATGTTTTGTATGAATCTTATCTAATTTATATAAATTTTATATGTTTGGAAACCCAGTTAAGACTTTGCAAGGGTTCACACTTAAACAAAGAGTTTCCTATTATTGTTACTTTAGACTTACATGGTCAACTGTATCAGACACTTCTCAGCCCTTCTCTTAAAACCTTACAACTTTGATATTTAAAAAATTGACTTTTTGAGATTTTCATACAGTGTAAGTTGATGGTATTTAGATTCCTTCCCTATATGCCCTTTTCCTTACTACTTTCCACCCAATTTAATGTACTCCATTATACACACACACACACACACACACACACACACACACACACACTGTATATGTGAATATGTAGCCCATAGAGTCTAATTTTTATATCTAAATGTTCTTCAGTGTGGATCTATCCACTGGAATCTGGTTAACCTACAAAAAGTCTTATCCCTGAAAGACTGGGAGGGGCAGAGACAGCCCCTCCTGGTAGGCACTGGCTGCTAAAAGTTCTTTAGGTTGGGTTTGGGTTTTTTATCTACTTCCTCATGTCTGTGTTGGGATTTTGTTTGGTTTGAACTTGTGTGGGACTTGTACATGCTGTCACTATTGCTGTGAATTCGTATGAATAACCATCAGTTGTCTGGTTATCCACTACCTCTGGCTCTTGCAATCTTTCAGACCTGTCTTCTGCAATGGTCCTCAAGTCTTAGGAGACAGAAGTTTGATATAGATGTCCTAGTCAGTGATAAACACTCTGCAGTATCTTATTCACCCCACAATGGGCAGTTGTGGGTTTCCGTGTTAATCACCATCTGCTGTACAAGAAACTTCTCTGGTGAGAGTTGAAATCTATGAGTATAACAGTAAGTCATTACAAGTCAATTCAATACTATAACGATTTAGCAGAAAACTAGTATTAGGCTTTGCCCTATGCCCTGTGACCTGTCTAGTTTCAGATTCCTAAGCCTGATATCCACTGTCAGGTATGGGTTCCATCCTATGAAGGGAACCTAAAGTTCAAAATAGAGAGTGGTTGGTTGCTCCCATAATATTCATGCCACTACTACACTGATGGGCATAGCTTGACTGGACAGTTGTAATTCACAGGATTCACAGCTGGGGATGGTGGATGATTATCTTTTCCACACAGTAGCATGCATAGGACTTTTCAGCACAATGAAAGCTAGCAAGTAGAGATGAGGCTCTGAAGACAGCACCAGCTTGATCTCTCCTTGTTTGTTCTACAATTCATATGTATAATGTCTTCAGTAATAGGGTCTACTGTCAACAACTTGGCTATTTTGACAGATAAGACATGCTGCCAAAGCACAGGGGAAGGAGAGTGTTGTAGCAATAAAACTACATATACAAACAAGTAAAAGGTAAGATTCCTTATCTATAAAATATGTATCTCAACAAGAAGCATCCGGATGTTAAGAAAACAGAATAATAAAAAGACAAGGGCCTTGAGAATGCATAAAAACAGCAACAAAACCAAGGTGTCGTGGAGACAGTGGTATCCATTCTTGTTTCTCGTTGACCTCTCCTCTACCAGGAACTGTATTTTTCTCAGTTTGGAGCCTTCTGTTCTAATATCAGTCTTCCCAGGGAGCAGGGAGCATCACTGTTCAATGGCGGGTTCTGTGGAGGGCTACGTGTTCTCTGCTTTCTTTTCTTAAGCTTAGTCCTGCAGCTTGCTGTGTGTATGTGGGCAAAGGGGCTGCAGATAGAGTATACAATTACACATTATTGTAGCTCCTCAGAAGCTTTTTTCCTGTCACTAGTAGTGAATTGCTAGAACAATTACCATGGATGTTTTTAGAAATTCTAAAAGGATACATAGCTACTGTTAATATGGTTAGAGTTTTGTTGTTGTTTTGTCTACATATCTGTATGCTCTCACTTCAGCAAATCAATAAGAAAAAAATAACAAAAAGAAAACCTTGAAACAACAAGTAGATGTCCATAATGTTACACAGGCAAAGAAAAACACTTTAACCTGGAAATTTCTCAAGAGGAAAATTAGAAAATAAGTATTGATTCATTATACAATTATGAATCTATTTTGTGCCAGTACCATGCTGTTTTTATAACTACAGCTCTGTAATATAATCTGAAACAATGTATGGTAATCCCCCCAGCATTGTTCTTTTTGCCCAAGATTGCTTTGGAGATCCAAAGTCTTTTGTGATTCCATATGAATTTTAGGATGATATTATTTCTAGCTCTGTGAAAAATTTCATGGGTATTTTGGTTGGCATTGCATTGAGTCTATAGATTTCTTTTAGTAAGACAGTAATTTTCACAATATTAATTCTACCAATCTATGAGCATAGGTAGGAACTGAGATAGGTCTCTTCAACTCCTTGTGTCTTCCTCTATTTCTTTCTTTTTAAAGATTTAAAACTTTCCTTGTACAGATCTTTAATGTCTTTGGTTAGGTTTATTCCTAAATATTTTTTTGAGGTTATTGTGAATGGGAGGGTTTTCTTGTAGGAGTACAATGTCATATTATATGAGAAGTTTTTACAATAATTTGTATTACAAGGGGCTGGAGAGACAGCTCAGTGATTAAGACCATGTATTGTTATTCCAGAGGACCCAAGTTCAGTTCCCAGCCCCCAGGTCAGGCAGCTTACAACTGCTTATAACTCTAGTTCCAGGGGGTCTGACATCTCTGACCTCCATGTGCACACATTTGCACTCTCATGTGCACACACCCACATCCAGATACAGAGACATGTACACAATTAAAAGTAATAAAAATAGGGGCTGGAAGGATGGCCTAGCGGTTGGGGGCGCCGACTGCTCTTGCAGAGGACCTGGGTTCGATCCTCAGCACCCACATGGCGGCTGAGAACAGTTTTTAACCCCAGTTCCATGGGAATCCAACACCCTCTTCTGACCTCCGCGGCATTGCACAACATGGGTGCACAGACCTGCATGCAGACAGTACATTCATACACATAAAAAAAAAAAATAAATAAATAATAAAAATAAATCTTAAGAAGAATTTGTATCACAAAAGACTTAGGTAGTTTTAAAGTCCCGTCAAGTAAATTTGATTTAAATTAAGGTATTTAAATAAGGAAGATTATAATATATCTACTTTTCCAAATTTTATAATAGCAGTGTAGCAATTTCAAGAAAAAAAAAAAAAGGAGCAAAATACCAGATTCTGAATGCTGAGGTACAGAAGAGAAAAGCAAAGGAGGAAGGCAGGGCTTGAGGGTCTCACGTACTCTGAAGCCAGTCTCTAGACCATATGGGAAAGCGTGCACTCTAATCTAATGACTTTCTTTTAATCACAAGCAAATAGTAGTTTACTACCCAGAGTTTTAGAAATTCATTATTCTTGAGAATACTTCCTAGGATTTCTTTTACTCATTTAAGACCACATCTTTGCATCTAATTCATCTGTAGATTATCCCTGCAGGGCACGTCTCTCTAATTATTCCCATGTAAAGTGACAGGAAAATGGAATTATACCACTTGGAAAACAGACATCATTTGGTATGTCTTTTCTCAGTGCTCCCCAGGGCACAGTTTGTCATTGTGGTTACTGCATTACAGATCATGAACTGTCCGGGGAGTCACAAAGTGACTTCTTTGTCTTTGTATTTTTAGTATCAAGCATGTACTAGTACAAAGGATTACACAGAAGAAATCTGAAAAAAATGAATGGCTAGTATGCCCAGTCCATATGCTGAATGCGTACCGAGTACCAAGCACCAGTCTAGTGTCTTCTACATATTTTTATCCCCATTCTGTAGATGAGAAAACCAAAGCACAGAAAGTAAAGCAAGGTTCCCCGGAGCAGGACCCAGACCTCTATGCTTTGACTAATCAGTACCCAGGAACAGCAGGAAGCACTCTACCTCAGGGAATCGTGCTCTGGCCCCACCCCTGAGCATTCCTGAATTTCTGTCAGTGTGGTCCCTTGGGAGAATTACACAGGGAAGTAACTGGACACAGGCATAGAAATGCAGAATAAACAAATCCCCAACCTGAACAATTGCTGTTTGTAAGGCTGTTTCTCAAATACCTGTGGGGATTTGTGAGAGCGCCAGCTGTACTGGTGACTATGGAGACTCGCCAACAGAATATTTTCATCAGTATCCACCTGGCCAAACCGCAGTGTCTCCTGTGTGTCATTACAGATCACAAAGTGGCTGAAGACCAACTCCTCTACCTCGGGGCATTTGTTCTGGAAGAAAATGAATATGAAAGCCAACGTGTATCAGATTAATTGCAAGATGTTTGGCAGCTGTCTACCCAGTGGCCATTGTTATAACACAGAAACTCTAAAGGATCTGTTGTCATTAGCTCTGGCATATAAGGTATTCTGTACTTGCAGGATAAGCACAAAAAATACCTTAAAGAGATCAAATGTTCCAAGAATGTGTTTTGATTTATACTCCTAAGAAATAAATCATATACACAGAAGAAGAAAAGAACAATGAGATCCCGCAAACTTTTAACATTTCTTAAAATGAATTAACATGCTATAAAGAGTATTGTATTGGGTAGTACATGTTTCTGAGCAGAGTACTATAGGCTAAAATTACCATGTTCCCGGTCCTCTGAACTCCACAATCAAGACCAATAGCCAAAACCACAGTTTGTACCCTACAGAATATAAGGATTATTTAGGTTAATACATCTCAAGATTCCTTAAGGGGTAGGGGGTGTGTCTGTGTGTCTCTGTGTGTAAATCCAGTCAGGGAGAGATGTAAATAAAACCATAATTTTCCCTCTTTTGTTAAAAGGATTGAACATACAAAACAGATCAACTCCAGAATCAGTTTCAAAGCCAACGTGCAGTTTTTAAGAGAAATAATGTTAGTTACAAAAGAGTTTCTAGTACCCTTTTCACTCAACAAATAGTGATCAGTCAGCTAATATGTTCCATTAATCAGCTAAGGCTCAACATATCAGTAATACACTCCTATGTTGATATCTGTTTCTCAACTTAATGGGGTCTCTACTGGTTGCTGTTATAACAAAACACTGGCTATACTGTGTTTACAGTTTTGCCACTCTGGTTATGTTCTAAAAACAAGTATACATGCTTTTGGTAAGCTAAAAACACAGCTAAGAAAGGGATCAACTTGCAGATATAAGAAAAAAACTCCTAATAAGCTAATTGATTTGCAGGTAATGGGAGATAATACACAGCAGATACTTCTCCACTGGGCCTCTATTTCCTGACTGTGGGCCTGAAGAATGCATATCCCACAGTTCCCCCCCTTTATTGAAGGGAAGGATAGTAAAGGGCTGGCAAAACTCTGAAGCACAGTGATCGAAGAAGGGCTTAGGAGGTGGCATAGAGCTCAAGGAAGTCTATTGTGCCTGGTACTTAGGATGGTGACCAGACATAGAGTGCCATCAATGAATAGAGACATCATGGGAAACAGAATCCACTCCTTACCATGCAGACTGCTGGTGTGTGTGTGTGTGTGTGTGTGTGTGTGTGTGTGTGTGTGTGTGCTGTATGGCTGCAGGTGGAGAGGCCCTGACAGGACTCATTCTCTCCATTTTGTGCTGACATGATGCTGTATATTTCACCTTCAGAATACTTGTTAATTTGTACCATCACTAAGTACTGTGCTGCATTCGAACAGGACCCACACTTACATGGTTTACAACTTTTTCTCTTGCTAATTCCTAATGCCTTAGTGCTCAATAAACATGTAAGAAACAAACAAGCAAACAAATAAGTAGATTTAATTTTTGTTTTGTTTTTTAGCTGTACTGGGAATTGAACCCAGGGTCAGACGCATGCCCTGCCAGGTAAGCACTTGATGACTGAGTCCTATCCTAAACTTAGTTTTAAAAATTATATTGGCAAGGTGTTGGAGAGATGGTTTAGTGGTTAAGAGCACTGGCTGCTCTTGTAGAGGACCTGGGTTCTATTTCCAGCACCCACATGGCGGCCAATAACCATCCATAACTCCAGTTCCAGGGGAATGTGATGCCTTCTTCTGGCCTCTGTGGGCACTGCACAACATGGGTGCAGTTACTTTCATGCAGACAATACAACATATAATAAAAACAGTTAAAAAATACTGGTAAAACATGTTGACATGGAGCTGGAGAGATGGCTCAGTGGTCAAGGGCACTGGCTGCTCTTTCAGAGGATCCAGGTTTGGTTCCCAGCACCCACATGGAAGCTAACAATTATCTTTAACTCCAGTTCCAGGGGATTGGATGCTCTCTTCTAATCTCCACGAGCATTGCATGCATGTGGTGCACTTACAAACATGCAGGGAAAACTCATATACATAAAATAAAAATAAATAAATCACATTAACTGTATAAAACTTGAAACATAGAAAATATGAATTTTTAAGAAATATATTTTTATGTGTGTGTTTTGTCAGCATGTATGGAAATGTACCACATCCATGCAGTGCCCACAGAGGTCAGAGAGGACATAGATTGCCTAGAACTGGCATTAGGAATGGTTACTAGCTGCATGTGGGAGCTGGGAACCAAACCTGGGTCTCTTAACCACTGAGCTATCTCTCCAGTCTCTGCTAGCAGCACTTTGAAGAATTTTCTTCAAGCAATCTTCTTTTTCTCAATGTCCTGGTTGCTACTATTTTACCTCATTCTATCTACTCTTATGTATTTATCTACAAACCTTTAATCAAACTGGAATCATAATGTATAATTAGTTTTGATGAGATTTTTCCATTTAGTATTATATAATCAAAACAAACTCTCATTGTGAACAGTTTTCTCTCTTTTCATCCAAGAGTACAAACATGATGGAAAGGATTTGATTTTAATCTCCCACTTAGTTACACATCCCAAGATTAAAATTTAGTTTTCATAATGAATTGGGATCGATCTCAACATAGAGGTTAAGTTACCAGATGGGGTTTATAGAAAAAAAAATCATATTACGCTCCTCGTCTCTAAAACTGATGAGGGTTTAATAAATGATGAGAGTCTTAGGAAAAAAATGTAAATTAAAGAACACAAGGGGGTTGTTTACATTTTTCTAGAGAATACTCAAAGTCCTCAGCGAACTACTTTTCTCTACTGCTTCTTCATCTATGGAATTTATTATAACTGCAATAAGCTTAAGCATTTCTTAGAATGTTTTAGATTCTGTTATATAAAAAAAGCTCATGCATTAGAGTAACATCAGATAAGCTGAATTCTAGAATGCTTGCAAGGATTGTAGCTAAAAGATGGCTTATTCATATTTGAATTTCATGTCATATTGTACAGGTATTTGTAGTTTAGCAGAGATACTGTTTCAGTATAAGAGAAGAAATATGTATGTAACTTTTATTTTTTTTGTAGCTTTGATTTTAAAAATCTCCCTTTAATGTTATTTTGTTCAAACCTAAGAAACCAACATAGACATATAAAACAAACTGAAAGTGGTATTTTGAGTCCTTAATTTAGTCTCAAGAAACTATCATCATTTGAGAGAGAGAGAGAGAGAGAGAGAGAGAGAGAGAGAGAGAGACTCTACAACTAGATAAATCAGAAACTGATGAGTTCTGTTAATTTTGAACTTATGACCTGAAGGTGAAGGTCCAAACTATTTTATACCTCAACTGTCTGGTTTATCCAACACTCACTGGGTAAAATGACTAGTCTGATAAGAATCTGATTAAAAAAAAGTAGATGGAAACCTCAAATCTCTTGTCCTACTTATTAAATTCATTTTTATCGACAATAATTATACTGAATGTCAGTGTTATTAAACACAAATTAAAATCTGAATTTCAGAAATACAACTTCCATCTAAAGAGAATAAATTACATTTAGAATAGAAATAATGAAGGTAATAAGCCTTTATCAGCCCAGTTCAATGTCAGATACCCAATTTCAAAGCAATGCACTTTCAAATTCACTTTAGAATACACAGGGTTAGATGCCTACCACATTAAAACTTGGTGGCAAGTACCCTTGACATGGGAGGAAACAAGAAAATTACAGCAACAATTACAGAAGTATATCCTCTTGTGGCTCATGTTAACATTGCCAAATCCCTGTATAAATCAGAACCAACTATTCATAGAATGTACCTGTCAGCAATATGCCATGTGACATATGGCTCTACTTAATCAAATATACAATTCCTTAAAAAAAGAACTCTGAATATTCTTGCAAGGCACTACGTTAGCCAGTCAGTCAGTCATACTCTGATGTGGTTTAAAACATTTAAATATTTATGTACCATATTTTATTTATACGTATAGCTATGTTTAAGAGAATATTTTTTCCCTGGGAGGAAACTGAAATTTCTGAAAGCCATTTTGCAGTAGTTGTTACATATGAGTCCTCTTATGAAGCTCTGATACCAAGACAAAAATATCCTGGGTTTAAATGTTCTACCGACAATTCTTTTATATTTTCTACGTTTGTTTTCTATTAAATGTATTGTTCAAAATATGACCCCCCCCCGAAACTGGAGCCATGAAGGTTTTTTTCACATCGCTATTTGAACCAGCTGCAAAGATTTAGATCACACTAGCTCTTATTTTACGCATGTCCTTTGCAACAAGAAAACCATGGAATGCCCTTAAAAAAGACTTTTAAAATGTAAACCAGATGTGTTATCTTCTTTCCTTTTGCTATTGTAGTACCATGTTGGGCAATTAATTCCTTAGTCTTGTATAGGTCTTCATGCATATAAAGAAAACACTGAATTTTATTTCCATAAAATTTAATTCTCATAAAATTTTTAGAATAGAGAACTTAAAGAATTTAGAACTATTAATTTCATAAAACCCTCAAGTTATTTTCATAAAATTTTCCCAAAATGCTTTTTACTTATTCCCATGAAACTTCTTTAGAGAAGTAGAGCCCCTTCTATCACCTTCCAGAGCCCTGTCCTTGAAAATGGTCAGTTCAAGTCAGGGGAAGGGGAAGGGCCACTCCTCCCTGGGAGCCAGCTCCAAACAAGTGTTTGAAACAGGCAGAGGTGACTTGTTAAATTGCTAGACACATTATCATGCAAATATTCCTTTTTTTTGGGAGGGGGGCTTTTCAAGACAGGATCCCCTGTCTTGGAACTCCCTATGTAAACCAGGCTGGCCTTGAACTCACAGGGATCCACCTGCCTTTGCCTCTGCCTCTGCCTCCTGAGTGCTGGGATTAAAGGTAGCATGCACCACCACACCAGGTTGCAAACATTCTCTAGAACTGTTTTCACAATAGCAGGGCTGGACAGGTTTCCCATTTTAAATATGCCATTTAGCATTGGTTTTTACATCTATTTTTTGATATGGACAATTTCTTATAAAATATATAAAAAATTATTAAAGTAATTAAAATCCTCTAACTGAATCTGAAGACCCACTGTGCAGAGCTCTTTAGTGAATGAAAAAGGCAGACTGGATAGAAATGGGGGAGATGAAGATGACACCATATTCACAGACTTCATCTAATTGTTTTTTCATTTTTTCTGTTTGGGAATCTCGAACGCTTATTCTAAGTCTTTCATTTCTGCAATGAACATTCAGACTCTGATACCCAGTTAGATTGAATAAAGCCATATTACATGGAAAAAATTTCTGGGAGTATGTTACTTTCCACCCAGATTTGGTATGGTAAGCATAAATATATGGCCATGATCTCTGATGCATGTGTATAGAACCCATATTCTCCAAAGTTTTTAAAAAACTACACATCACTTACTAAAACAAAGAAGGCCACACACTATTGTGTCCATCTAGTCTTTCATTCTCTCACGCTAAGTTATAATTAGAACTGATATCACAGAGTGCCTAAAAAAAGATTATATGCAGCCAAACTGTAAACTGTTCTAGAATGTGCATACCTGCTGCCAAGCTTGTATTGCAGTGTTTAGAGAATGAACTACATGCTGCCCAAAGTTTACAAACATGGAGTCCACGATCATGGCGAAGTCAAGCAGCTTTTGCACTCCATCACCGTAAAATGCGACCTGGCCAAGGAGGCTGAAAGGTTTCACCACACTTTGCATTGTGACATTTCTGCACTCTAGAAGTTTACAGTCCACCTGAGATGAAAATTGGATCTCCTGGCAGACAGAACCACTGTTCCACTGTCGAAGATACAGGTGCGGTTCTCTGAAGGAAATAATCATATATTCTAGTTCAGATGGCACATTTTTATCAGAGATGAAGGGCTGTAGGTATTGTGGTGAAGCTGGAAGAAAAGAAAAGCAGAAATTAAGATGTGTCAGTACTTTATGGAAACAAGTAACTTGACCTTTAAATGATTCAATTTGCTATTAAATTTAGTGTTTTCTGTTAATAAATTTAAAGTATTTCCTTGGAGGTAAAAAAAAATCTTTTAAGTACCATTTGTTACTTGCAAATACATTGTTTTGTTCAATCAGGTCTCTTAAATATATATTGTTCAAAGGCCATTTTTACTCCCACAGATGAAAATTGTGATCACAGAAACAAACAAAAGGCAACTATCTAAATCTCTATACCTATTACCCAAATTTCTAAAACAACAAAACACAACTCAAAGAGTTAGAAAAAGCAGCCCCTCTATTCTTGCTGAAAAGGCAAGTTGCTTAACAGCAGCTATGATCTGTTTTAATCTGATTTTCCTTCTTTTTCCAAGTTGAAAAATACCTAAATCAAAATGTACTAACAAGAAAAGGTTTGGTACAGAACATAATCCTTTAGAAATAATTATTTAATAGCACTGGCAAGTTTATAAAATGCTATTTTTGATGTGTATAAGAAATTTAATCATATTCCTTTTAATCTTATAAAAATGGCATTCCTGTAACTTAATTTTATACTGTGCTCTTCATGACTGGCACTTCTGAAATCAAGCAATAAATACCAAGTATTTTTGGAATCTATTGGCCACTAACGTAGGATACAGAACTAAAATGTATTTCTTTAAAAAAAGATCCTAATTGGAGTTAATAGCAAATCCTGCAGTTTTTCAGAAACATCTTTGAAAATTCTCATTAGGAAAAATGCCAAAACATACCAGTATATTACCACTGATAACGTATAGGGACAGAAGCTCACTGAAAAGTAAGGGGCCCATCTGCTGTGCCAGGACAATTTTAGAGTAATTTTGCCAGCACTCACGTCATAGTTTCTGAAAATAAAGCAGCTGGCAAAATTAAAGAACTGTGTCTTGAGAGTATTCAGGACAAAATGTATTAGTAGATGTCCTCCTCATGCTGAAGTGAACTGTACCTGTGCCTAGCTGGTCAAGGTGATGACAAAGATGAAGCTCCAAGTGTGCAAACTGGAAGGACATGCACAGAGCTGGGACAAACCATGGGGTGAAACAGGAGTCAACTCTGGTGCAAGCAGCCAGGGCTGTTGGAGTTACAAGTGGATCACAAGTGCTTTGAGAACCAGATTCACTTGCAGAGCTGTGGAAGATAATATAAAAGTTTAATGGCCTTTATTTCCCAATATCGTATAAGCTGGAGAGATGGCCTAGCGGTTAAGAGTGCCGACGCTCTTGCAGAGGACCCGGGTTTGATCCCCAGCACCCACATGGCGGCTAAGAACCGTCTGTAACTCCAATTCCAGGAGAACTCCAGTTCCAGGGGAATCCGAGACCCTCTTCTGACCTCCGCGGCATTGCACGACACGGGTGCACAGACCTGCATGCAGACAATACATTCATACACATACAAAAATAAATAATAATAAAAAAAAAGAAGAAAAAAAAAACTCCTTTCTAAAAGAGTTTTGAAAATTGGCACCCAAAATTCTATAGTCAATATATTGATCACCAAATCTTACATATCTACTCATATATATATATATATGTATATATCAGTTAAAAATTCAGTTCATGTTGAATACTCTATTTGCATTGTTGGCAGGAAACTTTCAAACTGTTCTTCAGCCTTCAGGCTGTGTTGACATAGCTCCAATCCAACTTTTCAGTTTTTCTTTTGGACAATTCTGAGTAAAGATCTGCAGGAAAGCTGAGTGGAGGAGAGGAAAAGGTGTATTCTATTAGCCATGGATCACTGAGGAAATATGGCCCTTCCCCTTGTACTGTTCTCCAGTCTTTTCTTTCCAGTGTGGTTCTGCTCTGCAGCTGTCAGCCAGGTTACCAAATCCATGAAGCGCCTACACATCCAACACTATGATTTGCAGTATCCTACAGAGAAATGTGACAGGAAACCTAAAGAACTAAGTCCTTGGTTGTCAAATAAATCATAGCCTAACTGTGGTGACACACTGCCATTTATTAACAGTACCAAAGACAGCCATCTCTGGGAGCAGGAGAGTGATGTGCTGCTGGAGTGGACACACGAGAGGAACTCGGAATGGCATGGGAAAACTAAACTATGCAGGATTCCGAGGTCTGAGTCTTCTGCTGGGTTTTGAACATGGTTGTAATGGAAATGGAAGTGAGAAGTGCTGCAACATGTTACTGAGTTGTTTAACAACACAGTTTTCATTGATGGGGCAGTGTTCACTACAATGCCAGTAAATCTTCAT
Source organism: Rhizomys pruinosus (assembly GCA_009823505.1). NCBI lineage: Eukaryota > Metazoa > Chordata > Mammalia > Rodentia > Spalacidae > Rhizomys > Rhizomys pruinosus. The sequence continues at coordinate 896,887 of VZQC01008018.1, forward strand.
TGAACCAAACAAAATATCAACTTCAGGCACTGTTATTGACTAAATGCTATGCAGGAAAATTCTCTAAGACTTTGTTTTTAAATAAAGTCTTGTTATGTGGCTCAGGCTGGCCTAGAACTCTCAATCTTCTGGATCTGTCTTCCAAGACAGGTGTGTGCCACTGTGCCCACCAAAAAATATTCTTAGAACATCTGTAAGTGGGAACACTAACTTAAATAATTTTCTAGGAACTTATTTATGATATTTCAAATAAAATTCCATTGTCAAGGTTAAAATTAAACACTTTTTCAGAAGGAGGAAAACATTAGTTGTGCTGTATTTCATACATTTGAGCTCCTTCTCTTACACTAAAGAACATGTAAGATATAGGGCATATAGTCAAAAAGTTAAAATCCAGGCCAGAATTTTAGAGTTCGGTTTTAAAACAATATGTACACAAACTGAATTATTTCAGTTTATCTGAATGATTTTTCTCATCAACTACTATTTCTGACACTGATTATTATCAAAAATTTATTTTATATTTATTTCTAGAGAGAAGATATTAGAACATGTTATGACATTATGAGTATCTACTACAATCTCTATTTATAATAAATTAATTCTTTGTTGCACAATGATGACATACTTGTGGTGGTCAGAGGACAACTTGGAGGAGTCAGTTCTCTACTTTCATCATGCAGGATCTGAATACAAAGCTGGGCTGTCAGGCTTGGGGCGAGTACCTTTACCTGCTGAGCCATCTTGCCAGCCCTTGTAAACACAAAATGAATATGGTACACATGCGAATGTACTTTATATTTTGACTCAGCACATTTTCTTCTTTCTTTTGTTCTTTGTTGCACAATGCCCACAGAGGCCAGAGGAGGGTGTTGGATCCTCTGGAACTGGAGTTACAGATGGTTGTTAGCTGCCATGTGAATGCTGGGAACTGAACCTGGGTCCTCTGAAAGAGCAGCCATTGCTCTTAACTACTGAGCCATCTCTTCAGCCCCCTTGTAATTTTTTTAATGGGGGAAAATAATAATCTTTGACTTGACTCAGATACCAAAAGGAAAATCACAATTTATGTGGTGCTGCTCAGGTGCTAGAAGATAGTTTCTAGAAGTAAAAACTATAGAAATATGCAGGGCTCAAGATCCAGCAGTTTGTTGGCCCCATCTGTAAGTTCAGTTGTAAACTTGAATTTTTAGAACAGTGAAAACATTCTGAAGGACTTTTGCACACACACATGCCAAAGAGTCAGGTTTCCTGGGTGACTACAGAAGGACATGAACACTTTAAACAAGGGAGGATTCAGATATGCCTATATGTGAACTGATGCTGTCTTCGTGGGTAAGTGGGGACCGGGTGTAATACCTAAAAATCCACCCTTATAAGATGTTCCCGAGTTAACTACTAAGGGGCAGCAGGTACCCTACAATCATCTGACTTGACTGATGAAGTCCTGAGCTGCAACCCTCTATGGTTAATACTGTTTTATAATACAGCACATAGATTAAGCAGTGAGTGAACAGAGGAGAGAGTCTAGTTAAAGATGTATGTATTTCTACCACTCATATTGTAACAATGTATTTCATCTGGCTGAGTCTCAGTCTATGTGTAAAGAGAATATAGCAATCAGTACTACTTTCTGAATATTAATGAACTATTGTATACAAAGGACTTAACACATTATCCAGCAATTAATGGCAGAAAAATCCCCACCCCTTTTTCTTACTAGGGAAACAAGGCAACAAACTGGTTACTTTGTCTACCATTCATTTGGGATATTATCTTAAGCTCCCCAAGAAGTATCTTGGGGCACAACTGGCATTCATTTCAGTGTGTGCTGTCTTCTGCCTCCCTCAGTAATCCTGTTCCGTCCATCATGGGAGAATGCTGAGTGGGTGCGAGGCTATTTCAGGGTTTCTGACCATATTTTCTCCACTCCTCACAAGCTGTTGTTCTTCAGGTATCATAACTCCAACATAGTACAACTAACACATCTTTAGTTAAACACAGTCAACACACATAAAACGGGAGGAAGGTTTCCTGGAAATATGACATATCTGTATTTTTATCGTATATGTGTGTGTGTAGTGTGTGTATATCATCAGCCCAGAACTTTTAATGAGAACTAACAAACACTGAATATTCTGGGGAAGGTGTATGGACCTTAGAGAAAAATCACCAACTAAAAGGAAACAGCAAAAGGACACTTTACCCCAGGTAGGGAAGGCAGAGAAATTCAAGTTTGGGCCCAAGAATTTTTTTTTTTTTTTGTCTTTTTGAGACAGGATCTCCCTGTAGCACAGCTAGCCTCGAACTTACTGTATAGACCAGGTTGGCCTGGACCTCACAGAGATCTGTCTGCCTCTGCCTTCTGAGTGCTGGGATTAAAGGTGTCCTTCACCAAGCCCAGTTTAGACCCAAGAATTATTTTTTTTCTCAAAAAGAAAAATCTTAGCTTATAGTCAGGTATGGTGGCACACACCATTAATCCCAGCACTCAGGAGGCAGGGGCAGGCAGGTCTCAGTGAGAATGAGCCTAGCCTGGTCTACATAGTGAGTTCCAGGCCAGCTGAGGCTCCAGGGAGACCCTGTTTCAAAAAGACACACAAAAAAAGAAATCTTGGATTATACTATTATGTACTAGAAACAGATGACAAAATGATTATGAATGCAGAGTTGCTTGGATGGCTCATAAAACTAAAAACAAAAAACCCCCCCAAAACAAAAAAACCCCACAAAAAAACCCAAAAACCTATCACCTCAAGTCTGGTGAGGTAAAGGCACTTGCTGCCAAGCCAGAAAACCAGAATTTAAGACTCACAATGGAGAAGGAGACAACCGACTCCCAGAAGTTGCTCTCTGACCCTCCACATGTACGCCATGACACATATAGCAAATAAATAAAATGCAGTAAAATGAATTTTAAAAAGTCACCTTGAATCTAGATAGATCTAAAAATCTCAGATCCAAGTAGCAAATAGAAGAGACCATACCTGGAAGCCAGAATCATCTTCTGACAGGAAAGAGTTCAACTGGCAGGGAGAAAAAACAGTCCAGAAGTCCAGAGAACACATACTATTACTTCTCCTTATAATACCCCATTGTCTATGGACGTAGGAATCAGTGCTTTGGGAAATGGAAAACAGTTCACACACAGACACGCAGACAGACAGACAGGTGCGCGTGTGAATACACATGCACATACACACACACACACACACACACAAGCTCTGAATCACTATCTCAAAGATTACTGAAGATGAGTAGACAGTGATATCTTTCAGAAGATCTTGAGGGAGTAGAAGGGGAGATGGGAGAAGAGAATGTGAATGCACGTGGATTTAATACCATGGACTCTTTCTTTCTGGCACACCAAAAGATGATATGGATAAAGGACTGAGAAAAAGATGCAAGACAGGACTTAACATGTATGACAGAATCCATGAGCTCTGGTGGGGGGGGCGTGAGGAGTGGGCATGGATGGGGAATGAGTCTAAATTTGATTAAGAAATGTTATGTGAAATGCACTCAATAAAAATTAACTTAAAAAAAAGAAAGTGCTAAAGCCAGATGGAGAGTTTAACATTATCAACAGGCAACTTGTAACCAGGTAAAATTGGACATATATAACAAAAAATAAATGGCTGTTACTGGTATGTGATATATACCTGCAAGATACATGCCTTTACAGCCAAAATATCTGGAGCTGGTCTGGAGTGGGGTGGAGAAGGCAAAGTGAAACCTTGCTGTGACATAGGACTGACAGGAAACCCAGGGAATCTGGCAGGGTGCTCAAGGCCTCCCCCATGACTTCCTTTCCTCTAGTCTCACAAATTGGTAAGAAACCGCAAACTGCAGGGAAGAGGGTGTGCTTATTGTATACTTCCTGAGTGTTGTCTAGAACCACTTTCTACTTTTCCCCATCGTCTCCTCTGCTCCTGGAAGAGACTTTTCTGAACTGCATCAACAAGTTACTTCTCCTTTGGGCTTGTCCTTGGGTTTAGTCAGTGGGAGGTATCCACAGGCAATTTAGAAAGCAAGGTGGGAGGAGGGAAGGGTTTGCATGTCCCTGCCTTCTTCCCAGCCAGATTGCCGTGAGGGCTATCACTTCACCAAAAGCAGCCCCCAAGCACGAGAGCTTGGCATTGACTCCCTCTCTTGGCTCCAGGGAACGGGATCTATTGACGCTGGCCATCCCTTGACAGAGTCCTTTAATCAAACTCCCAGTTGCCGACTTTGAGCTGTTTCTGTTTTATCGGGAGCATCGGGAGCAGACGTGGAGGGCTAACTTAATTTCCCAAATGGTGCAGACAATATAGAGAAACATCTGTTTGGGCCTTGGATGTGACTTGCTGAAATGGACAGCCTGCCTGACCAGGGCTTCACAGGCTACAACTTTTGTTCCAACAGATAAAAGACATCAGAAATGTACAACTAATTAACACTACATTGCATTAATCAACAACTGCACTTTTTGCAAACTGTGGCTATGACAGTCCTGACAAGAAGGTTCCCTGTTTGAGCTGGAGTAACTGACCACGGATCACCATTCCTTCTGTGGCAGGTATTTATGCTTCCCCCAGTGCATTTGGGGGAAATGTCTCCAAGTAGCAGCTTTCCTAGCACATCCGCGCTCTCCTGCTAAGAACTCTAGCTCTCTTCTGCTGTTTGTAAAATACGCTACCATATCCACCACTTCCACCACCAGATCCATAACCACCACCATAGTGACTACCTGAGCTTCTTCCGCCAAAATTGCCCCCTTCATGGGTCCATAATTTAATTGCTGCTATATATTGTAGTTTCCAAAATCATTATAGTTTCCGCCACCACCAGTTATTGCAACTAAATTTTCTCTTTCATTATAACTATCATATCCTCTTCCACCACATCACCTTGGATTCCATATCCTAGTCCTCTATCACCGTCTCAACTACTATAATCAAGACTACTACCATAGCTACCACCATCCCCTCCAAATTCATTATATCCACCGTAACTGCCTCCATAACCACCTCTGCTCCCTCCACCTCCACCACCATAGCCTCCTCTTCCACCCAAGTTTCTACCATGACCAAAATTACCTCTATCACCTCCAAACTTTCCTCCATGGCCCATAAAGTTGCCAGGCCCACCTTTGAAAATTCTCTGTAATCCAGCAGACTGCTCTCTAGAAGTGACCCTTTCTACTTCAGAATCACTCTATTATAGTTCTAGTACACATCCATTAATTTTGTGTGGTCGAGCACACATTGCTGCATCCATCTCTTTAATACAAGAATAAGTCACAAAACCAAAGCCCCTAGAACATTCTGTTTGGGGTCTCTACCATAGATTCTTCAAGCGTGCCCATTTCTCAAATGTTCTCTTAAACTATCACCTATAGTTTCAAAGCTCAGACCAATAAACAACTTCCTCAACTACTCTGGTTCCTTTGACTCATGGCCTTCCATTTTGATACTGTACTTGCCTCTTTCAACTGGAGTCCAATATTAATTGTTATTTAGTATGTTGAATTTCAAACCAACTGTAATTTAATTTCATTGATATCAAGTTCCTGAAAAGGCATTAATCCCCCAAAAATTTAAAATAAGATTAATTGTGAAGAATCAGGTAATATAAAAAAAATTCCACATAAGAGCCAGAAGTCTGTGATTCGATGTCAAGAGCTTGGCGGAAAGAAGCCTGCAAAGCCCTGTAAAGACTCCACATTTCAACCACGTTAGGAATTTCTATGAAAGGTTCAGATTCAGAAGAATTATCCTAGTCTGAAGGCCTTTTTCAATGATGAAAATGCATTCTTCCATAACTAATAAGAAATTATTTCTGAGTTGATACTATTAATGAAACTCAGATTTTAAAAAGCCAACTCAATCGTCTCCAGCTTATTCTCTGAAATCCCCCAGTTTCTGATGAGGTAATCTATACTTTGAAAAACTAATCTTTCTTCCATCTGCTAATTCCTTGTAGGATTGATGTTCTTTTATTGCTCCATTAATTTTAGTAAAATCAAGTCTCAACCTCTCTCATATATTTTCTGACTATGTATTACTATGTTATATATAGGAAGGTAATTATTTTTAAAGAGCCTAGATGACCTTGAAATCGACTATATGAAGTTTTAAATACATTACTATTATCAAATAATTGGAATTACTTCAATATAATTGCTTCAACTAGCATGTATTATTAATAAAAATACTTTCAAAAGAAAAAGCATTTGCCATTATTTAGAATATAAGGTAGGAAGCAATACAAAAATGCTGTGCTATGAGTGTAACATATGGGCAAAATACAAGTTATGCAGAAAAAGACCACTTGATTTGCAAAATACTGGGATGCTGGATGTCTTCCTTTCCATTAATGTTTGAATGTTATCTGGGGACAAAAATGAAGGAAGAACTGCCAAGGCCATCCCTCAGGAGAACTGGAAGGTAGGACACTGAGAGCAAAGACCATCAGGGCCTGACCACACACATATCATGTGGACCAAGGAACGGCTCTGCTGATCACTGCTCATCTTTTTTCATATCTCGTGAGGGCATGAACACAAAAGCTTGGCAGGGGTGTGTAGGAGGAGATGCACTGAAGAGTCACTGCCAAGTCATTCTTCCCACCTTATGCCAGGAAACATGTCAAACAAGCAAACACTGGAAATGGGTGTAATCTGGAATTATAGTGTGGAACAGGATCCCTGAAGCCTGCAGCTTCTTGGCTACAGGCTTATTATTTTATTATTATTATTATTATTATTAACAATATGACTTTAAAGCTGGTCAAAATGTCAGCTATTGGAACTTGGTTGGCCATGCTTTCCTAATGTCTGTAGGTTTATCTTTTAAGGTTCTTTAAAATCATGTAAGCTGGACATATTTCCAATATTTGTCTTTAGAAGTAGATAATTCAGGGCTGGAGAGATGGCTCAGTGGTTAAGAACACTGGCTGCTCTTGCAGAGGACACAGGTTTGGTTCCAAGCACCATAGGGCAGTTAAAAACTGCTATAACTCTAGTTCTGGGGACATGACATCCACTTCCGGCCTCTGCAGGCATTGCATGACACAGGTGCACTTATATACATGTAGGTAGACTACTCATACACATAAAATGAAAAGAAATAAAAAAGTAGATTGCCAGGTATGGTGGTGTATACCTTTAATCCCAGCACTCAGGAGGCAGAGGCAGAGGCAGGCAATTTCTGTGAGTTCAAGCCCAGCTTGGTCTACATAACTAGTTCTAGGCAGCTGGGGCTATAGGGAGATAATGTCTCAAAACGGACCCAAAAAAAAAAAAAAAAAAAAAAAAAAAAAAGTAGACTAACCTCTTTCAATGCTTCAGGATTATCATCTTCATCTATACTTATTACTATATATCAAGCATCTATTAAACTATTTTCCTTTATATTTTTGAGTTGAGGATGAGTTTTTTTGGGGGGAGGATGATTTTTTTTTTTATTTACATTTAGGGAATAGGTTCTTTTGTGAGGGTTCCCAAGGTTTTATTGTGGTCAAAATGCATATATATTGTCAAAGATTAGCTTTCCTTTTTTTTCCCCTATAATTCAGTTACATGCTTGTGCCAGACAGCCAAGCCACAGCTAAGTGAGAGGTCACGAGAGAAGAAAGGATGTCTGGTGACTTTCCTAGTGTGAGGCCTGTGTCTCACTCATCTGAGTTACCTTTGGTCATCTGCTCCATTTTGATTGCTGTTCAAGACAATTCTCCAGAGATCCGAGGACACTAGCTTCTTCTGATCACTCACCAGATTGATATCTGGCAACTGAAGTTCACACACTTTGCTTTCGGACAGGCTAAATTCTTGAAAAGCAACAAAAACCTTCTGGAGTTCATCCCAGTATTCCAGACTACAAGGAACCTATAGTAACATAAGAAAGAAAGAAAGAAAAGACAGAGTTTAAAGTTATAAATTGTGCTTCTGTGCTTGTTGAAATGCAGATCAGGGCTGGAGAGATGGCCTAGCGGTTAAGAGTGCCAACAGCTCTTGCAGAGGACCCGGGTTCGATTCCCAGCACCCACATGGTGGCCGAAAACCATCTGAAACTCCAATTCCAGGAGGCCTCCAGTTCCAGGGGAATCCGAGACCCTCTTCTGACCTCTGCGGCATTGCACGACATGTGTGCACAGACCTGCATGCAGACAGTACATTCATACACCTATGGAAATAAATAAAATTAAATAATAAAAAAAGAAATGCAGATTAAACCTTCATAAAAGTTATAATCAAGACTTTTATAGGAAGACAAGGTTATAAGAGATAAAACTTTAGCATCTTTTTTTAGTTATATCACCCTGGTAGTTTAGAGAATTCACTCAAAAAGGAAAAAAGACAGGAAAGAAATGTTAAATATAATGTTATAGTATTTAAAAATAAGGTTGGAATTAAGATACAAACAGACTAAAATAAAAAAACGAAAAAACAGTAAAAAGTAAGTACTGATGAAAAGTTAGTGTGAATGAAAGTGTCTTTTCAGACAAGGAGGGGAAAGATAGAAAAATCAAGAAAAAACCAAAGTAGGTGACCACATTGTTGTTCACTCAAAAGGATCCAGCTGGTAAAGTCTAAAAAGTAAAACTATAATAGAAAAGAAATCTGCTAATATGTTTTTATTTTGAAACAGGGAAGTATTCTTATACATGAAATTAAAAAATGGAGAAAAACTTATTATTTTTTCATTTTTTTCTTTATTTTTATTTCATGTGTATGAGTGTTATGTCTACATATGTTTAAGTGCACCCATGTCATGCAATGCCCGAGGAGGACAGAAGAGGTTGTTAGATCCCCTGGAAATGGAGTTACAAACAGTTGTTAGCTGCCATGTGGGTGCTGGGATTTGAACCTGGGTCTTCTGTAAGAACAACCAGTGCTCTTAACCACTGAGCCAATTTATTAATAAAAATCAAATATAAAAAAGCAAACTAGGCTAATGTCAATATTCAATGTCAGATCAGGAAACATTTGCTCTGGTAGATGAGAGGTCTTATAAATCAACTAGAAAGCATATGAAATAATACCACTGGCTCTAAAGAGGCACACCTGTCAAGCTCCAATACCTCGACTCAGCCTCATTTGTACTGCATGTGTAGCATCCCCTAGAGACCTTTTTGCACAGCCTTTGTGGAATTTGAGGGCAAGGGGGACCAATGCAACATGATGTTCATGCTGCTTGCTGGGCTGTCAGCTACTGCTGTCCTTTGTTTCTGATCCACGAGTCTTATGTTTTCTGTAATATACATAAAAGCTAACAAGGTAACTTAACAGCTTGCATAGTGATAAACTGAGAATCCTAATAGCAGTTAGTTCACAGAAGAAAGAAACTGGTGCTGCAGTAGACGTGAAAAGCTACTTTATGAAAACTTCATTAATACTCAAGAAATACAAATTTAAGCAATTATGTAATAAAAATGAAATAATGTATTTATTCATCTGGCAGCTCAGAAGACTGGTGGCGCCAATTTTTGTACAGGTGTGGGGGAAATTTTCTCTGGCAGTAGGCACTAAGTACCTCTATCTTTTATGTATTTTATTTCTAGGACTTTGTTTTACTGATATTCCAGTGCAAGAAAGTATAGGTCTAGGGCTGGAGAGATGGCCTAGCGGTTAAGAGTGCTGACTGCTCTTGCAGAGGACCCGGGTTTGATCCCCAACACCCACATGGCAGCCGAGAACCGTCTGAAACTCCAATTCCAGGAGAACTCCAGTTCCAGGGGAATCCGACACCCTCTTCTGACCTCCATGGCATTGCACGACATGGGTACACAAACTTGCATGCAGACAGTACATTCATACACATACAGAAATAAATAAAATAAAAAAAGAGTCTTCTAAAAAAAAGTATAGGTCTACATGTATGTATGAGTGTGTACATATGTGTCCTTGTTATGTATATGTTTATATATGTAATTCAATACTGTGGCTATTATTAGGAAAAGTGGAAATAACTCAGATACTTGTCAATAGGGGAATTTCCAATTTATAGAGTTGATTAGTATATAATCATCAAGCGAATATCTATAGATACAAAAGATGTGCAGAATGTGTGGCTAAATTTAAAAATTTAGTTTTAAAATGAGAATATTTATATTAATCCTACTAAGCTTTAAAAATACTGCACTCAGGGCTGGGTATGTAGCTCAGTCAGTAGAGTATCTGCCTAGCCTAGCATTCATGAGTCCCTAGCATTCATGAGTTCAATTCAAGCACTGCATAAACCCAGCGTGGTAGTGCATGACTGCAGTTTCAGCCCTAGGGAGATGAACATGGAGGATCAGAAGTTCAAGGCCATCCTCTGTTATATAGTAAGTTCAAGGCTAGCCTAAGCTACATAAGACCTTGTCTAAAAAGAAGAAGATGGCTGGGCATGGTGGCACACGCCTTTAATCCTAGCACTTGGGAGGCAGAGGCAGAGGCAGAGGCAGAGGTAGAGGCAGGCAGATCTTTGTGAGTTTAAGGCCAGCCTGATCTACAGAGTGAGTTCCAGGACAGCCAGAGCTACAGGGAGACCCTGTCTCAAAAAGACCAAAAACAACAACAACAACAACAACAACAACAACAACAAAAAGAAGACAAAGAAGAAGATGAAGAAGAAGAGGAGGAGGAGCAGGTCGTTGTCCACCTGACCAAATCAAACCAAAAAGTACTATACTCAGATGTATTTCCTCTTTTGGGATATTTCTAAGTGCCATCCTCAGAGCTGGTCACTGCCTCCCTCATGGCATCCCTATTCCTAGTATATGCTTCTATCATACGGTAGCATACTCTGCAACTCCATCACGTTTGTGTCCTTTATTAGACTCTGAGACTCCTTGGAGAAGAAAGGGCACATTAAAATTTATTCTTAGCATTTAATGGAGTTTGAAGGATATAATAAGTTTTAAATAAGACTGCCTGAGTGAACAGATTCTCAACCTTTCTTTCCTAAATAAGTGATTATTATTATTATTATTTTTTTTTTTTTTGGTCTTTTTGATGCGGTCTCCCTTT
>VZQC01008018.1:908925-933756 GCA_009823505.1 Rhizomys pruinosus
AAAAAAAAGAAGTTATTTGAGCATTCATGTCTGAGGAGATGTGAGACAGAAGAAGCATGGGTATTGATGGGTTTAAAAGAAGCAGGTTCATAGTGTTTCAGTTCTAGCTACCACCTCTTGAATGTCTGTCTCTCTTTTGGACAGGCATGGTGAGGCACATTAATCCTAGCACTTGGGGGGCAGAGACAGGAGAATCAGAGGTTCAGGGTCGTCTTTGGCTATGTAGGTACATAGGAAATTTGAGGCCAATCTGTTATGAAATAACAAGCAAATCAAAACAAAAACAAAGCACAAAAGAAAAGAGGAGAAAGAGAAGAAGGAAGGAAATTCTCTTTTCTGGTTCTCCTTGGCAAAAATTCCTATAACCTCTTCTCTTTGGGTTATTTTTTCTATATTCTCTCCAAATACCTGCATACTTCCTATTTTCTGTCTCATGTCCAAATCCTTTGCATCTATCAAAGACCAAATCAAATGCTACCTTCCTTTGAGCCCTTTCGACCTCCCAGATGGAAAAACTCTCTCCGTTTTCAGAATGCCAATCTTTTTTTTGGGGGGGTATAATGCGAGTCTGTTTTATAGCTCTTATCACTGTCTACCCACATTATGCTGTTTCTGTATATGATGCTCTGTGGGAGACATGTTCCTGGAGGGAACCATCTCCATTTGGCCAAGCACTGGATTTTCACAGCACCTGGCAGAAGGCATGCAGCAAATGTTAAGTAAGAGTTGCTGAATGAATGCATAATTCATATATGAATAAACAAATATTCAAATACTCGGTGACTTAGCTCGTATCTGGCACATTAAAAATTCTCTACAAAGAAGACTAGAAGACTTGAACTTTGTAGTCAGAACTATCAGGATTCAAATCCCAGCTCCATTAGCTATATGGGCTCTTGGGCAACTGGAAAAAAGTAAATAATAACAGAACTATTCTCATAAAATTTTGTGAGAATGAAATGAGACAAAACAATTTATTATCACTTATTATCCTATAGTAAGGAATTAAAAATGTTAGCTCACAGTTACTTAGTTACTCCTTCCCAAAGAACACCCTTGAACATTTGTGATAAGATTTGGGTAAGGACTGAGTCAGCCTTGTTAGTTGTTTTTTTTTTTTTTAAAGCAATGACTTGGACTTGTACAAAGAAAATAAGCCTTGAACTTGGTTGTACAGGAACACTCTCACCATATTTACTTATTTCCTGCTGTAATCCTCTATCTATACTGACTTAAAAATCACACAATCTCATTGCTTAACTCTTCTCTGGACTGCCAGGGAACCTACCTTTTGGTTTAAAGGACACATAGCTAGGGGCAGAAGAGATGTGGGAAATGAAGTATAACTTTAGAATAGCATACAAGAATCTCAGAAAGGGCTTAGAAAAAGCATATCAATATACTTAGTAATCTTTTAATACAAATAATGGAATGTAAATTCAGTACAGTTTTAGTGGAGAGGCTTAAACAGAGACTAGGGTGAAAAAATTGTTTCTGGCACTGTATCCAGAAGTTCTACATTAAAGTTACCACACAATGGCTAATGAAAATTGGCTGTTAGGCTGGAAAGCAAAGTAGGACCGTAAGGAAAAAAAACTACCAGTAAGTTCTGATGGAATCAGTACATAATTTAAGAAAGTCCAAGCTGGGAAGCAAAGCAGGAAGCCATTAGTCGGTTCCGAGGCAATGAAAGCCGGCTGTCCCAACACGGGCTGGGAAGGAAGAACGGGGGAGTTCAAAAAAGATGTGGAGGAAAGCCAAAGAAACACTTTCAGTTCACAACTCGTGAAGGGCTGACTCAACGGTTACATACCTCAACTGGAACATTCCAGGCTATTTGGAAAATTCTGGAAACAATAGAAAACTACTATAGAAATACACCCCACTATATGCCAGTCATGCGTTTGTCAAGATTTTCAGTTGTCTATTTAATTTTTATTGCTTATTAAAAGGCATTAATAATTTCACATGAAATCTTTGTTGAAAAAATTGAAATTGTATGCTTATACATTTACAAAAGCTACATATTTATAATTTATTCCTCGTAGGACTTCATGTGACTTTGACACCACATCCTTTGGTCATGGGACATAGAGAAATCACGCTGAGACTGACGGGGAAGCTTTTTCTCTGCTGGGTGGCTCTCGCTCTCAAAGGTCCAGAAAGTGCTGTGCAAGCTGCGGGGGGAGAAAAGTCACGCTGAGGCTCACGGAAGCTGTGAACCCAACAGGCTACAGGAAGGATCTGCCAGGTCAGATCTCCGCTCTGGGGCCACACTGGCATAAGTTATGGGGGTAACCAGCTGCTTTCTGATTGGATTTGAGGCCACCTCCATAGGAGGAAACTCATGCCTGGTTCCTTAAATCTGGTCAAAGGCGTGTAGCTGGGCAGGTCATAGGCCCTGGGAAGGAACCTACTACTGTTACTCTTGTTTTGCTAAATGGTCATGCTATCATGATGACAACCTTCTAAATTGTCAGATCAGCTTCTTATTGCATCTGGTGGTGATTAATGCAAAATTCCTAACTGGCCGAAGCACTGACAATAAGTGATAGTGGGTGCTCAGCCCTCCATGGGACAACTACAGAACTCCTTCCAAGGCTCAGGGAACATCATGGAAGAGTAGGCAGAAAAAATATAAGAGCAAGGAGATGAGCAGATGTGCAGAAAAAGATGTCTTCTGAACATGACATACCTCTTACACTCATGAACTCACTGTGGATGTGGTTATCTACCTACGACCTACCCAAGATTTCCATCAACATCTTACCATGGAAGAGGGGCCCATAAAGCTTCGCCTCTTCCTGAGGGAGTCCTGGAAGTTAATGGTTGCTGGGAGAGGAGGTGCAATTTTGTTAGTAGTGTGGCTGCTCATAAGTTATCCAAGATCCAGTAAATACCCTCTAACCTACATTTGTGCAAGCAACTGTAATTAATGGTAGTGAGTCACACACAAAAAGAAGACAGTGGTTAAGAGCACCAACTGCTCTTGCAGAGGACCCGGGTTCGATTCCCAGTACCCACATGGAGGCTAAGAACTGTCCTTAACTCCAGTTCCAGGGGAATCCAATGCCCTCTTCTGACCTCAGCAGAATTGCACAACACGGGTGCACAAACCTACATGCAGACAGTACACTCATACACATAAAAAATAATAAAAAAAGAAGACATCGAAGGAGGAGGAAAGCTTTCTGGGAAGAAGGGTTTCAATAGGCAAGGAAGGGAGGGAAGAGAGAAGAAATGGGAAGATGAAAATGACTAAAATTCATTTGTTATATAGATATGAAACTGTCAAAGAATAAAAAGGTGGAAAAAAGATAAACAGAATATAATTGTCTTTACTATTTCAAAACAAAAACTAATATGAGTATACTTAGTATTTTATTTATATGTACTTTTTGAGACAGGGTCTCCCTCTTGTACCAGCTGGACTGGAACTTGCAATGTAGAGTTGGCTGGCCTTGATGTCACAGAGATCTACCCACCTCTGCCTCCTGAGTGCTGGAATTAAAGGCATGCACCACCACATCTGGTACAGTTAGTATTTTTTTTGTGTGTGTGTTTTTGAGACAGGGTCTCCCTGTAGCCCCACATGGCCTGGAACTAGCCCTTAGATAGGGCTGGTCTTGAACTCACAGAGATCCGCCTGCTTCTGCCTCTGGAGTGCAGAGATCAGGTCATGGGCCACCACACCCAGCTTAAAGATGGTTCTTAGCCACCATGTGGGTGCTGGGAATCGAACCCAGGTCCTCTGCAAGAGCAGTTGGTGCTCTTAACTGCTGAGCCATCTCTCCAGCCCCTAGTTAGTATTTTAAAGATAATATTTGCTGGGGGCGGTGGCACATGCCTTTAATCCTAGCACTCAGGAGGGAGAGGCAGGCAGATCTCTGTGAATTCAAGGCCAGACTTGATCTACATAGTGAGTTCCAGGACAGCTGGGGTTACAGGGAGAACCCTGTCTCAAAAAGACCAAAAAAAAAAAAAATGAGGGTTTGTGCTGGCGAATGGGTGGGGAGATGAGTCTAAATTGATTAAGAAATGTTGTATGAAATGCGCTCAATAAAATTAACTTAAGGGCTGGAGAAGAGGCCTAGTGGTTAAGAGTACTGTCCTCTTGCAGAGGACGGGTTCGATCCCCAGCACCCACACGCGGCTGAAGAACTGCCAATTAAACTCCACCAGTTTCCAGGGAATCTCGATGCAACCCTTCTGACCTCCCCAGCATGCCATGACACGGGTGCACAAACCTACATGCCAGACAGTACATTCATACACAAAAAAATAAATAAAAAATTAAAAAAATTAAAAAAAATTAAAAAAATTAACTTAAAAAAAGACTGAGAGAAAGATACAGGACATATATGGCAGAATGCATGAACTGGGGTGGGGTGGGGGTTGGGAAAGGGGAATATGTCTAAATTGAACTGAAAAATGATGAATGAAATACACAAAACATCAATAAAAGTATTATATTAAAAGCAGTAGCAGAATTATATTTATGAGAATTCAAGGCTAAAAATAACAAGATTCTGGATATTGTAGAAAATGGATATAAGAGGTAATCTGTGTCCTAATTTGCTTTCTGTTGCTGTGGAAAAAGGCCATGACCAAAGACAACTTTGGAAGGAAAGTGTTCATTTTTCTTACACATTACAGTCCAAGGCAGGAACTGAAGCAAAGACCATGAAGTAACACTGCTTACTACCCCTGTGTTGGTGCTCAGCTAGCATTCTTTACATAACCCAGAACCACACTCCCAGAAGTGGTACCACCCACAGTGGGCCTCCTGTATCAATCAACAATTAAGAAAATGCCCCATTAGAGATGGCTGAGAAATACCTTAAAAAACCAAAAAAAAAAGAAATGAAAATTTAAAACACTTTAAGATATCATCTCACTCCAATAAGACTGGCTAGGATCAAGAAAACAAAGATACCAAATGCTGGAGAGGTTGTGGGAAAGGAGAACACTCATCCACTGCTGGTGGGAAGGTAAACTTGTACAGCCACTATGGAATGCAGTGTGGAGAACCCTTAAAAGACTCAAATGAGCTACCATCTGACACCAGTCATACCATCCGCGGTATATACTCACAGACTCATTCCTACTGCAGAGAATTACATGCACAGCCTGTTTATTGGCAGCTCTGTTCACAATAGCAAAGACGCGCGAACCAACCCAGAATGCCCTCAAAACTGATACTGCAAAAAATAATGGTGGTTACATCTATACAATGAGTTCTATTGCAGTCAGTAAACAGAAAATGACATCATGACTTTGGCAAGGTAAAAATGGATGGTAACCTATGAATATATCTATGTGTTAAGGTGAAGTAACACAATCCCCAGAACAACAAACAATGAATGGATCCCTCATCTTGTGGATGCTAGCACCAAGTACCTAGTTTGTAAGGACAAACTGAGCAACGTTAATGTATATCCCTGCACGATCTGAAAAAACTCTGCTCTTATACTGTGAACCCCTTACGCAAGGTTCTAGAATTAACATACCATTAATTTTCAGACTTTGGATTTTTTTTGTATTTGTAGAGGTTGTAAATTCTAAATTGAAGCAGATGAGAAATTAAAGAATGGAAGAAAAAAAAAAAAAAAGAATGCCTCACCAAGAAGATCCAACACACTCAGAGCTCTAGCTGGTCAGAGTCTCTGAGTGTACATCCTCACCCAGCCTGGTCTGTATGTCTGTGTTATGACACTTCTGGTGCTGCAATCAGATATGGGGATGGCAAATGTTGCCCTAAGAATTACTCTTCTGTTGTTGTTGGGATCTGTTCTTGGGGAGGGGATGGGGTAGAGNCAAAAAAAAAAAAAACAGATAATATTTCAATCTGTCCAAATCATATTGAAGGCCATTAATTTCTCAAGGGGAAAACATCATATACATGATTCATCTTTTATATATACTTTTTCCACGCACACACACAAAATCACTATGTCCCCTGGGATAAAGTACGGTGGCTGTACGCAATGCTCTTGGAACCTATGAATCTACGTTCATCATGAAAAAATAAGGCTAAGCAGGTGTGGTGTGTCGCTACCTTAATCCTAGCACTTGGGAGCAAGAGGCAGTCGCGATCGTTTGAGTTCAAGGCCAGCCTGGTTTCTACAGAGTGAGTTCCATGACAAGCTGGGCTAACAGGGCGACTTCTCGAAAAGACCCCCCCCAAATTAAAAAAATAAATAAATAAAATAAAATTAAAAAATATCAGGCGAAAACAAAACTTACAATTTTTTTTTCTTTTTTTGCACAATGGAGAATTTGATGTACTGCAAGCTTTGAGTGCTTTGAGGTGAGGAAGTCTATGAAGTCAATTAACGATTTTTGGAAGATTCCTTGAATGTTACATATTGAGTCAGATGTATCCACATGCGTGAGGACCTCCCCTCTGTGGGTTGTCTCTTCCACTTCCTGATGTTCTTTTGGACTAGCAAACATGTGGAGTTTGATGATACCCACTGTACAGCTGCTGACCTGATTACCTGACAGGCTGCTGTTGATTTAAAAAAGTCTTTTTCCTACTTCTATGTACTTCAGTAGCTACCAACTACATATATTCTCGGTACTCACCTATCAGCCTATTTGACGTTCATGTCTGAGTCTCCAACCAATGGAGTTGATTTTTGTACAGGGGAAGAGGTAGGCGTTTAATTATGTTCTAACAAGTGGTAATCCCAGTTTTGCCAGCACCATTTGCTGACGATGTACTTTCCTCCCATGAGCTTTTTTGGCCCCTATTATATGGAGGTGGCTAAAATTGATGCTCAATTATTGGATCTTCAATTTTGTTCCATTGGTCAAAGGGTCTGTTTTTTTGCCCGTTACCAAGCTGTCTCTTATGACTATATGCCCTGTAACCATAGCTTGACGTCTGGTAATGTAACCCCCCAGTATTGCAACTTCACTCAGGTTGCTTTAGCTATTCAGGGTATTTGTTTTTCCATATGAATTAAGGATTTTTTTTTCCAAGTCTGTTAAAAAAAGCTCATGGGGATTTTGACTGGGATTGCATTGAATCTCTATATTATTTTGGGTAGAATGGACATTTTACTTATTAATTTTTCCAATCCATGAGCATCGGAGGTCTTTCCTCTTTTGATGTCATTTTCAATCTCCTTCTTCAGGATTTAAAAAATTTTGTTGTAGAGGGCTCTGTGTCTTGTTTGATTTATCCCAGGTATTTATTTATTATTTATTTATTGAAGTTATTGTGATTGGGAAGGTCTCCTTTATTCCGTTCTCCAGTTGTTACTATTGGTAAGTAGAAGGCTATTATTGGCTGGAAGAGAGGCCTAGTGGTTAGAATGCCGACTGCTCTTACAGAGGACCTGGGTTCGTCCCCAGCACCCACATGGCGCCAAGAACCATCTGAAACTCCAATTCCAGGAGAACCCAGTCCAGGGGAATCCAACACCCTCTTCTGACTCTCGTGGCATTGCACGACAACAGGTGCACAGACTTGCACGCAGACAGATTATTCAAACACACATACAGAAATAAATAAAATTAAAATAAAAAAGACAGGATACTTATTTTTTCTAGTTTATTGGTATCCCACCACTTTACTGAAACTTTTAATTTTTCTAAGAGTTTTCTGGTGGAGTTTTTAGCATCCCTTTGTTAGTCAAACTATTCATATCATACTGCAAAACAGGGATAGTTTTACTTCCTCTTTTTGTTAGTCTCCTTTAATTTCCTTGTTTCTCGCCTTATTGCCCTAGCAAAGTGTTTCAAGCACTGTATTTGAAGGGAAGGGGCGATAGTGGACAGACACTGCAAAAAACCAAGGAAGTAAGAAAACAAAATGCCACCTACCGCAGTGGTAGTAAAGGATGCAACGAGGACTTCTCAGTAAGGGAAGTAAAAGTGGCTGAGAAAACATCTTAAAAAAGTGTTATAACATCATTAATAATCAAGGAAATTGAAAATAAACCACACTAGGTATCATCTCACTCCAATAAAGACTGGCCAAGATCAAGGAAACCACAAACAGACACAAATGCTGGAGAGGTTGTGGGAAAAGGGGAACACTCCTTCACTACTGGTGGGAATTTGAACTTGTACAACATTATGCGAAATCATAGTGCGGAGATAACCTTTTAAAGACTCAAAATGAAGGCTACCCACCTCTGGGACCCGCCATACCACTCCGGATATATTACCCAAAAAAGGATTCATCCTACCGCAAAGACACTGCACATCCATGTTTACTGCAGCTCTCTTCCCAAAGTGAAGAGCTGGAACCAAACTAAATACACCTCAACTGATGAATGGATAACAAAATGTCGGCACATTACACAATGGAGTTCTATTGAGTGGTAAAGAAAGATGGCACTCGGGACTTTTGCAGTGTAAATGGATTGAGCTTGAAGCCATTATGATAAGCGAAGTAACACAGTCCCAGAAAAAAAAAAAAAAAGGGAAATCTGGCTTTTTCTTTCATTTTGTGGTTGCTAACACCACATCCCCAGTTGGCAGGCGAACTGAGCAAACCTTCTTATTATATTTCATTGTAATCTGAAAGTAACTGTGCTATTATAATGTTGAATTCTTAATGGTCTCTAGCATTGGCTACCCACTTGTATTCACACATTTGTAATTACCATATCTGGGTGGAAGATTATGCATTCAGGGGCTGGAGAGATGGCCCTATGGTTAATAGCACTGACTCGCTGCTTTACAGAGGGACCTGGGTTCGCTTCCCCAGCACCCACATGGCGGCCGAACGCCGTCTGAAACTCCAATTCCAGATGAGGAACTCCAGTTCCAGGGGGAATCCGAGCCCCACGACCACGGGTGCACAAACCTGAATGGCAGGAACAGTACATTGATACACATTACAGAAATAAATTAATAAAAAAAATTAAAAAAAAAAAAAAATCAAAAAACAAAGAAGGATTATGTATTTTCCCTCTTCTAAAAGAAGAATGTAAAGTTATACTTCTTTTTACCAGCATGCAACCTTACTGTTAAAAATGCTTGTAATCCCTGGGCTGGAGAGATGGACCTAGCGGTTAAGAGCGCCGACCGCTCTTACAGAGGAACCCGGGTTCTATCCCCAGCACCCACATGGCGGCGAGAGCCGTCTGAAACTCCAATTCCAGGAGAACTCCAGTTCCAGGGGAATCTGGACACTATTCTGACCTCCGCGCGTTGCACGACCACGGGTGCACCGGATTCATGCAAGGACGTACATTTCATTACACATACAGAAAAAAAAAAAAATGTGATCCAAACAAAGATGTTTGGAATTAAACTATAGGTTATTTTTAGATTTTGTAGTTTTGATTTATGTGGGGAGTATATATATGCTATTTTGGAATAATATAAAATTTAAAGGGAACAAAAAAGAGAGGAAAAAACCCAAAACGAAACTGACCAAAAAAGTAAACTTGTGAATGTGAATAACGATTATAAAAGATGGAAAAAGATGGTAAAGACAGGCTTTTAAATTCCCTTAACATGTGACAGAATCCATGAGCTTTGAGGGGGCAGGGTATGTGAGGGTTTGTGCATGGACCGGGGGAATGGGTCGGGGAATGAGTCTAAATTGACTTAAGGAATGTTGTATGAATAATGCGCTCAATAAAAATTAACCTTAAGGGCTTGAGAGACAGTGGCCTGTGGTTAAGATTACTGTCGCTCTGCAGGGACCTGGGTTCGATCCCAGCACCCACACGCGGCTGAGAACTGCTTTAAACTCCAGTTCCAGGGAATCATCTGATGCTCTTCTGACCTCCCCTCGCATTGCCATGACAACGGTGCACACAACCTACATGCCAGACAGTACATTCTACACACCAAAAAAAATAAAAATTAAAAAATTATAAAAAATTAAAAAAAATTAAAAAAATTAACTTAAAAAAGACTGAGAGAAAGATACAGGACATATATGGCAGATGCATGAAACTGGGTGGGGTGGGGGTTGGGAAAGGGGAATATGTCTAATATGAACTGAATGATGAATGAATACACCAAACATCAATAAAAGTATATATATTAAAGCAGTAGCCGTTATATTTTGAGAATTCAAGGCTAAAATAACAAGATTCTGGATATTGTAGAAAATGGATATAAGAGGTAATCTGTGTCCTAATTTGCTTTCTGTTGGATAAAAAGGCCATGACCAAAGACAACTTTGGAAGGAAAGTGTTCATTTTTCTTACACATTACAGTCCAAGGCAGGAACTGAAGCAAAGACCATGAAGTAACACTGCTTACTACCCCTGTGTTGGTGCTCAGCTAGCATTCTTTACATAACCCAGAACCACACTCCCAGAAGTGGTACCACCCACAGTGGGCCTCCTGTATCAATCAACAATTAAGAAAATGCCCCATTAGAGATGGCTGAGAAATACCTTAAAAGAGTTCAACATTGCTAATAATAAAGGAAATGAAAATTTAAAACCACTTTAAGATATCATCTCACTCCAATAAGACTGGCTAGGATCAGAGAAAACAAATGATACCAAATGCTGGGAGGTTGTGGGAAAGGGAAAACACTCATCCACTGTGTGGTGGGAGTAACTTGTACAGCCACTATGGAAAGCAGTGTGGAGAACCCCTTTAAAAGACTTCACCATGAAGCTTCCTCTCTGAGATAGGATTGATCTTGTGTATTTATCAAAAAACTCATTTACACAAAAAAAGAAA
Source organism: Rhizomys pruinosus (assembly GCA_009823505.1). NCBI lineage: Eukaryota > Metazoa > Chordata > Mammalia > Rodentia > Spalacidae > Rhizomys > Rhizomys pruinosus. The sequence continues at coordinate 919,597 of VZQC01008018.1, forward strand.
AGAAAAGAAATGCTTCACAGACAGGGCTTCAGGACAAACTGATAATGAGATTCTTCAGTTGAGGCTCCCTCTTCCTAGGCATGTCAAGCTCACATCAGAAGCTAACTATGACTGCATGGATGCAAGAAGCCTGGCTAGGAGATTAAGGTAGAGATGCTAACAGCTGAGAGTGTGCATGGTGGTGGCAACAGAAGAGCAACTGGGAGATTCCTGGGACATAATAATACATCTTATTGATTAATCAGATAGGAGAGGGAACGGTCAAGGTTGCTGACCTGAGCAAGCATTTACTGGGAAGGGTAAGACCAATCTGTCTCAGGAGACATTTGTGATATATGTGGGGTGGAGAAGGGGCAATCACGAGCTCATTTTCAGACAAGCTGAGTTGGAAGTACCAATGAGCCATTTCAATGGAAACAGTGAGTTAGGAGTTGGCTCTTCCAGAGCGTGCAAGAGAGTTAATTGTGTCAAGGCACAACTAGCCGTAGGGTTCATCCAGTATTACTCTTTTATCAGAAGCATATAATAGAAGGATAGTGGGCTAGTGAGGTTTGGGTCATTTATTTGCAAGAGGATGTTTCGGATAATGAGTTAGGAATGTAGACTGGCTAAAAGAGAATATGTAAATAGAGTAGGCTGACAGGAGAGATGAGAGATGGGTTAGGCCATTCACGTAGATACTGCTGGAGAAAAAGCCTGGAAGGTTACCATATTCTGCCCTCTGTTGTAATCACCTTTTGACTTAGCATCCTGGGAAATCTAGAATGTATTGGGAGGAGCAAGGAAGGTAATGCACTGTCCTGTAACCAAGCATCAATGACTGAGTGGAATACAAATGGGAATTGCATTTGTATTCACTAAGGACTTCTGAAAATGAGAAACAGGGCTCAAAAAGTCACAGGAGGTAACAACAAAGAGGGTAAGGAGAACATAATTAGATGGAACAAGTTTTAAAGAAACAGGGATATGACTGCAGGCTACAGAGGAAAAGATACAAATCAGTATTTAAACAAGAAGGGATAAATCTTATAATTTAGAGATGACTAGGAAAGAGGGAAAGCAAGGCCTGTGTTACAACGGAGTCTTGTCTTAGGAGAGACAGGATCAATGGCTGTGGGTTTAAAAGGAGCCTACTGCTGCTTCTTTAAGATTTGTTGGCATGCATATGTTCTGAAGTGAATATACTTTTTTCCTTCTTCACTTTTTTGACATCATTGGCTTTTTAAAGAACCGTAGCTACTTCAACAAATTCACCACACAGGGTCTAGTATATGGCATATTCTGAATAAGTAGTTTTAAAATTATTTAATACAGTTGGAGGGTAGCTCTTACCTAGTATGGGAGAGACTCTGGTTCACCCTTCTGTACCATGGACACCCCAAATTAGTGAATGCAGATGATTATTAAAGATAAAAATGTTACATTTTAAAAGTGCTTAATTCTTAAAAGTCCATTTTATTCTGGTTAGTTCATTCAGATGATTTTGCCATCAAAGCCATTTTGAAGCAACTTTGCTCTAAGTTTGCTTTTCTTCCTTTGTCTTTCAGCTGACACTGCCCAGCAAGACGCTAGGTAAGTAGTGGCATAAGAAGACTAAAAGTCTAATGTGCTCATATTGTGTTTAATGCTTCACATGGTAGCAATTAATTATTCCCAAGGAAAACTTGGCTCTATTTTGTGTGATCTATTTAAAATAATTTTACTATGTGCTTTTAGATTCGAAAGGGATGATGTGAATGACTTTTAGTTACATATCTATAACTGAGGATTTATTACTAATGCCTGTGCTGAATAACTTGAAAGCAAGATGACTATTCCAAGAAAGTCTGGTTGCCAAAAAATAGTTTAGAAAGCCTGACTATCTAGTACTGAGTCATGGGAAGTGGGAACAAGTAAATTGGTTTCACTGGAAAACATCCCACATGTAACACACGGTACATTTCAAATGATTGTCAGGATTATATATTTTTTATTACACTTTGTTTTCCTATCCATTATTTGACAGGACCTAAAAAATTAACCAGCCATACATAATAAACTATACTCTAAGCAATGTGGTCTTTGCATATGATTATATTTTAGGCTGTATATCTGCCAGTTGGTAAGAACACATCTATTTATGCATTTAAAACGTTATTCCACAATTTGTTTCCACTTGATGGCTAATTTGGGAAGATTTGCATGTGTGCTGGTCATTTAAAAATATTTTTGGTACAGAGAATATTTTGGCACTTAATTTATTTTTATTACTTAATAGTACTGCCAAGTCTATTAGCAGGGCTACAAATGCCCATCTGTCCTCATGGATGAACAGCTCTGATTTCTTTGTGCAGTGGTTAGGCACTTACCCCTTTGTGCATTCAGTCCCACTAAATTACACAGGTGAAGGATGCAAAGTGTCTTTCCAGGGAGACAGGGGAGACCTAGCAGCTTGAGGACCCCTCAGTCTGTCTCAATTGTCCTTTCCTTTGTATTATGACAAAATGGAAAAGCTTTCTAGGCATGTTGGATTGGTTAGTGAATACAAATGCATTTCCCATTCTTGACTCAGTCATTGATGCTTGGTTACAGGACAGTGTATCACCTTCCCTGCTCCTCCTGACACATTCTAGATTTCCCAGGATGCTAAGTCAAACTGTGATTACAGTAGAGGGTAGAATATGGTAAGAGAAGACACTCCCTTTTGAATAGTACTTTTCAGTTTACCAAGACTTTCCTTTCCTTCTTTCATTTTGTGTGTGTGTGTGTGTGTGTGTGTGTGTGTGCACGCGCGCAGGTATGTACCTGCCAGGGCATAGGTGTGGAGGTTGAAGAACTTTGGGGAGTTGTTTTTTTCCTTCTACCTTGTGGGATCTAGGGATTGAAATCAGATTCGTCAGGCTTGTGTGCAAGCATCTCTACCCACTAAGCATCTTGCTGGCTCACATTTTTCTTAAATAGTAACTTAGTGAGGAAAATACTGTTTTAGTTTTACAGATAAGTTAACTGTAGCTCAGAGATCCATATTTAGTGAATGACTATAAAAACAATGCTCTTTACATTATTTAAAGAAGAAAAATAAACTCTGGTATGTCCTTTACAGTTTCCAGTTTTGTTTTTTTTTTTAAGTGGATTCTTTGGAAACAAAATGATTTTGATTTTTGCTATTTACTTCAGGCATTTAAACTTTAATTGGGCAGTTTTAATGAAAACTATTTTGTTTCAACATTCTGAATATGTATCTTCATGTCTTCGGGTCTCTATGGTTTTTGATGAGAAATCAGCCATTAATCTTATTGGTGGCCCTTACGTGTAATGTAACGAGCTTTCAATTTTTTGTCTTCTGACAGGCTGTTTCTACGTGTGGATATATTTGAGTTTATTCAACTTGGAGTGAAATGAGCTTCTTAGAGGTGGAAAGCCTCTCACCGATCAGTTCATTTCACCAAATACCCTGTCCTCCCTTTTCTCTCCTGCCCTGGAACACTGTTTTGTGTATATTGGTATACTTGATGGTATGCTGCAGGTCTCTGCTCCGTCTGTCCCTGTTATCCAGCATTAATGACCTTAGTTGACATATCTCCACCTACCATTCCTTCTGTGCCAGTTCCAATCTGCCACAAAGTTACTTCTAGTGAATTCTTAGTTATCTTTTTCAATTCAGAAATTTTGATTTGGTTTTGAATTTTTTCACAAGATTAAACTTTCTGATATGAAATCCTAAAGTGCTCGAAAATCTGAAACTTTTAGTGATGACATAATGGCACAGCAGAAAATGTCACAGGTAACTGTGATAGGTTGTGGTTGAAACATAGGCTCACAACATGGTACACAAAATTACTAAAAATATTGTAGGTAATTACCTTAGGCAATGTGTATAATGTTTACATGAAATATAAATGAACTCCATATTTAAACATGGGTCCCATTCCCAACATACATGTGAATGTGTGAAACACTCTAACCCTAAATATTTTAGATAAGGCAATCATATGTATCTTTATGAGTTTCCTCTATTTGGTGAAACATTATTCTTATATCCTTTTGGTTCTTTAAATATAGCTTTAGTTGTTTCTTTTTTAATTTTTTTTTTATGTGTATGAGTGTATTGCCTGCATGTATGTAAGTGCACTTCTGGTGTGGTGTTCAGTGTCTGCAGAGGTCAGAAGAGGGTGTTGGATCCCCTGGAACTGGAGTTACAGAGGGCTGTTAGCTGCCATGTGAGTGTTGGGAATTGAACCCCGGACCCCTATAAGAGCAGCCAGTGCTCTCAACTACAGAGCCATCTCTCCAGCCCCAGCTTTAATTATTTCTTTATACACAATTAAAATAGGTGATTAAAAGTGTTGAGCTAGTGGGCTGGGAAGATAGCTCAGTGGGTAAAGTATTTGCTGTGCAACCACGAGGCCCTCAGTTCCGATCCCTAGAATTCATGTAAAAGCCAGTTGTGGTGCTATTTGTTTATAACCCAAGTACTGAGGAGGTGGGAACAGTTGGATTCTGGGCACTGCTGGCCAGCTAGACTAGCAGAAATGGACTGCTCCAGGTGCAGTTCAGTAAGAAACTTGTCTCAAAAAACATGATGGAGAACTATAAAAGAAGTAAAAGAAGACATCTGATGTCAATTTCTGGTTGCCACATGGGCACACACAGGCAAGTACAACCACATACACATGACATACATCACACACACACACACACAAATGAAAAAAAGAAAGTGTTTATCTAGGGTTTCCTTGGAGATAATTTCTACTGGCAGTCTATGGGCCATACTTTGTTTCTTTGCAATTGTCATGAGTTTTGTTGAAACCTTGATTTTCTAAATGACCTAAGATTTTTAAAACTAATAAATTGTGAAAATCAGGTCTTCCTCTCACTCCCCTGCTTTACTGTTTGCTGGTATTCTGAACTCAACTCTGGGCTTTGTCATCTTTGTCATGTTATGACTGGATACTATTTGTCCCTGTAAAGGTTCACATACTGGAAACCTGGTCTCCAGTGTGACAATATGAAGTTGCTGAACCTTCAAGGGGTGGAGCCTCCTAGAAGGCCCTTAGGTCACTGGAGGTGTGCCTTAAAAGCCCTAAGTAATTCTTGTGACACAAGAATTGTTAGGAAAGCCTTATCCCTGTATTTGTCTCTTATAGCTTCCTCTGTTGAGATGTGATCACCCAAGCCCACTCATGTTCCTGCCGTTGATATCCATCAGAGGCTGACACAGCTGAGAGGGCCCTCACCATAACTGAGTAAATGCCAACACAGGCCCTTGACCCTCCAAAACGGTGAGCCAAATAAAACCATTTTTTTTTTTTTTGTCTTTTTCGAGACAGGGTCTCCCTGCAGCCCCAGCTGGCCTGGAACTCTCTCTGTAGACCAGGCTGGCTTTCAACTCACAAAGATGTGCCTGCCTCAGCCTCCCAAGTGCTAGGATTAAGCCCAGAGTAAAACCATTCTTTATGTATGTGGTCTGCCTTTGTTACTTTGTTATAATAATGGAAAACTGACTAATGCAGTTGTGTAGGTGCTGAAGTCTCTGCTTGGTTAGCTTAGTGGTCATTTCATGATTACACAGAGATTTCCTTGATGACTGGATACCAATAAGCTCCTGATTCTTTTAAAGGCCCTTTGAATCTGCTTGGGCATGCTTTCAACTCTGCCTTAGCATATACTTTCTTATACAAAGCTTTAAGGCTACAGGTTACAGCATAGGCCTTTTCCGTTTTTTTTTGACAGGGTCTCCCTTTAGCCCCAGCTGGCCTGGAACTCACTATGTAGACCAGGATGCCCTTGATCGCACATAGATCTGCCTGCCTCTGCCTCTGGAGTGCTGGGATTAAAGGCTTGTGCCACCACGCCCGGCCCTCAGGTCTTTTCTGAATATGTACACTGTCCTGAGCTTGTATACAGCCCTAAGCATGAAGAAAATAACAAAGCAATTTAAAACTTTGTGGATAACTCACTACCCAGATTTTTCTTTTAAATTTTCTGGTTAGCTTACTGTTTACCCCATCTGCTATTACTTCAAGCAACTTTAAAATTAGTTAGTTGCCTTTAATTGGTTTTGAAGTACATCCCCACAGGTGGGTGTGGGTTGTCACTGTACTGGGAAGTTCATACCACAAAACCTTTGAAAGAATAACTGTGGTGAAACCCTTACTTTGATAACAAATGTTATATTTACCTCATTAAAAAGTAGAAGTATATACTGCACTTATAATGCTGTCAAGGTGGCCCTAGGACCAAATAGATCCTGTAATAGAGAACACTGGAAAGTTAAGAGATGCAGGTAAGTGAAATAAGAGTTTTTCACTGATGACTAGAGGGGAAGGAAGACTGGTGAAGGATAGAAAGCAATGTCTAAGTATGAAATGACATTTCCATTATCTAAAAGAAATGATATATATGTAGAAATATGGATGAGCACAAAGCATATACATATTAAAAGTTTATTAAGCTAAAAAAGTGTTGCTTCTACATACTAATAGACATTTCTAGTTATAAATGTGTTAGAGCTTAACTGTCTTTTATTTTTTTATTTTTATTTTTTGTAGCCCAGGCTGGCCTTGAACTTCAGATCCTCCTGCCTCTGCCTCCTTCAGCAAATCCTACCAGTAGGCGCCACCACTACTGGCAGCTTAACTGACCTTTTAAAAATACTGTTAGGGTTGGAGAGAAGGCTCAGTGGTTAAGAACACCAACTGCTCTTGCAAGAGGACCTGGGTGCGATTCCCAGCACCCACATGGCGGTAAGAACCTTCTTTAAGCTGGGCTTGGTGGTACACACCTTTAACTAGCACTTGGGAGGCAGAGGCAGGCGGATCTTTGTGAGTTCAAGGCCAGCCTGGTCCACAGAGTGAGTTCCAGGACAGCTGGAGCTACAGGGAGACCCTGTCTCAAAAAGACAAAAAAAAAAAAAACATTTCATACAATCTATTTATAATATACAATAGGAAACACACATTCATCTTATAGAATAATGTAGATTTGATTGGAATGTTTATTCTTTTGTTTTCACTCATTATAAAGTCTGCTATTTAATGAGATGAAATGCAAATGTTTTTAATTTCTGATGCTTCTGTCACATTTGTACAATCTGCTGATTTTTAAGAAGGGAAAGCTTAATATCTTCAACTAAAAAAAGTCATAAGTGTGCATGCATACACACACACAGACACACACACATTGGAAACAGTTGAGAAACCACAAGTATTCAAATGCAGGAAATCATGATTTTATAACATTTGAATGTGATCTACTCCTGGGAAACAAAGTTAGCCAAACACTATTTCTATACAGGAAGTATTCCAATGTAGAGCTGTAATGTGCTGTGGTGAAGGGCACAGCTGCAGCTTTCACCTGTGATGCCCCACTGGTATTGTGGTTCACTGCACTGCATCAAGACTGCCTTCCGGTCTGGAAAACCCTCTAAGTATAAACAAGACTCGAAGTCCAGATTTTATTTTCCCTTGGTATCAGAATATGGTAATTTAAGAGCCCTGAGAAATACTTTTTAGTGTTCAGAAGGAAATGTGTAACATTCTTTTATTAGGATCTCTGTCTGGGTTGGTTTTTCAGAAAACTTAACACCTGACCCAGTTATCTTATCAATTTATCAAGCTACCAGGTTTCAAGGAAATGCAGGTATGTAATATGACATCCTCTGAGATCCTATTTTTCCTGGAAGAGAAATAATAAAAATACATTAAGAACTTCTGAATGAAATAGGGGCAGCTTTACTATTTTAAGATTTCTTTTAAATAAAATATTTTTTTTACTTTTTAAAATTTCTGTATGTGTATGAATGTACTGTCTGCATGTAGATCTGTGCACCTGTTGTCGTGCAATGCCCGCGGGTCAGAAGAGGGTGGTCAATCCCCCTGGAACTGGAGTTCTCCTGGAATTGGAGTTTCAGACGGTTCTCAGCCTCAGCCGCCATGTGGATGCTGGGGATTGAACCCGGGTCCTCTGTAAAGCGGTCGCCTCTTAACTGCTAGGTCAAGCTCCTCCAGCCTCTTAAAAATAAATATTTTATAAATCCTAATTTCATAATCTACTTTAACTTTATCTCTAAATATTCAAGAACACTGTAATTTAAAATTCAATAATTCATTAACTCACAAATAGGGTAAAACTCAGACTCATCACAATTTTTGATAATGTTTGGAAGTTACATTTATGTATATATGCACATATATTTAAGCATACACTTATATATGTGTATATCTGCCACACATCACATACAAATAAAAGTATGTATAACAAGGTGCTTTAATTATCCTATAGCTTATACTTAGTTTATCAATAATTATTAAATGTCTCCATTAAAAGGGCCAGCTGGCAATCCTAGCACTGGGGGGCAGGGAGGCAGGGGCAGGGGCAGGGGCAGGGCAGGGGGCAGGGCAGAGGCAGAGGCAGAGGCAGAGGCAGAGGCAGAGGCAGAGCAGAGGCAGAGGCAGGCAGCTCTTGTGAGTTCAAGGCCAGCCTGGTCTACAAGAGCGATTTCCAGGGGCAAGGGGCAGGGGCAGGGGCAGGGGCAAGGGGCAGGGGAAGAGGAAGAGCGAGGCAAGAGGCAGAGGCAGAGGCAGAGGCCAGAGGCAGAGGCAGGAGGCAGAAGGCTGCTCTTTGTGAGTTTCAAGGCCAGCCTGGTCTACAGAGCGAGTTCCAGGACAGCTGAGGCTACAGGGAACCCTGTCCTCAAGAAGAACAAAAAAAAAAAAAAAAAAAAAGGGCCAGCTGGAAGGCACAAACTCTCAATCCTTAAGGAAACTTAGATACTTATTATAATAGTCAAGTACTTGGGCTTGCCAGCTATGAGTTGAAACATGTTGCTCTCACAATGTACTATACTTTTCTGCTAAATTTGAGCTTGTCTTTACAGTCTAAATTAGTACACCTTAACTAGTTATTAGAGCAAGAGATTATTTTTGTATCATAAGTCCACATTATACTAGGTGTTCTACAAATATACCAATAAGTAGGCAAGATAAGACTTAAGATTTTTTTATTCTATAGGAAGAAAAATTATTTATACGTAGATATCAGGAAGGAAAAAGAAAAACATGCAAAAAAACTACACACACACACACACACACACACACACACACACACGTTTTTGCCTGCATAGTCAACTCTTGAAAAGGAGCAGACTGTTCCATACACTTCTGAAAATAATACGCTTGGTTGACCTATGATATTTTGGGCTAAATATCCTAGGAGAGTAACTCAGACTCATCAAAATGAAATTTTGTATTAATATCTAAGGAATTAGGCCTAAATGCTGGCCCCTGCCTATTTCCCCAGACAAGTTTGGTACTTTTATTCTACATATGTTCTTAGATGTTATCAGTTTGTTTTTATGAGTGTTTCTTGAAATTTCCCATCTCTCAAAACTACTCATTATACTTCTTCCCAGGAAAACAGCATTTCTTAATCATACAAACTAAAAACTAAACTAAACTAAACTAAACTGAACTGAACTGAACTGAACTGAAGTAAACTAAATGTCACTTCTTTTTTTTTAACTTCAAAAACAAATTTACTTGTTTCTTATGGCACTTAAGAGTAATATCATCGTAGGCTATGCACATGAACTCTAGATTTGGGCATCTGAAACTCCTTGCTTCCTCAATGGTACCTAGTACAAAAATAAGCACAAATTCCAGATTCTGTGTCTCAAGCTCTCATGATAAATTTTATAAGATTCTCTTTGTCTTTAGCCTGATCATTCAACAGGTTTCATAGATCCACAGGAAATGGTGACAGTATGTAAAGTCCTGACTATGATGAATATGTAGACAGGGCTTTACTTTGGCAATGATCCTCAGGAGACAGTCTCAATAAATTAGGCAAATCTTACTCTATTTCTCTTTACGTTTCTACTCAGGCATGGTCAACACCCATGGAGATCAAAAAGGAGTATCACACAAATTCTCTTCTCAAGATAAGGATGGAATCAGTATTAAATAGGCTCAGGGTAAATCAATGACATGAGGAAGGGCAACTTTCTTAGCCTGGCTAAGGTACAGAGTATCACGGATGGCTTTCCATTGGAAGAATAAAGAGATGAATATGCAAAAGTAACATAAACATGCCTGGTTATTTTTAGTGTTCAACATAAGACCTCTCCTGCCTTAAAAATATTTAAACATGAATACAAAATGTCTACCACTCTTTGTGAGTTATTTCATTTCAAACATTCATATATCAAATTACCAAGAAATAACAATGAAATTGGTAGAACTATATTTTGTGAACTATATTTTGAAAAAGAATTAGATGTAATTGAATGTACACTTGAATATCAATTGTCATTATGTAATAAATTTTGTTCACAACATATAAAAGTACTTGGTATTTAACAATATTTGTTGAAATATGATTAAATGAAGAGAACCAAGGTGTGTAGTTTGCCAAAAAAATCATATTCATAAGTGGCCACATCAACACTACAGCCCCAAATGGAATGTAAAACAGTAGTCGGGTATATGCTACACATCACGAGAAAGAAACATGACTGTCTTTTGACACTGATGATTATTCCCCTATTTTCTGTCATGTCAAACTTGCTTGAAGTAGTGATTTAGTTTAGTGCGAATCGCTTTTAACTTTCTTGGTTTACCATAAATGCAGCCACAGAGTGCTAAGACACATGTCTGCTGACGTACCAGCTGAACATAACAAACTATAGCTCTGCTCACTGAAGTTTGTTTCCAAGTTTCAGGCAGTGAAGGGGACAACGAATGTTCTCATAGTAATCTCTAATGACTGGCTATTTGCTCATGACTCTCAGACCTTCTGGCTATTCTGACCGCTGTTATCTGGTGGTGACCTATATGGTGATAAGTAAGATAATCACATAGAAAGAATGTGGTGTGGAAAAGATGAGTTTGGGGAATGCTAATATTTAGACATATTATAGGCCACAATTAAAGCCACAGACACAAAATTTGCTGCTTAGGGATAAAAAGAGCAAACTTTAAGTGGAAACGTTTTGTTCTCTCAAAATTCATGGAAAGGGAAAAAAAGTGTAAAATGGAAAACTAACTGTATGCAGTATCGGTAGAGGTAACAAAAATAAAAAACGTAACAGCAGCCAACAGTAACGTCCATACACTAGTTCTTACACTTGCACAGAATAACCAGAAGTCTTGTTTGTCACCTGCTCCTCCTTCCAAACTTGCTGCCAAATGGAAGAAAATAGTCTTGGAACACATTACTTTTTAAAAAGTGAAAAAAAAAAAAAAGCCCAACAAAATACAAAGAACAAATTCTCCCTAATATAACCAATTTGTAAAAGTTTAGTATGCAATTAAAACAAATTGCATTAACTTTAAAGACTTTTCCTTAATAAAAAACAGTAAAAGAGGGGCCAGCAAAATGGCTAAATGGGTCAGGGCACTTGCTGCCAGGCCTAAGAACCTGAGTCTGATCCCTGGAACCCACATGGTCAAAGGAGAGACTGGCTCCTGCAACTTATCCTGTGATCTCCACAGTGTGCTGTGGTACATGCACATCCACACACATCCACACAAAATGAATAGACACAATAAACCCCCAATAAAACAATATGAATAGCTTACCATTAATGTTTAAAAAGTGTGAACATTTTTGATATATCATATGCAAGTATACAATATTTTCAAGGTTTTGAGTTCTATTTCTAATCCTCAAAATGCAAAACCTAATGACTTCAAAGAGCTTCAGAATGACTTTACTCCTGAATGAAAACCAGGAGACTCTCTACAAAGCCTAATCTGGTTGGCCTGAGGAGCTGAGAGCAGGGCTGTGCTCACTAGAAGATAATGAACTGTGACTTTTAAAAATCAGGTTATCCCTAGGTCTTGAGAGATGGCTCAGTGGTTCAGAGAAACTGCTGCTCTTGTAGAGGACTTGGGTTCAGTTCCCAGCACCCACATGGTGGCTAATGACTATCAATAACTCCAGTTCCATGGGATCTGATACCCTCTTCTGACCTCTGCAAGCACTACGTACACATGGTGTATGTAGTGTACTTACACACACACACACACACACACGCACGCACAAAACATTCATCTACATTTTTATTTTTATTTTATTTTTTTTTGGTCTTTTCGAGACAGGGTCTCCCTGTAGCCCCAGCTGTCCTGGAACTCACTCTGTAGACCAGGCTGGCCTTGAACTCACAAAGATCCGCCTGCCTCTGCCTCCCAAAGTGCTAGGATTAAAGGCGTGCGCCACCACGCCCGGACTCATCTACATTTTTAAAATATCAGGTATTTCTAGCCACAGACTTGATTGTACTTCAATGAGATATTATGCCTTAATAGCTTGATCTGAATATTTAGGAAAAATTTTATTTTCTGGCTAAAAGCCAAATTTGGAACTTTTTTTGTAGAATAACATATCTATTTTCTAACTTCTGGCATGCTTTTCTCTTTTGGATTGAGTCCTGACAGACATCTGTATTTTGTAACTTTTCCTACATTCTGGCTCTGAAGATAGACTCTAACTCTGGCCCAATAATCCCTTTCTGTTTGAATTCATTAGTGTGAGAATCATAGGACTGAAATGGACTTTGGGAGGTCATATAGACATCAGCTTGCTGCTCTGGACAAGATAAAATCCAAATCATGAAAACAAATGATGTTTAAAGACTTGCATAAAATGTTCTGTGATAGTTTTTCATTTAATGAAAATGGTATTTGGTGGACATCTTGGCATTCTACAAAATGAACTACCACAGAGCTTACACTTTGTACTTTATTACAGAGATGTTAACAAAGAAATCAATCACTTGCTTGGCTCTAAAAGTGGGGGAAGAAAGATGCTCAGTCTATGCAACGTTAGCATGTCTTTACTGGTACTAACACAACTATGCCTGATGCTGCCATTCTCCTCCAGGTTGGTCTTAGTTTTAATCTACTGTATCAATTTCTCAGTATTTTACAAGTTCAGCTTTCATTTAAACAACTCTACAAACCTACATAACCATGTTCACTTACTTGCCATGTGACCTTAAGTAGATTAATCTGTTAGCACTTTCCTTGCCTATCAAACTCCAGTGACACATGGAGATCCATATTTGGGGAACAGCAAAGCAAAGGAGGTAGGTGAACTGCAAGCAGGATGTCTGGAAATACAGGACTTGCCCCACAAATGCAGTGGGAAATATATCACTGGATTTAAAGTGGATTAAAGGGAAGCTATAGGAAAACCATGTCATCATCAGTAGATACTACAACCATGTTTTAAGGTTGATGTCACATTGGTAACATCTGATCAGTTTTCACAGAGCTGACAGTAAAATAAGCAGATATCTTGTACCTCCTATTGTGAAATGATAGGAAGAATACTGCATTGCCTGTTAAGCATTCTTTACAAGAAGATTCATCTCATAGCTAATCAAGCTTATAGAACAAGGGAAAAGGACACATTCAACAGTGTTATACAAGGGATTATAACCTAGAATGTGAAATATTCCAGGCAAAATGATCCACATTTTGCTCCAACAACTAAATGGCATGGGATGTTAGAAGAAGCTTAAGAAATGTATTTATCAATGAAGCATGGTGTGGTGACGAGTGTCTGTAATTCCAGCACTCAGGAGGCTGAGGCAGGAGGATTGCCAGAAAATTGAGGTTAGCCTGGGCTATACAGTAAGACTCTGTCTCAAATTAAAAAAAAAAAAAAAGGGTGAATCGGGAGGGGTGGGTGGGTTGGGAGAGGGACACGGGTCTATATTCAATTAATGTATATTTAATTGACAAAGTTCAACAAGTATCCAATTTTGCCCAAACTCTATCTACAAATTACATGGTATTTTAGGACTTAGTAAAAGTAAAAATGTCTATATTAAACAGCATTGGTTTAAAGGTTTTGATAAAAATGGTGATACATCTGAGTTAATTGGAAATATAAATTGTTGTTGTTCATATTTGTTTTACCAAAAATCTGTATAACAATAACTTTGGGATTAACATATACAAATATTCTCTATAATCCTTGTGTTATACAGTATCATAACATTCTCTTTTACCTGTAGGATAATTTAACTTAAGGAATTAAGTTTGCTTCTCAAATTAACAACATAGAGTCACCCAAAACAGCTTGGATAAATTTAATGAAATTTACACCTTGATTCCTGCCTATAGGTATGTGTACAACAACTGCCTTTTTGAGACTCATGGGTCAAAAAATAAA